>CM069459.1:20465641-20501941 GCA_035610835.1 Ophiura sarsii | reverse complement strand
TAAAAATAGACACATTTAAATATTTGCGTCACGGACGGACAAGATAGAAATAGGGTTCTCTGCTGTAACGTAGTCTTTCGTCATTTCTATCTAGACCATTAGTTTCTCCCCAATGTTTTCTGGGCTTAACAATATCTAAGACACACGGCTTTATTACCTGATACACAGTTATTGAAAACTGGACCGTTCGTTATTTATGCTATGGGGGGGGGGGGGGGGGGGGGGTTATGTAACTTTTTATTCTTAAACAGGGGGGTTGTGTAACTTTTTTAAAAACTATACAGATGGTTGTGATTGGGGTGATTTTAGAGGCTATTTGGGAGTGTAAATGCAATTTTTTTCTGCGCTTCGCGCATATTTTATTAAAATCTGTTACTATGAGACGACTTCTGGACAGCAAATCTTTTCTGTGCCTCGGACGATGTGGTGGAAAAACATCTATATAATCATCAACGGTCGAGAAATTAGAGCCACGGAGTGTATAATGTAACAAAATCCAATTTTATGATTTAAAAAAATGTAATATTTTGCATGCTTTTCACCTCGTCTCAGCTTTGCACCAATGCTCACAAAAGTAGAACGTTTTACTGGATTATACGTTTCTGCTCAGAATGTAGGCTAACTTGTTCGGGTTATAAAGACTCACAAAACCACCCAAAATGTATAAAATATGACACAATTTCCGCTCGCTACGCTCACCATTACTAATTTCACACAATAAAAAGAAGGGCCATCATAAAATTATTGGCCGTTCTTATAGGGCACAAACAGAATTTGCCAACATATCCATGAACAAAATTCCAAAGGTAAAGACAGCCCCTGTAAGTATGTGTGACAAGTTGTTTTTTTCAGGGAGGAGGAGGCCAGGGGGGGGGGGGGGGGGGGGGGGGGGGGGGTGGGGGGGGGGGGGTGTAAAAAGCAACTGGTTAGCAGGGGGGTCATGTAATTTTCAGCTTTAGCTGTAGGGGGGGGGGGTGGGGGTTAGGTAATTTTAACATACGAGTCTCGAATTTGTCCACCCCTCCCCCACCCTCCACCATAACGGTCCCTTACATTGTAACATGGAGAATTCAAGAAAAATGACATCATTTACTCCAATTTATAGTGGGAGTAAAGGTGCAAGGTAGTGATTTATGGGTAGTGAAGATTACCTTGTGTACATGAACAACATATCAAAATTTAATATGCTAAATCCAGGTTTAGTCAAGCTAAAAATTGTGTACTTTAATTGTTTCTCATCTTATTTTTCTTAAAGGCCCTGTCATACCATAGCGCATGGCCTGAACGTGGCCTGAACGTATGCCGACGTATTAAAAAAATAGCTCAAAAATTGTCAGAGTCCAAGAACGTCCAACTTCCCAACGAATAGCGTAAGAAAAGTTGACATCGGTGATGGAACACGGCTGTTTGCCAGACTCTATATAAACCAAAAGGAAGAGGTGTAAGATCGGGGGATCGAGCAGGCCACTCCTTAGCACTGCGGACAAGAAAATCAGGTATTTAGGATAAACGATGTAATTTGTATTTTCAAGCTGTCTACTTTGATCCGTAGAATCTCGGCGAATTAATGATCGATATCGCTGTAATATTTTGATTATGTGATAGCCAAGACATAGTTTTATCTACTTTGCATAGCGATATGTGATTAGCTGTATGGGTACAGTACTCGGCAAAAAGTGTTTCTTTTATACACCCTGTACTCTATCCACGTTATTGAACACGCGACACAGTACAATACTTACGTGTACATGTATGAAGCAGTGAAGTGGCGAGGGAGTGGGCTACTCTTTTTATGCTATTAATCACAGCTACTCGCTTTAATAAACATACGGTCAGTGGCGTAGCTCAGGTGGGGGGGGGGGGGGGCAGGGGGGCAAATGCCCCCCTGACGAAAAAATCCAATTTGTGCCCCCGCCCCCCACCCCTCTAAAAAAATAAAAAGGGGTGAGAAAAAAAGGAAATAGGAAAAAAATTGAGAGGTTATTAGCCAAATAGAAGGCAAAATTGTAAATGTCGTACATTTACTGTGCGATATTTTTGAACCTTGCAATTTTTTTGGACTGTGCGAAATTTTTTGAGCCCCCCCCCCCCCCCCCCCCCCACTTTACGTGAAATTCACGAGGTAAGTGACTAGAAAAAAAATTGGGGCAACCTTTTACGAAAATTTTAGAAATCTTGCCCCCCCCTGAAAAAAATCCTAGCTACGCCACTGCATACGGTCCTTACTGATTCACGATTTACAATATTATCAATTGACTTTTTGGACTCGGGGTTACACTTATAACCTCCAGTTTTTACTCTAATTTACAACATGACATTTTCATTTTGTGTTGACTCCTGGAATTGCTGATCGGATCGACTTTACAATCAATCAATTGGGCCTACTGTTTTTCGTTGCATTTTTTGATGCATTTTACAATCAAACAACCTTAATACATGACATATAAGCGACGTCAATAAACAGGACTTATCGGAGCAACGTCATCAATTTCGCAGAATTTAATATCTCATGGAGATACAGTTGTATTATCAATGAATTAATAATCTGGGAGAGGCCAGTTTCTGCTACGAAACATGGCTCAACATTCTATAAATTTGCAATATCAGTAAACATCCGGTGCTTACAATGTACTATAAACCTCTTTTCATTTGATACATACGTGTAAGTTAAAATTCAACATAAAATATGTGTTTAACTGTAACACTTTCAACTCGGCTATAGTTTTTGGGCGCCCGCTACGGCGGGAGCCCTGTATTGTCATGAGTTTGCGAAAACTTACACAATTTGGTATTTCTAGATATTATAGATGGAGGCTGCCATGTTTACTGATGGTCTCTTACTAACATGTACGTAACATTGAAATGTGAAGTTGAAGTGTACGAGTGCTATCGGCGTTGACGAACTATAAACGAGGCTGAATATCACGCTCGTTATTATGTGTGGATGGAGATAGTCACGCTCGGTTGCATTCTAGATATGAATGTGTACAGTATCTCATCAAAAAAGAATGCTGCCTGCATAGATGTATCAGAATAGCAAAGCTAGCATTGCATGTACATTCTACAGGGCATTGAGAGGTGTGCGGGGGTTGGGGCGGTGTACAGTTGTAGTTTACACAGTCCGCTGTTCAATATCAACTCATCTTGCTGACTGGTTCAATTATGAATTACTACATGTAGAGATCAGTGGGTTGGTCTTGGTTATAATATAAACACCAGGAAAGTTGGAGTCTTCAATACCAAACTGCTGAGTTCTCTTCTAAACTTTTGTTAGTATTATATGATTAAGTTGCTTTTAAAATGATTACTTTATACATCAATAACATTAAATGATGAATAAATGAAGTGATGAATTCATAAATCATTAATTGATTGACTATTGACTATTGATATAATAATATTAATTGCTTGATTGATTGATTGATTGATTGATTGATTGCTTGATTGATTGATTGATTGATTGATTGATTGATTGATTGATTGATTGATTGATTGATTGATTGATTGATTGATTGATTGATTGATTGATTGATTGATTGATTGATTGATTGATTGATTGATTGATTGATTGATTGATCGATCGATCGATCGATCGATCAATACTAAAAATAATAAATGAATTCATGAAGATTAATTAGATAATCCTTCGATTGGATTAACAAGTCATTATTAAACAACTTTCCATGTTAATATTCACGACCATTCTTGAATGGTTCGATAGAATAGACGGAATGTGACCAAAATTGAAAAGGATCGAGGATTTAAAACAAAACGACTAATACTTAGACATGATAAAGAAGAAATTTACGTGTGTTTTCTTTAATGACGAAAAAGAAATGGTATTCTTATCCATACGTTCAATAATTACTCATGATACTTGTGCTTGCGAAATGTACATGTAATATAAAATGTACCTCTAATTTTGTGAAATTTAGGAATGTCGTCCTGACACGGCTGAAGTCTCAAAATGAGCCTGACAATGTCGAGGTTTTCTACAGGATGTTCCAATGACAAGATAAATCCTTGTCATCAAGGGGCATTGTTAAACCCTCGTCTTCCTGAGATGCTTGTATAACACTGCTAACCGAGATGCGGAGTATGCTTATTTAGGTACCATGGTATAGCTAGAGGTCCTCTCTTTCCATACATACTAAAACAAGTACAAACATCCCACGCATGACGTCACAATGATATATATAGACCAACATTGACATTTTCGCCAAAAAAGTCCCTAATATCGGAATTTCACCCGGTCTTTTGAAGTCAGCTTATAAGTGAGGGAAATTGTGTTTCTAACTTATACTATAATATTCAGGACCATACAATTGAAATATTATTCAAACTGGCGATTTAAGAAAAATAACGGCTTACCCTACCCCCGGGTAAGATGGTAAAAGGAAAAGCGATTACCTAGACGCCGTCACTGTTCTTTTAGCGCAATCGGCGAAATTCTTAGGGGGGGGGGGGGGGGGGGGGGCTGGACGAGGGTTAAGAATTGAAACCGGTTATAAGTAATGCATAAAGAAACAGTACTTAATGACAGTTTTTTAACACATTTTCAAAAAATAGTATTCACTTTATTCATTATTATCATAATTCTATTTTATTTTTTGAATTTTTTTGTTTACACATATTTCGTAAATCAAAATATTAATTTGTTTAATTATATTTTTTAAGCGTTGAGAAAATAAAAATACTTATCAAAATATTGAAGATTTTGTTCCCCGTTTTGGTTACCACAACAAGTACATCTCATTTTACAGGTGATCTATGAACAATTAAACAAAATTTTGTTTGGCCTTATAGACCTTTCATTGCAATGTAATTGGTAATGTCAGTGGGAAACCAGTCGTCATGGGATGAAAGTGAAGCATGCTGGTGTTGCTCAAGAAATCTCCTTTGAGCGTGCATAGCATATTGTTCATTCCACTTCATAATAGAGACAATAAGCTTTGTGAAACTCAATCTCTCCCTAACAATGATCGTAATATAATAAGGTTTGGGTTATTTTTAAATACAAAAATATGAATTTTGTGTTTTTAAATTAAAATGACCTTCACCAATCAAATGCGGCTATATATAGGTCCGAGCTTTTCTCTTACTTTACAATTTAATGTTGAGTTAGGGCTGTGCGGTGGGCGGATACAGACCGACGAGCGTATAATAGGTGGTGGGCGGATGCGAAGGTTGGGAGGGGTTTTGAGGTTGCGGCCCCGTAGCGGTAGAGGAAATGTCTTTGAAATTAATGTTTAGGCGTTAGTAAACGGAGGAGGGGTGGGGAGAGAGATGGGCGGCAGACGAATGCAGACGCACGTGGCTTAGAGACAATGGCGGTGGGGTAAGGGAGAGATCGGCGGCGCGAACGGATGCGGACCTGTGGCGGTAGAAGCAATGCGGACAGATTCCGAACTTTCTATTCTTGGGCATATTAGTTCCGAATTGCTATTTTTCGATAACGTTTTAGTTGTTTCTACTAACGATGAATAAACGAGCACTCATATCATTACTCGTATTACTATTTCGCTGAATTTGCCCGTTAAACTTTGAATCGTTTGAAGGCCATAAGACTTGACATTAATCAATCGACAGGAGAGTGTCGAAGATGCGACTTTATACAGAGGATTAAGGGGGAAATTTGTAATAATCGTTGATTTTTCTAAATAAATTCAACTTACTACATTTTGTTTTTCATCAAACAAACTCTTTTATGTGCAGACGATATGTTTATTGACTTTAAACAAAATCCTCCACCATCCCACTGACAACAATCGCTGAATGTCCAATTGACTGGAATGACTCTGAATTTCATGTGACATCACTACCTTACTATACTCTATTTGGCTTCCTCTGAACAGTGACGTAACTTAACAGGCGCACCTATTACGCACGCGTATGTATCTTCCGTCTTTCAACGCTCGTGTGTATACGCCAGCGCCTCGAGTAGGCGCGCACGTTATATATTGCAATTACTAGAATACGCAGTTACGTCACTGTCTTGTGATGGCCAAATAGACTATAGAACTCATTACCACCAACCCGTCGCACACACCCACTACAAGCCAACCCCGCCCACCCAACTTCGATTTTTAACCTACCCTCACAAAACTACTACACAAACACTAAACCATCTGCCCACACCCACACAAACAATAAACCACCCTCCCACCCCCACACAAACACTACACAAACACTAAACCATCCGCCAACCCCCACACAAACACTACACAAACACTTAACCACCCGCACACCCTCACACAATCACTACAATACACTAAACCACCCCCACCCCCACACAAACACTACACAAACACTAAACCACCAACACAAACACTACACAAACACTACACAAACACTAAACCACCCGCCCACCCCACACAAACACTACACAAACTAAACCACCCGCCCACCCCCACACAAATACTGCACAAACACTAAAACAACCGCCCACCCCACACAACACTACACAAACAATAAACCACCCACCCACCCCCACACAAACACTACATAAACAGTAAACCACCCACCCACCCCCACACAAACACTACATAAACAGTAAACCACCCACCCACCCCACTCAAACACTACATAAACACTAAACCATCCGCACACCCCCACACAAACACTACACAAACGCTAAACCACCCGCCCACCGCCACAAAAACAATACACAAACAGTAAACCACCCGCCCCCACACAAACACTACATATACACTAAACAACCCCCACAAAAACACTAAACTACCCGCCCACCTCACACAAACACTACACATACACTAAACCACCCAAGTAGTAATAGAGGTACTTCATCCCAGAAATTTGACTTTTTCTGGGATAGAAATATGTCCCAAAATCCGAAATTTGGAATTTAAAATAAATAAATTAATGCTCGAGAAAAAACCACAAAAACATTTTCAGTAGCCAGAGTCAAAGTCAGGCCATCGAGGTATATGAAAGGATGTTGTAATTAGGGCGTTAATCGTTTCTTCACACATAGCTACTCTATCGAGGCGATGTCTGAATGTCGTTGGGTTAAGGCGTGTGAAATAGGGAAGGGGTATGGCTGGGAAAGAAGAATTCTTAGGATGTAATTGATGTCATACTCAGCCAGCCTAGGTGTCGGAAATTGAGACTTTATCTTCGCGGGTTAAGCTAAAGATGGTTTTGGACAAAGAAGTTCTCAGACTCAGCCAGCGTAGTTATAGGAAATTGAGGCTTTATCTTCGCGGGGGTGTTAATCTAAGGAGCTGTCTATGAGTTGAATCGGCCGTTTGTTTATTCGTACCAATTAGGAGCGTTGTGATTGACAGTAATGGTTCTCTATATAATTGGGGGGGCCTACCCCCCAACCATCTTTACTTTCACCTTTCATCAGTCTACGTCCGTGTGACGAATATGACGAAGGCTTTGTTGATGAGCCAGGTCTAATGTTAACTTTTTCGAACAACTAGATCAAGCTTAGCAAGATAGAGGAACGCGGGTGATATATCACTATTCAACTTAGCAGCAGCTCTGGGTTGTCCGGCATTTAAGGACAGCCCTAGTATAAAAAACTAAAAACGGAACATTATCCATAATTACTAACAAACCCTAAACCACCATTATTTGCAATGATTTCAACATTTATTCCCCAAATATGAAAACATCCTCAAATGTGTACATATGAATTCAACTCGGGGGAAAGGGTGTCGCTGTTTATCGTACCGTGTTTTTTCTCAGGCTTGGACAGCATTATCTTCGCGGGTTAATTAGGTCTATCCAAGGTGGTGCCAAATTGTTTATTCGCACCAATTAGGCCTATGTAGCAGCCGTGTAACAAAGGGGGTGTTATTGCGATTGACAGGATGGTTCTCTATATAATTGGAGGCCTACCCCAATCATCTTACTTTCACCGGTGGCAAGCATTCTACACGCATACACACACCCCCAACACACCCGCTCTTTTACCAAGACATCGCATCGTTTTCAATAATTGTCAACGCTGTACCCTGATGGCCTATTCAGCCGCTGCTCCTATCGTTCGTCCAAATCCTTTGGATTCGCTACCGAAAAGAACGAGTATCCTTAACAGACCCTCTGAAAATATACCCGTAGCAAAAGTCGCTCCGTACACCATGGCGACTTACGTGAGGGATCTTTGGAACTATATAAATGAATATGGTCACGCTATAAGTGAGGAAAAAAGCGATCATTTGGTGGGTGCAGTACCGGCTAGCGAATGGTTGAAACTATGGTTGGGCCTTGGCCTTCTTGATGACGGGTGTGTTGAGATCGATACCGATGGAGAGCTTATTTGGAGATGTGGCTGCGGATTATGTTAAAATATTCAACTTAGCAGCAGCTTTGGGTTGTCCGGCATTTAAGGACAGCCCTAGTATAAAAAACTAAAAACGGAACATTATCCATAATTACTAACAAACCCTAAACCACCATTATTTGCAATGATTTCAACATTAGTCCCCAATCTATTAGTTTAAAGCGTATGTATGGGGGTGGTGGTAATTAGTTTAAAGCGTATGTATGGGGGTGGTGGTAATTAGTTTAAAGCGTATGTATGGGGGTGGTGGTAATTAGGGCGTTATCGTTTCATTATTAAACGCGGACTGTACCTATTATACTTTTTGAACACGCGTAATAAGTACAAATACACTATTTAAATATACTTTTTCTTTTTCTTCTTTTATTTACTTTCTCATAAACTCAACATTTAAAACGCTTCGGCAAGATCCACGTCGTCCCAGCAAGGAATGACGCTACTAGTAATAAATTTAAACCTTTTTAAATACTATACGTTTTTTAATTACGTTACGATAAATACACGCAAGACGAAATCAGTTAGCCATTACTGGTATTAATTTGCGCCTTCGTTTAACGTAGAAAAGAAACTAAATTATAATTATAACGTTATTATTATAAAGCCTAATAGTCTCTATCGGATCGTTTAATCTTATTCGTAATATTTCAATCTCCATCGTCTTCCTCGGTATCTTCATCTTCATCTTGTTCGAACAATGCTTTAAATTTCCCTCGGTATTTAGGTATAACTCTGTCCAAGGCTTTGTTGACGTCCATGCCTTTATCCATTTTCTCTTCGAGATCATCTAACACTTTTTGATGAGTATCGTCATCTTTCACGCTTAGGTAACTAGACAAAAAGTCCTTATAGTTGTTGAAAAAGCTTCTCTTGACCGCCCACAAAGTCTTTCTATCGGCCTTTCCTTTAGCTTGGTCTTCACTCATACCCTCATTGACATATTTGTCATACTTTGCGTTCCACATCTCCACGGTCGTTTCTTTAGCCTCTTCTAACCAGTCTTGATAGGCGATATTGTCTTCAAGCTCGGAACTAGATTCATCTTCTCGCGATAACTCGGCATCTTCGCTTTCGGATTCAGACTCTGCTTCCTCCGAATCGTTATTTTCGTCCTGAGAAGATTCGCTTTCTGTATCTTCCGACATTTCATACCCGGTATTACTCGAGCCATCCGTTTCTTCCATAGTAGACCCTTCCTCAGAGTGATCGGTTTCCACGTGTCGCCGTAAATTAAACCTCCGACTAAAGCTTTTGTCACACGCGCGACAAGCGTAGGGTTTGATGGCGGACAGAGAATCCATGGTGTTTACTCTTTGAATAGTAATCTCTGAATGACGAAGAATTTACTATACTCATTATTTTACTCTTCTAGTGGCTCATTTTACTCATTTTTTAACTCATTTTACTCATTTTTGTTACGCATTTACTCATTTTACTCATTTTTTTACTCATTTTACTCGTTTTACTCATTTTACTCATTTTTTTACTCATTTTACTCATTTTTTTACTCATTTTACTCATTTTACTCATTTTTTTTACTCGTTTTACTCATTTTTTTACTCATTTTACTCATTTTACTCATTTTACTCATTTTACTCATTTTTTTACTCATTTTACTCATTTTTTTACTCATTTTACTCATTTTTTTACTCATTTTACTCATTTAACTCATTTTTTTTTACTCATTTTACTCATTTTACTCATTTTTTTACTCATTTTACTCATTTTTTTACTCATTTACTCATTTTTTACTCATTTTACTCATTTTACTCATTTTACTCATTTTACTCATTTTTTTACTCATTTTTTTAACTCATTTTACTCATTTTACTCATCTAGATGCGCGCGTACTGTACTCTTACATTTACGGGTCTTAATAGGGTTGATCGAAAGGAAGTGTCTATAGGTTGATTTAACCGTCAATCCTAAGTGCGGGGGATTCAATTAAAGAAATATAGAAAATCAATTACAAATAAAAATGATTAGATTATAGTAAATGACCACATTGCAGCCATTTCGCTCACTCGCCGCTGCTGAGGCGGCTGGTTCCGAAGGCGATGCTGGTGTCCTTCTCTAATACAACACACCATTAAATAATATTAACACGACACAAATATATAAAGGCATAATACTTTTTTATTATTATTATTTTAGAACATATTTTTTAATAGAAAACATTAAAATAGTAATCAGCATTAACCAAACGCTCCCATAGTTTCATGTTCCGGTTTTCTATATCCTTTGACGTAATATCCAATCTAAAGTCTGTGTTTCTACAGTCTCTTCCACAACGCGTTTGTGTTCCTCATTGCTCAGCGCAAGGTCTAGGTCTGCCGCATTGGCACGTACAAAACAAGAGTACGAAAAAACACCCGATTTTCAGTACACTTTTCTGTAGATGACTTTGATTGTCTTTTGTCCAGAACAATTTCCGCGAGCTTTTTAAAGCTAACTTCAAACGTTTCCCCTATAAGCCACGACATATCGTTCATTAGTTGATAGTTCGGGGAAGCCTTGATTTCTTCGGCAAAATCTAACACAATACTAAGCGCCTTTTCGTCACTGCAAACAACAGATTGATTTGTTAGTCTCTTGAAGCTCTGAGATTGAAAAGTGGTTGTAACAGAAGCTTCACTAGATTCCTGGCTTCTGTTACAAAAGGAACTTCGGACGGGTTTTCGGCCGTGGAATCTGTATGTCGAAAAGACCGAAGCAATGCTGGACCGTCCGAAGCACCAACGCCGTCCCGATACTGTTTGTTCGCCCATAGTGCAAGAGTTTCTGCGGCCGAGAGTTCAAAGTCAATTCGGTCGGAATCAAGCCGACGTATGCTTACAGCCTGGAGGAACACAGCCTTTATGTAGCCCAGATCTATACTAGATAGCGCTTCCTCATAGATCAAGTCGTACCACCATTCTCCAAATACTGCACACGCGTGTTGCACCTGGCTAGGATGATCTATTATACACCCATCACATCTTGTCTTCACCAAGTCTGATGACTGACGCTCCAATTCATCTCCTATTATGTATGACAATAGTCTCTGCAAATAACTCGTTTTAGCCGCTGTTACATCTAATATCTGAATATCGTCTTCTTGCCTTTGACTTTCATCACGGTTAGAATTATCAGGCCCTAACACGGCCAATATCTGTACTTCTGCCTCTGTGTCTATTTCCTGATTAGAGTCGTCCGATGTCACTGTCTCACCTCTACCAATTTGATTGCTATTTACACAGTCGATGACTAACGCGCAATCCGTTGAAGAACGTGCAAGAGTTTCACACTTTCGATAATGCGTACTTCGTCTATTTTCAAAGAAATCTTGAAACGGTCTCTTTTCGTTTAACCCCCAACGCGGAGACTTGTCCCAAATACCGGCTTCATCCACACCGTAGTTATTACTTCTAGCCATCATCATGATCATATCCAACAAAGTCTCGTATATAGCTGTTGGGCGTCGTGAAATGACATGTGTACTCGCAACTTCAGTATATACGGAAACTTCAAAAGTATTGTACCAATCACGTTAGACCAAACACATCACGTGCTAATAAATCTATTTTAGGACGACATCATCATGCTGTAACGTATCAACGTGTTTTAATGTGTTTATTTCGACTAGTCAAGACTCGCCCGAACCATAGGTTATATTTTTAGACGATGTCGTCATGTGGGGGGTATGAGTAAAATGAGTAAAATGAGTAAAATGAGTAAAATGAGTAAAAAAATGAGTAAAATGAGTAAAAAAATGAGTAAAATTAGTCAAATGAGTTAAAAAAATGAGTAAGATGAGTAAAATGAGTAAAATGAGTAAAATGAGTTAAAAAATGAGTAAAATGAGTAAAACGAGTAAAATGAGTAAAAAAATGAGTAAAATGAGTAACAAAAATGAGTAAAATGAGTTAAAAAATGAGTAAAATGAGTAAAATGAGTAAAATGAGCCACTAGAAGAGTAAAATAATGAGTATAGTAAATTCTTCGTCATTCGGAGATTACTATTCAAAGAGTAAACACCATGGATTCTCTGTCCGCCATCAAACCCTACGCTTGTCGCGAGGTTTAATTTACGGCGACACGTGGAAACCGATCACTCTGAGGAAGGGTCTACTATGGAAGAAACGGATGGCTCGAGTAATACCGGGTATGAAATGTCGGAAGATACAGAAAGCGAATCTTCTCAGGACGAAAATAACGATTCGGAGGAAGCAGAGTCTGAATCCGAAAGCGAAGATGCCGAGTTATCGCGAGAAGATGAATCTAGTTCCGAGCTTGAAGACAATATCGCCTATCAAGACTGGTTAGAAGAGGCTAAAGAAACGACCGTGGAGATGTGGAACGCAAAGTATGACAAATATGTCAATGAGGGTATGAGTGAAGACCAAGCTAAAGGAAAGGCCGATAGAAAGACTTTGTGGGCGGTCAAGAGAAGCTTTTTCAACAACTATAAGGACTTTTTGTCTAGTTACCTAAGCGTGAAAGATGACGATACTCATCAAAAAGTGTTAGATGATCTCGAAGAGAAAATGGATAAAGGCATGGACGTCAACAAAGCCTTGGACAGAGTTATACCTAAATACCGAGGGAAATTTAAAGCATTGTTCGAACAAGATGAAGATGAAGATACCGAGGAAGACGATGGAGATTGAAATATTACGAATAAGATTAAACGATCCGATAGAGACTATTAGGCTTTATAATAATAACGTTATAATTATAATTTAGTTTCTTTTCTACGTTAAACGAAGGCGCAAATTAATACCAGTAATGGCTAACTGATTTCGTCTTGCGTGTATTTATCGTAACGTAATTAAAAAACGTATAGTATTTAAAAAGGTTTAAATTTATTACTAGTAGCGTCATTCCTTGCTGGGACGACGTGGATCTTGCCGAAGCGTTTTAAATGTTGAGTTTATGAGAAAGTAAATAAAAGAAGAAAAAGAAAAAGTATATTTAAATAGTGTATTTGTACTTATTACGCGTGTTCAAAAAGTATAATAGGTACAGTCCGCGTTTAATAATGAAACGATAACGCCCTAATTACCACCACCCCCATACATACGCTTTAAACTAATTACCACCACCCCCATACATACGCTTTAAACTAATTACCACCACCCCCATACATACGCTTTAAACTAATAGATTGGGGACTAATGTTGAAATCATTGCAAATAATGGTGGTTTAGGGTTTGTTAGTAATTATGGATAATGTTCCGTTTTTAGTTTTTTATACTAGGGCTGTCCTTAAATGCCGGACAACCCAAAGCTGCTGCTAAGTTGAATATTTTAACATAATCCGCAGCCACATCTCCAAATAAGCTCTCCATCGGTATCGATCTCAACACACCCGTCATCAAGAAGGCCAAGGCCCAACCATAGTTTCAACCATTCGCTAGCCGGTACTGCACCCACCAAATGATCGCGTTTTTCCTCACTTATAGCGTGACCATATTCATTTATATAGTTCCAAAGATCCCTCACGTAAGTCGCCATGGTGTACGGAGCGACTTTTGCTACGGGTATATTTTCAGAGGGTCTGTTAAGGATACTCGTTCTTTTCGGTAGCGAATCCAAAGGATTTGGACGAACGATAGGAGCAGCGGCTGAATAGGCCATCAGGGTACAGCGTTGACAATTATTGAAAACGATGCGATGTCTGGGTAAAAGAGCGGGTGTGTTGGGGGTGTGTGTATGCGTGTAGAATGCTTGCCACCGGTGAAAGTAAGATGATTGGGGTAGGCCTCCAATTATATAGAGAACCATCCTGTCAATCGCAATAACACCCCCTTTGTTACACGGCTGCTACATAGGCCTAATTGGTGCGAATAAACAATTTGGCACCACCTTGGATAGACCTAATTAACCCGCGAAGATAATGCTGTCCAAGCCTGAGAAAAAACACGGTACGATAAACAGCGACACCCTTTCCCCCGAGTTGAATTTATATGTACACATTTGAGGATGTTTTCATATTTGGGGAATAAATGTTGAAATCATTGCAAATAATGGTGGTTTAGGGTTTGTTAGTAATTATGGATAATGTTCCGTTTTTAGTTTTTTATACTAGGGCTGTCCTTAAATGCCGGACAACCCAGAGCTGCTGCTAAGTTGAATAGTGATATATCACCCGCGTTCCTCTATCTTGCTAAGCTTGATCTAGTTGTTCGAAAAAGTTAACATTAGACCTGGCTCATCAACAAAGCCTTCGTCATATTCGTCACACGGACGTAGACTGATGAAAGGTGAAAGTAAAGATGGTTGGGGGGTAGGCCCCCCCAATTATATAGAGAACCATTACTGTCAATCACAACGCTCCTAATTGGTACGAATAAACAAACGGCCGATTCAACTCATAGACAGCTCCTTAGATTAACACCCCCGCGAAGATAAAGCCTCAATTTCCTATAACTACGCTGGCTGAGTCTGAGAACTTCTTTGTCCAAAACCATCTTTAGCTTAACCCGCGAAGATAAAGTCTCAATTTCCGACACCTAGGCTGGCTGAGTATGATATCAATTACATCCTAAGAATTCTTCTTTCGCAGCCATACCCCTTCCCTATTTCACTCGCCTTAACCCAACGACATTCAGACATCGCCTCGATAGAGTAGCTATGTGTGAAGAAACGATTAACGCCCTAATTACAACATCCTTTCATATACCTCGATGGCCTGACTTTGACTCTGGCTACTGAAAATGTTTTTGTGGTTTTTTCTCGAGCATTAATTAATTAATTTTAAATTCCAAATTTCGGATTTTGGGACATATTTCTATCCCAGAAAAAGTCAAATTTCTGGGATGAAGTACCTCTATTACTACTCACCCACCCACCCCAGATAAACACTACACACACTAAACCACCCACCCACCCCACACAAACACTAAACCACACGTCCACCCCACACAAACACTACACATACACTAAACCACCCACCCACCCCCACACAAACACTACATAAACACTACACTTACACTACACAAACACTAAACCACCCACCCACCCCCACAAAATCACTAAACACTAAACCACCCGCCCGCAGGGATGCCTGTGTCGTTGATAAGTTGGCAACCTTTTTTTCTCGTTTTTAAAAAAAAAAATTACAGTCACTGGTTATCGAAATGGGATACTCGAAAATTGCGTGGACTATATTTTGTCTACAAAAAAATGATGACTGTTTATACTAATTTGCATTTGAGCTCATCCCTCTATATACCGTGTGGTATCCTGATTGTGGTTCTGTACACTGATTCAGTTGAGACTAGGTTCGTATGTGTATATAATCTACAAATGTACTACATAGCACTGTGATATTTCGTATGACTTTTAATGATAATATAATAGAACTATGAATTCATAAAATGCCATCCATCTATCGAGGCAGCGTATTCCGAGGCACATACATATATACAAACATATGACAAATTAAACATGTGCATGTAACCGGCATAATAAGCAAAAATACAAATTGATTATGAACAGTAAAAAAGCAAAAGCACGATGATAAATAACATAAACATAAAATTAAACATGATGCACATTGGACCTAATTATATTTTGAGACGTCTAAAAAGCATTGATTAAACCAATACAACGAATGTCAACAGGAACAAAAGAGTTTTTGAAATCTTTGAAATATTATATCTAATATCCTTTTTTAAATAACAAAACTTAAGTAATTATTTAACATAGTGTTCATCATTTGATTCATTAGTAGTAGGGGACGTCTCTTAATATAAAGGCGGCTTTGAAGGAAAAAGCTGGGCTGTTGGCCCGTCCATACTCCCGTCGTTGCGCATCCGCTGACATTGGCGGATGTTGACATAGCTTCAACTCGCGCACCGATATCCACCACCGACTACGTCGGCCGATACACAACGACGGAAGTATATGAACACAGTTTGATTGTAATTATTTTCGTTTAAAATCTTGCAAAATGTTATGGTATAATGCATCAACCCATCGAATTTAAGTTGATTTGAAGACAGTTGATCAACGAAGCGTTGAAGAGAGGTAAGCTGGCTATAAAAAGAGAACGAATAATTTGTGCAGAAGGTAGAGTAGCTGAAGAAATAATACTTGCCGAGTTGTTCACAAGAATATTGATGACTCCTCTAAACACTTTCCACGCAGGTGTCGTCTGTACACGACAGTTCCAAAATTTCAAAAGATGTTTCAAAAATGTCAACATACTGAATTGCATCACCATATTTGGAATTACCGTGGGAAATACATTAAAATAATTACAAACATACCTTGGTTCTGTAATTCATGAGATAAATACTTTGAAAGTTGGGAAAGGTTTCTGAAAAATCTGTTTTGTAATAGCCGCGTGAAAAGTGTTAACATGGAGTACCAGATAGATTCCTACGCAATTTGTACACCAGAATATATACTCTTAATATCACGGGCGTATACACGTCATATCCCTGTATATACGAGTAGACTATTGTAAATTCAATAATAATGTACATTTCGCAATAATTATGCTCCTCTGACATCACACAATGTACCTTTAAATTAAATGGTTAAGCTTTCATCAAGATTCAAAACCTCATAAATATACACGATACGTTCGATCCAATCAAATGCCGTCCTTTAATGATACGCACAAATAACCGAAGTTCACGGAGAACCAAGTACCTCCGTGTAAATATCAGAAACCCCGCGTCTATTGCGTATTAAGTTTGATCCCCAAGACAATTCGCGTAATGCCACGAACGCATGGCGTATTTGCACAACGCAGTAGTTACGCGACTTATGAGTGGTTCGATTTATAATGTGTAAAGCATAGGCCTAGTTACATTGCCGTAAAGTGTAACATTTTAAATAAATAAGTTACGTCAGTATCATTAAATGACTATCTTAATTGATAGCTTTGAATCAGGATAATGACTTTGATCAGTTGTTTTGTCAGTAATTGTGAAGAATCAAATATTTTACTTTGGGAATTCAGAATTTCCATCGGGGCTACGCCCCTCGTGCAATTCCTCGGTTCCAAAGTGAAAATGTTTTGATTCTTCAAAGTTACCTCGAAACAACTGATACACAAACTTGTATGAACCACTTTTAAAATATAATATTTTTTAACATATGCAGATAGCCAATTATAAAGCAGCTCGACACATACAGGGTGAGTAAAAAAACCTGCAATAGTGGAAAGAAGCCATCTTGTTTTAGAAACAAAGTTGAAGTTTGAATTCTTTTAAACGTTATAAGAATACCTTACTTGTTACTAAATTTTTGTGAAAAAATGAAGTCAATATCATTTTCCGTTTGCCTTTGGTGAACCTTTTTACCCGTGCACCCATTTCACACGTTTGTCCACGAGATACCCAAAATATGCATCAGATCGCTATGAAATGCTTATAATGTTCTAAATTTTAATAAAAAAATGACAAATTTTCCACATTTTTGTTGGCGGGATATACAAATATGAAGATGTAATGTGTGCAATTTCAATTGAAAATCACTGTTCTCGTGGACAAACATGTAAATTTGGTTGTTCAGCAAAGAGGGTCACCAAAGCCAAACGGAAAATGCGATCGACTTATTTTTTTCACACAAAGTTAGGATTAAATATAGCATTCTTGCAACGTTTAAAAAGTTTTAAAATTCATTTTGATTTTGAAAACAAAATGGCTTCTTTCCACTATTGCAGTTTTTTTGACCCAACCTGTACAATGTACATGCAATGGATAGCCATACGGCCATGTGTTTTGAACTGACCACCCAAAAAGGGTGGCGGCGTTGCATTTTTGGTGACGGATCATCCATCTCTCTCTATTAACTCAACAACTAAATGTGGTAGAGCTATGATTTAGGCGTCATTTGAAAGCCTATTTATCTAGTTACATTGTGTGAATAAATCAGGTATTTCTATAACTGTTTGACTGAGATATGATCGATTATATTTCGAAAGTCAGGGGTGGCGGCGGTGGCGCTGTGTACAATCTCTACAGGGAATATAGAATATGTTCCCAATTCTACGTTCAATTTACAATAACTCCTCATTTCTGTATGGTACAAACATGATTTTGCTCTCATTTTATAGATTGTTTTATATTCTTTAAGTTTCTGTTTCAACAAACGTGTCAACTATTACGTAACAATTGTAATCACGAATCGATTGCATTGTCCTTGGCTTTTCCCCTATTCGCTACACAGTGAACTTGCCCTAATTCATTGGTTTTACATACATGACTATAACAAAAAAGTATACAACCGATGATAGCAAATATACAATTTTGGAAAGCTCTCAAATAGGGGAATTCAAATATGCCGTTTAAATCAGGATAAGGTGAATAGCCAAAAAAATATATGTGTAAACTCTAATAAATATGAAATGTAAACGTTTGTGCTCATTCATTTCCCGATATAGTATATTTCAACAAGTTACCCTTGACAACCATTATGTTCTGATGGGTAAATTGGATGAGGAACTAATATGCCTGGTAAAATGATGATTGGGATAGGAATCTGAAGAAAAAAAATCGATATTCTTTGAACATTCTTAATCACAACATGTCACGATTAGAAAATATGCAAATTCCAATAGCATATTTGGATCCCTTGTGAGATTACCGTTCAGGAAATATAGACTTTGTATGGAGTAGAACAAGTTATTATTGCGATATGCTAATTCGAATCTCAAATGGTGTAAAATGTAAACAATCTGGACTTGCAGCGGGAAGGGTGGCGAGTTCAAAACCCATGGCCATACATTGTCTCTAAAGTCACATAAACTACTTTACAAAAAAACACCCGACAACCCAACAGCAACTCAATAGAACTCTTCAATGGCTAAGACCGCTTCATTCAGATGTTCAGCAGATTTGGGGTCTTTTCCATCATGTTCGTAGCAAGATATTCAATAGCCGCCTAGCAGGCATTAATATTTACAAATCATCTTGTGTTGAGGCCACTGTGGTTGTTAAGGATTTTGTTTAGTTCCTAATAGACAAATATCATTAGCGTAAAGTATTCGTCGTATTGAGCAGACGATATTTAAGTAATACAGCAATGTTCCCAATTCTTTCTTTCAGACGATATAAGTCAACATGTTATGCTCGCGTCCACCTGTTAAAGAATTTACGCAGTTTAGTCATATAATACAGTGTGATCTTTCGCTGGGTCATTGCGTAGAGTAGTGGATTAAGCAGCGAGTTGACATAAAGTAGCAACAGAAATGTGTAACGAATCTTTGAATCGATACCCGTCACGCACGTTGGACAAAATGCTCCTACAATAATATAAACACAATATGGTGTCATGCATATTGACATTGCTAGAACCAAAACAGCTAAAGTAACAGCTGGTTTAATGTATCTGTTTTTGAATCTAAAATGTGCTGGTTGCTCGGCAGTTGAAGCCACCATAGATGATAAGTTGGAATCCTTACTTGATACCACGCTTGATGTTGTCGGAATAGGCATAGAAGCTGTTTCCTGACTGGCAAATTGGCCGGCAATATGGTTTGCAACCGGAAGGGTAATTTGGCTAGCAGCTGGGGCGGCAACCTGTCCGGGTAACTGAGCGGTAATATGGCTGGCAACATGGCCGGCTTCCATCGGACTAATTTGGTCGGCTGCAGGAGCTGCAATCCGGTCGGTTGCCTGTCGACCGATAGCAACGGCAACACGTTGGTTTTTCCTAACGAGTTTACGCAGAAAGAACCCAAATATAGCACTTAACGTAGTTACAACTAGAACAGGTATTAAGCTGAAGACAAGAAAGATGAACAGCGAAAAAGCTCGGATCGTTTTACCGGGCGACACACATGTATAATCATAATTAACCTGCGATGATTTCGTGTTGATTACTTTCGCCACCTTCCATATACTCAGCTCCAACGCCATTGGAATCAAAGCAATTATCCAGGATACACCGATGATCATTTTGACTCGAAATCGTGATTGCAACCTGATATAGTGCGAATACTCTTTGGCAACAAGCATCACTCTGTCAAGAGCTATGGCGCAGAGAGTAGATAGAGACACCGACGCGATGGAGACAGTAAGACACACTGCCACCATACATCCTAGTTCCCCGTAAGGCCAGTATCCCAATGTTAAATATGGAGTTATAAATATCAGCGTAACCCATCCATTTCCAAAATCAGAAATTGATAGATTCAAAATAAGCAGATTGCTAGGCTTGTATTTAAGTGCAGGTACTTTGACAAATGCTACCATAACTGCAGCGTTACATATTATGATCATAACAGAGAGTAATGGTAGAAACACTGCAAAGAACAGATTCATTTTCGGCAGGAAAGATGTAGAAGATTGGTCATTTTCAATTCCCGAGGATTCTGTTGGAGACATGATGAAAGCCGTGAAGTTATAGACCAGTAGCGTGGCGAGTGGGTCAACTATCCGCCCTGAATCGATTTAAATACCATTTATGAAATTATTTGAGCAGATAGTTCTTAAGATGTTGCTCCTCCCTAACACCCACACGCTATTTTTACGTAACAAGCAAAGTTCAAAATACTGTTTTGGTCAAATTTTAAGCTATAATTTATAAAGGCAATAAATGTGTTCAAAGAAAATTATCGCGGCATTTTTTTGTCCCAGTTTGACCTCGAGGCTAAATAAAGTACTTATAAGTGCTTTATTTATAGCCTAGGGGTCAAACTGTAACAAAAAGGGGTTGTGTCTTGGGAAATCAGGCAGTAGGCGACACATGAAGGTTGTTTGATTTTGCCTTTTATAGGAGTATATCATTATACTTTATGCTGACAAAGTTTGAAAAATCTGATCCCTCTAGCTTGGAATTTATGCTCCATTGACTTTTAGCTCGTTGTAAGCCCCAAAAATCCCCCAAATTGCTTATAGATTGTATGTAGCGTCAAATTGGAATCAAGTTGAAATGCATAGGTTTGGGAACAGAAATACACAAAATACATAACAATGAGACACATAAATATGGTTCTGTTGGACACATGTTAAAAGCTGTGAAGTTATAGACCAGTAGCGTGGAGAGCGAGTCAACTATCCGCCCTGAATCGATGTAAATATCATTTATGAAATTATTTGAGAAGATAGTTCTTTAGATGGTGCCCCTCCTTAACACTCACACGCTATTTTTATGTAACAAGCAAAGAAGTTAGAGAAGATAGTTCCGTGGTTTCGTATGAAGTGCCTCTCCATAACACCCACACGCTATTTTTACATAGCAAGCCAAGTTTAATATCCTGTTTTGGTCAAATGTTATAAGCTATTAATATTGAATACAGTAGACAAGCCAAAGGCAAACGTGTTCAAAAACTAATCATCACGGCATTTTTGTATTGCAGATTGACACCATGGCTAAATAAAGTACTTTTTAAAGTTATTTATTTATCATCATTTATCTCTTGATTGCTTCTATCTAATGTATATTATTGCTGATAAACATTGATTTGATTTGAGTGTTCAGTTAATTCAAGCAATTTTTTTGATTAGAGTCACCTAATTCATCAACATATAACAATGCAGTGTACACCTTGCAACTATTTAGCATCGATAGTTGCAGCAGCATAAAGTTATGCACCAACTTACTCTTGGGTCTGGGCAGGTATAATACTTAGCGAATATTAATCAGTATTTACTAGCTTAGTAGCTTACTCCAGTTTGGCATTCTTAAAATTATGACTTATAGCGAGGTAGGGCCACTTCTCAGTTACTCGCCATTGGTGCACTCGGCTGTTTAAAAAAACAACAACCTTAGGCAAATTCCACATTTCCAATTTCGTTAACAAAGGACCAACATAATATATATTCATTTTTTTGTTGTTGCTTCTGTACATAAGTGTAGTATTTTGGAATACAACTAAACACTGGTCAGGAGCAGCAATATGAAGTCCAAGTAACCCTTTGTAATTAAAACAACACCATCATATTTTAAAACACTTAAAAACGAATTTTTTTCTTCTAGAAACAATCATTCAGATGCCTATTTAGATGATTTCGTAAAGTTGGTGACCTATTTTATTGAATTTCAATCATATGTTACAACAATATCTCAAATGAATCATACATTTTCAAATGTTTTCACAAGTTCAAAAAGTAGTTTGGGGTATATTCTTGGTGTAAGACATTCATAAGTTAGTCTAGTGTCAAAAACCCATCACAGAATAAAGCTGTATTATCCTTTAATCCGTCAGTAAACGATTTATGGCTAGTTTAATTCCATGCTGTCTTACACCAAGGATAATCCGGTTTGTGGGAGTCAGTCCTTGGGTTCACGAAAGACCCCACATTTTGGACGCCATCTTGAATAACCCCTGAACATACCAACATTTATCTTGGTATGTTTAGGACCATGAAAGGAAGTTCAAAAGTTGGTTTGGGAATTCTTCGGGGTGTACGGAAGACCCCCATACGCCTCTTAGTCACTGTATGATTATATATCATCATATTAGATAACCACTAAATGCCCCTTTAATGTTATATTTTACCCTATTTGTCATCATAAAACTATCTATAAATGACATAGACCATGTCAAACTAGTTTGCTGATTTATTCAAGCATCGCCTGATAGATTAAGCAACTGGCAAATAAGGGTGGCAAATAAAACTACAAAACTGAGAAAAGTGCCCATTTGTACTCTTTGTGCTATAAGGGTGCACACTACTAAATTAGAGGCCCATAGGGATATGTCCATAATTAGTTATATAAAACCCTATTTTAGATCACTACATTTTGAAATGGGACTTTTTCATCAATAGATGTCTGTATCGGAATGAGGGAAATCAGATGATACGGTACAGTTAACTCTCACTTCGTGCATAAAGCCTGATACAAGTGTCAGTGTCGTAGTTGTGAGAGAGTTCCCTCTTATGTCATTATTTCATACTACGACTGTGCATTCAAGCCATGGGACTCATGTCACGCCCGATATCACACCATTTCTATGCGTGGTGATGATGTTGTGTCTACCGAAACTTACTATGACAAGGCGTCCATGATTGGCTGTTCGAATATCCTTAAACAAAGCTCACAGCTGAATATCTGAATCATATCATGCATTCTATACCAAGCAAGTAACTTTGCATAAAATATGTATTTTTATATCAATTACGATCAACGTCAATATATTTTATGTTCATCATAATACAACTAAAATTAACTTGAAGGTACTTCTGTTTTGTTTACACATTCCATGATTGTATAATTGTTTATTTTGGTCATTCATGATATGGATTATTATCACTTAAAATCAGAATCATGATTTGGCTATTGAATCGAATAATTTTTTGATTACCTTTCCAGTTTAACTCTTTATGTACGTTTATTCAGTCAATTATGAATTAGATTAGAAATAGCTTATTTATTGTTTTATGGTGTAAGTTAGGTAACACATGATTGGCGTAAAAATATGATTATTGGTTATATATGGGCAACACCGCAGTTAGATGCGCATTATGTCGATGTCATACTTTCATTACCATTTCACGTGTCAATTATTAATTAATTTACACGACATTATTGTATTGAGCGAGTTATTTGTGTTTAAAAGATGATATTTGTGGAATATTATTTACTAACCACTTTAGTGCATGATAACATCTACTTAAAAAGGGACACGAAGAGATGTGCTGGAGGCTGCGCCCTCAATTTTGATAAAAACAGAGATTTGTACATTTATACAACATGATAACATGTGTGAACTTACACCTGTAAAGATTAAGAAAAATCAGCCCTCTTTGTACAACAAAACGTCAAATCAAATGTACACTATAGTTGGGGAGCATAAGGGTCTTCTGGTCCCGGTCCAGTCTGTCACAGGAAGTTATATACCTAAATGTTCTTTGAAGTTGGTACAATTAAAACCTAGGTGGACATCCTTGCCAACTTGGGTGGTTGATTGACTTTGACCTTGATTTAGAGTGGAAATTCACATGTGTTTCAGTGTGTTTGAAAACCATGTGATCTCCCCAGATATAGCTCTATAAACAGTCATAATATAAATATGTTGTGTATAAAGGCTGCGTCTGTAATCTCGTGAACGGTAACAGCAAAATTGACCATTATTAATGTTCATCGTGAATTCTGAAGTAAATTATATTTAAAAAAATCTTCAACACTACTTCGTGTTCCTTTAAAGGAACTTGTCTTCTCATCTGCTCAGGTATAGGGTGAGTCAGAAAGAACGGGCACTTTTTTCACAAAAGCGTCACAAAAGATGCAGGCATGCATATTTTCCAAATCAATGGAGCTCTTTTAAGACCTACAATTCGGCTTTCATTCAATAGCCGAATTTAAAAATCGACCATTTCGTTATCATGTTACACTAATTTGAGTAAAGACCCCAAATCTGAAGCAAATCCACGGAATGGTCGAATTATCAAGCCATTCCTTAAAGTAATCTCATGGGGTTTACCTCCCGAATCAGTAGATATGCCTCCTTTTACTTTTACGTCTTGATTTCAGGCTTTTTATTACTCATAATTACACAGATCTATATATTTCATACATACATAATATTTCCAGTCATTTTAAGATATTGTATCTAACATTCATGTGCCTTTTCAGTTTTGTCACTAGATTCATTGATCAGCATCTCTGTGTCAGGCAACCAACAATACTATGGGTTATTGCCATTCCGTGGATTGGCTTTAAGATACCGGGCTCTACTCAACAAATGGTTGCAAATTTATGACGCAATGTTCGAATTCAAGAATTCCTTTTTTGAATGAAAGCCAAATATGTTTTCTTTGTAAGACTATATTTGGTTTTGAATATGCAAGCCTAATATTTCTGTGGAGCTTTCGCCAAAGAGATGGGTGTGTTCTTTCTGACTCGCCCTGTATTGCGTTCTCTGCCTCCGCCTTAAAGGCTGTAACACACTGTCTAATCGGTGATTGTCTTTTTAAAGACTCTTCTTGTTACGGTGAATTTTGCTTGAATATTATTACTTTTTCTCGCCAAAACCTGCACATGATACATGTAGGTAGGTTTCAAGTTAAGTCTTACGATTTTCTTTGTGCTAAAGTGGAAATTTTATTCAACATGTGTGCATTTAATTTGTGAACAAGGTAAGGTATTGCCGTCTTCAACATTTGGTGAGAAAAATATGCCTATATCAAATCTAACAAATATACATTCAATGGTATTAACTATAATGCATCGACTAATTCAAACAAAACAGTAGGTGTCACTGAATAACGTTGTTTATTAAAATGGTACAAATGAGCGCCGTGGCTCATTTTATTACAATTGCATTTATATGCGAATGAGCTAATTTGGGTAATTTACTCGGCTATATAGGGCCAAGTAAAATATGCAAATTAGCTCAAGACTGTTGTAAACAACCTTGTTTAAATGGATTTTAATTATATTATGTACGTTTTGAACAGGGTATTATGTTTAACCAAAATGATCTTTTAATAAACAAAGTTGTAGTTGTTTTTTACAATTTTGACCAAAATGTGACGAAATATTATTTTGTTTACCTAAAAAACCTTTTAAATTAAAAAGTATGAAAAAATGAAATAACATCTCCTACAGAAAGTTCTTTACTTGATTTTGGTGCAATTTCGGCATTTATTTACCAAAACTAAATTTGTTATGTTGTACGAAAAATGTTGAGTTTTTAGTGACAATTGATACCCAAAATTGATTCTCTCATTCCTTTTCAAAATGTATAAGCCTACTTTTATATACATTAATAATTCAAAATTTACAGCGCTTGATAAATTTCATATTATTAGGGTTAACACCCCTTAACCCTAACCCCCGATGCACCTTTTCCAAATACATTTTTTTCACGGCCAAAAACCATGGGGGAAAGGGCCCCTACGGACCCGGGGCTCGAACCCCGGACCTCTGGGTTCAGAGGCGAGCGATCTACCACTAGGCCACGGGGGTCAACAATACTTGGCTCAGTATACTTCGCCAAGTATATAGCCTGAGGCCATTATTTCATCGATTTTTGTTGTTGAAAAAAGACAAATTGGAGAAAAAAAATCGCTCCTTAACCCTAACCCCCGAGGCATCTTTTCCAAATACATTCTTTTCGCGGCCAAAAAGCAAGGGGGGAAAGGGCTCCACGAGGCCACGGGGGGTCAACAATACTTGGCTCAGTATACTTCGCCAAGTATATAGCCTGAGGCCATTATTTTCATCGATTTTTGTTGTTGAAAAAAGACAAATTGGAAAAAAAATCACTCCTTAACACTAACCCCCGAGGCATCTTTTCCAAATACATTCTTTTCGCGGCCAAAAAACAAGGGGGAAAAGGGCTCCACGACCTGGGGCTCGAACCCCGGACCTCTGGGTTCAGAGGCGAGCGATCTACCACTAGTTCTAGGCCACGGGGGTCTAACATACTTGGCTCAGTATACTTCGCCAAGTATATAGCCTTGGGCCATTAATTCATCAAAAAACTGCCACGCCGGGTGACACAACCACACCGCATCATAGTAATTCGTAGTACTCAAGAGGGTTAGGTTAAGGGATGTGTAAATCTATCTTAAAACATGAAATACGAAAGAAATGATTACCTAAAAACGTACATTTTTGCACAAAACAATGTTTGGATATTTAGCGATAGCATATTTTTTATGGTTTCTACTTATTTCAACCAAATTTAGAAACTGTCGACAAGTTGAATCATATTCAAATTATGAATAAAATTGTATTGATGTATTTGATACCAAAACAAGCGTTTTGGGGCAAAAAGTGGACCAAGATAACCATAAATAAATTGCGTTTTCAGAAATCTTATTTCATATATTCATGTTAAACTATGTAGCAAAAATGGAAAGTTTGTGAAATCTGCAACGATAATAATGTGATAATGGCATTATGGGTGCTTTATAAACCCTATATGCTGTGGCTACTATGACTTAATGCACATGTATAGTGACGAGCATGGAAGTGTGACGAGGGAGGGCGTGAGCTGCTTTAGCTTTTATTCGTTTTAATAATCATGCGGCAGTGATTACAGCGGATATGAATGCAACATTCATCAACTCAATCATCATATGCACTGTCCTGTCTTATTACCTGTTATTTGAAACACGAATATTGGCTTGTTGGACCCCGTGTAACACTTATTACCTCCAGTTACCATGGTTACATTCACTCAAATTTACAACATGACATTAGTCGGAACGCCTCTTAGCCGAATAACCGTTAAAAGGTCAATTATTACCGAAACGAACTTCGCAATTGTGAACCGCGCACTTTCGGTACTAAAACCGAGTTAAACTCCCGCGGAATCTGAACTATCATTTCAAGAGTGATCTTGAGGTCAAATGTAAGTCTTTTTTGGAGATTAATGTCTTGAAATATTCCTAATAATACAATCTGTCTTACTAACTTATTAAAACCAGTCTCAGACATTTACAAGCAGAGTATTTCACATGGGAAGTTTGCAATTTTTTCGATATCGAAAGTGAAATGTACAAAAGTAGCGTTACATTGATCTGACAAACAGCTGTCTTAAACAGCGAAATTACAAAATTGTCACATATTCAGATAAATGAGGGTTTTAGTCATTATTATTTCCTAAATCGATTTTACGACGTGACCATTTAAGTAGATAAAAACAGATTGTAAGAGAGAGTAAAATTTGGAACCATTGGTATTTTGTCCATTGTCCATTCCTATGCGATCGCATTATATTTTGATGTTCGTGCGGATTGCAGGCTTTGTGCATAGGAGGGACATCTTTCGAGGGAAATATTTTTCAACTTATGAGCTAAATAACTGTGATATCCTTTTTATCTAACAGAATAAATGATGTTTTTGCATCATGTGGCTCTAGAAACAGAATTGATGAACTGTTTAAATCTCACGGATATAACTAGTTTCCCTTGATAGCTTAGATGGTAAAGGGTTTGCTTGGAGAACGAGAGGTCCGGGGTTCGAAATCGATCCTTCTGCTCTGCACATTTTCATATGATTTATTTTTTTCTCGTCAAAATCATTTTGTGTGTGTGCTTTATTTATGAATGTTTGGTTCATTTCTTTTTCATAAGTTAACAGATCCCCACCATTCTAGTATAAATAATCCCAAAGCAACAAACAAACTACCTCGGCATAGTGCTCGGGATTAGAGAGACTTTAAAGTTGTATTGTATTTCCTGGTATAAAAGACGCGACGTATTTTTTTTCATATACGCACGGAGTCACGGACGGCCCATGATGTGACGTTTAGAAGATGGTTTTCATGACAATGTTTTGCTGCACTTACACCTGATTTTCCTCATTATGCGTAATGTGTCTAGTGAAACTAATATTTGAGTGGGTGAAGGGATAACCTGAACACAATCGCACCCAGACGGAATATCGGGTAAGAAACATGGTCATCATAAATCATCATAAAACAATCATAAATAAATTAAAAACCCAACAAAATTGATTTTGATGAGAGAAAAAAAATCCGTGACATTGTGCAGGATCGAACCCCGGACCTCCCGTTCTTCAAGCGAGCGCTTTACCCTCTACGCTATCAAGGGAACCTAGCTATAACCGGGAGATTCAAACACTTATTGTCAAGTGCCAAATTTTGGTCACTACAATTGAGCTTCACATCGGGCTTCAAATGATGCGGCAAAAATCGTCTTAAACACTATTACTATTTCAAACACGAAGGATAT
This sequence comes from Ophiura sarsii, assembly GCA_035610835.1. Taxonomy (NCBI): domain Eukaryota; kingdom Metazoa; phylum Echinodermata; class Ophiuroidea; order Amphilepidida; family Ophiuridae; genus Ophiura; species Ophiura sarsii. Next base: position 20,473,036 of record CM069459.1, on the reverse strand, counting down.
CAAACAACTCATTATAATGTGCCACTGTATAGATGGATTTTTTACGACGTTGTAAAATAAGGGATTTACGGACGTTTTCATCTAAAATTGGCTACCATTTCTTCCAGTTCATGTCAGTTTTTACGCCGATGCAGTAGCATGAAATCTCACATTTCGGGTCATTGGTGTCTGAATATATTGATTCGATAAAACAGTATGAAGTAAAATAGATGTATGCTTCATCGTAGGTTAGTGGGTAAACGATCAGCGGTCTCCTTTTGTATATATTTCGTCCTAAATAAGTGTTAGTTATTTATAAATAGGTGATCGACTAAATTTGAATTTTTCGTGTTTACATTAGGACGCCCTCGTACCTAATAATTTGGGGTCAAATCGAACTTGCGTTCCGACTAACATTATCCAGTTATTTCTTGATTACTGATATTGCTCACATTATTATACTCCCGTATCAGTTACCTCTTTCATATGCACCAGAAATGACAACAAGTGCATTTATTTAATGATCCTCATACACCTAAAACATGGAGTGTGATGTAAAATTACGTAAAAAAAATGCAATCCGATTCCATATCATAAACTAAAGCTAGCAGTGTTTTGAGAACAGTTCTGGTCATCGCAGGCAACGAAATTGTATCATCTGGGATAGAAACAAATTTATGGATAAAGATAAAGATAAAAGCAACTGGCTTTTACGCATTAATGAAATGGAATCGTCGACAGTATCGTATCTTTCAAATAAAACCGAACAGTTTCATGAAGAACCAGAACCAGATAAGTATTACTTGCCAATCTGGACAGCGATTTTAGTATGTGGTCTAAGCCTGGTCGGTGCTATCTGGAACTCCATTGTCTGTTACGTCATTCGAAACACAAAGCAACTACACAACACAATTAACTATTTCATCGCCAATCTTGCCGTTGCCGATTTACTCGTGTGCGTTTTTCCACACTGAAGCTATTAATCGATGAACTTAATATACATGTATATCCTTCTACAGTCATCGGTAAAAAACTTGACTGTGTTTTTTCATAACTCCAGTTTTTTTACGTGGTTATGTTCCATCTCAGGCTCGGCTTGCATTAATATTGGTGTCATTTGATCGATTCATTGGCATTACGGTCTACCCGTTACACTGCCTGCAGTTTGTCACTAACGTAAGACTAAAAATGGCGATACTTTGGCAGTGGATCATCGCTCTGTTAGCTGAGCTTCCCTGGTTGTTTCAGATGTTCTACAATAACCATTCTGATAAATGCGACAGAAGATATTCACCTGCCAACGTGCTGTCATTTGCATTAGTTGGTTATGTATTCCCGATAGGAGCACTGGTGTACCTCTACTGTCGAATGTTTTTAAGTTTAAGGAGTGGTAGTTTAAAAATCAAGCGTTCGGATCAAAATCAAGCATCGATCAATTTGCATCGAGCACTCAAGAATATTATCGTCAATCTTTTCGTTGTCACAGTTTTGTTTATATTGTTCGTGACGCCCTCTGTGGTCGAGACGATGATCACTTTGAACATTTTAGTCTCGCATGGGTTTGTTTACGCTATAAATGCTCCCGTGTATCAAATAGCTTCGAGAATGCTCCTTGCAAACTCTGTGGTCGACCCGTGTGTTTATTCATTTCGATATACGAAGTTTCAGAAAGTCTTACGTTGGCATTCCGTTGCAAATTGCGTTGCTCCAATTATGATGAAAATTATAGGGCCAGCAATAAATTACAAGCACACTAAATTCAACTTGTTTCGATTGGTACCTATATCCCACAGACAACTATCAGAGGCGTAACTAGCGTGTAAGCCACCAAAGTGGGCAAGGCTGTCAGTCCCCAAAACATTGGTGTAAGGATTTCAAAGGAGGTCCGAAAATTCACAATTTGTCCTCCAAAAATACCTGTTCTACGGGACCTCCATTCGTTTAACTAAACATACGGTTATCATTGATTCACTATTTACAATATTGTAAAAACAGATATGAATCACACCTTTATCAACTCATTTATCATTTCTACTCCTTTCTTTTCACCTGTTATTTCAAACATGAATATTGAATTTTTGGACTCGGGTAACACTTATTATTTCAGTTTTTACTCTAATTTACAACATGTCATTTTCTTCAATCCTAGACAATACATTATTTTAAGCAAAGAAGAATGAAACCACGCCCTTTCATTGATCTACCCAAGCTACCTAACGTACAACGTGATGTCAATTACAGCCAGCTGAAAAGGAGCAATCCGATTCCGAAAGCTATGGAGGTAGCAGCAGTGTTTGCAGAACAATTCTGGTCACGGCTCCGCAGACAAGCAAAACCAAAAACGATATCCCTTAGAATTAGAATTGAACACTGTAATAAAAGATAATAAAGACATCTGACTTGAGGATATTATGAAATGGAATCATCGACAGTATCTTATTTTCAAAATAAGACCGAACAATTAGATGAAGAGCCGGATTGGCATGAATTGCCAATCTGGACAGTGATTATAGTGTGTGGTCTAACTTTGGTAGGTGTTATAGGGAACTCCACTGTATGTTACGTCATTAGAAGAACAAAGAAACTGCACAACACAACCAACTATCTCATCGCCAATCTTGCCGTTGCCGATTTACTTGTCTGCGTTTTTTCCATAATGAAGCCATTACTCGATGAATTTAATATATGGCCTTCTACAGTAATCGGCAAAACACTTTACTGTCTTTTCATCAACTCCGGTTTCTTTTTCTGGATAAGTTCAGTCTCCTCGGCTTTGGCACTGATATTAGTGTGATTTGAGAGATTCGTCGGCATAGTTTATCCCTTACACTATCCGCAGTTTGTTACCAACACCAGGCTCAAATTGGCGATACCTTTGCAGTGGATCATCGCTCTCTTAATCGAGATCCCTTGGATGTCTCAGAAGTTCTACAATATTCATACGGATGAATGCGACAGGAAATGTTCACCTCCTAACGACATGTTGACCATGGTATTATATGTATTCACTGGTTATGTATTCCCGATAGGAGCGCTGATATACCTCTACTGTCGAATGTTTCTAAGTTTAAGAAGAAGTGGAAGTCTTAAAATCTGGCGTTCGGACCAAAATCAAGCAGCAATTAATTTGCAGCGAGCACGTAGGAATGTTATCGTCAATCTTTTTATCGTCACAGTTTTGTTTATATTGTTTGTGACGCCCTCTATGTTCGAGACGATATTAAATACTTTAGATACTTTAAACTCGCTTGGGTTTGTGTACGCTGCAAACGCTACCGTGTATCGCATAGTTTCGATAATGCTTCTTTCCAACTCTGAGGTCAACCCGTTTGTTTATGCATTCCGATACACGAAGTTTCAAAAAGCATTACGTTTCGCATTGCTTTGTACTCGTAGTTATGATCGTAATTAGACCGTAGCCGGGCCAATCGAAAACCAAGTTGTTCCGATTGGTCGCTGCGATATCTAACTAAAATTCCACATAACAACTACCAGGGCGTAACCAGCCTTGTAAGCTGACGTGGGCAAGGCAACTCAAATTTCTCTGAACCATTATTTAAATTGGCAAAGAGTTTCAAAGGTTAGAAAAAAATTGAAACATTTGGGAAATTTGTTTACAAAATTGAAAATGTATGGAATTGTTTGAACAACTTTCGACCTGACCGACCGACCCTATTGATGAGATGAGAGGTCCATTTGAACAGGTTTTTTTTCGTCGCCTTAGCTGGAACTTAATGTATACGATAAATTGCGTGAAGTCCAGTGTACTGTTGCTTGGATCAAACAATGAAGCGACGAGGGAGTGAGTTACGTTACTATATCCACGGTATTCAACACTCGCGGCCCCACACTATCATGTCCGTGCTTAAATGTATCTAACAGTGAAGCGACAAGGGAGTTTGTTACTCTATCTACGTTCTTCAACACTAGGCCCCTTACTATGCTTAAAAGGTATTAAACAGTGAAGCAACGAGGCAGTGAGCTACTCTCTTCATGTATTTCAACACGCGGCCCGTACTATGCTTAAAGGAGAACCGTGCTATTCATGAAACCAAGCGTTATGTTGTAGGAAAATATAATTATCTAATGTAATTGACCATTTTAATTGAACACAGAACTATTTTGTTCAATTAAACGAATTTAAACTGCACATCCCCAACCTGTGATTATTTGAAATTCGCGCCCGGTTGTATGTGTCGAAAGTGCTGACGGGATAGCCATACCCAATATTGTGACGTCATCGTTACTAAAACCGCCTCATCAGCAACAGGTTGCTGGACGGTAATTACGCCGGAATTCAATCGAAAAAATCAATACATGAAACAGAGATGTGGAAATCTCATAAATGTTTCGTCATAGCTTCGATCAATATGGCGATGTCCATACAGGTGACTTTTTTCTTTCTAAAGTCGATTTTGTCTTAACGTGGCACTTTTAAAAGTTAAACCTACGGATATATAAGTTCAGCTTCTATCCCCGCACAATTAAGGACTGGAATTCACTGACACCCTCAATGTACAATGCCAAATCTCTGGAAATTTTCAAGCACTGTATTCAAAAATTATAATATATTGCTCATAACATGTGTAGTTGTAGTTGTAGATTAAGATTATGATGTATTCTATTGTCTATTTTCAATTGTCGCCATTATGTATATTCCTCTGTTAGATATTGCATTTTGCAACTTTGCAGAGTATATGATATAGATATAGATAGATAGATGTGGTCTGTATAATAATCATGATAATAATGCTACATGTCTAAGCGCTAAAGATCCATGGGCAAGGATATTTCCTTTAAATGTGTCAAACAGTGAAGTGACTACGGAGTGAGCTACTCTATTCATGTAATTAAACACGCGGCCCTGTACAATCGGCTTACATGTATCAAAGCGACGAGGGAGCGGTGTTTGTAAATCGGAGCCTAAATAAAATGAGCACTGTCACATGTTCATCTAAAACATGAAAAAGATGTATTCAAATGTTTTATGTATTATGTTGAAGAGTGTCATCAACTTCATTGACATTTATAAAATGTTGGTGGGTGTGGTTTGCTACTAAAAATAGACACAGTTAAATATTTGCGTCACGGACGGAAAAGATAGAAATAGGGTTCTCTACTGTTACGTAGTCTTTCGTCATTTCTATCTAGTCCATTAGTTACTCCCCAATGTTTTCTGGGCTAAACAATATCTAAGACATACGGCTTTATTATCTGATGCACAGTTATTGAAAACTTGCCTTTACTTTTACCAGACTTTAACCAGGAGAATAACTTTGAAATTGCTTCTTATTTACATGGTATCATGGAGAGTAAAAGTGTAAGGTAGTGATTTATGGGTAGTAAAGATTACCTTGTGAACATGAACAACATATCAAAATTCAATATGCTAAATCCAGGTTTATTCAAGCTAAAAATTGTGTACTTTAATTGTTTCTCATCTTATCATTCTTAAAGGCCCTGTCATACCATAGCGTATGGCCTGAACGTGGCCTGAACGTATGCCGACGTATTAAAAAAATAGCTCAACAATTGTCAGAGTCCAAGAACGTCCAAAAACGTCCACTTCCCAACGAATTGCGTAGGAAAAGTTGACATCGGTGATCAGGTGATGGAACACGGCTGTTTGCCAGACTCTATATAAACCAAAAGGAAGAGGTGTAAGATCTGGGGATCGAGCAGGCCACTCCTTAGCACTGCGGACAAGAAAATCAGGTATTTAGGATAAACGATGTAATTTGTATTTTCAAGCTGTCTACTTTGATCCGTAGAATCTCGGCGAATTAATGATCGATATCGCTGTAATATTTTGATTATGTGATAGCCAAGACATAGTTTTATCTACTTTGCATAGCGATATGTGATTAGCTGTATGGGTACAGTACTCGGCAAAAAGTGTTTCTTTTATACACCCTGTACTCTATCCACGTTATTGAACACGCGACACAGTACAATACTTACGTGTACATGTATGAAGCAGTGAAGTGGCGAGGGAGTGGGCTACTCTTTTTATGCTATTAATCACAGCTACTCGCTTTAATAAACATACGGTCAGTGGCGTAGCTCAGGTGGGGGGGGGGGGGGTGGGGGGCAGGGGGGCAAATGCCCCCCTGACGAAAAAATCCAATTTGTGCCCCCGCCCCCCACCCCTCTAAAAAAATAAAAAGGGGTGAGAAAAAAGGAAATAGGAAAAAAATTGAGAGGTTATTAGCCAAATAGAAGGCAAAATTGTAAATGTCGTACATTTACTGTGCGATATTTTTGAACCTTGCGATTTTTTTGGACTGTGCGAAATTTTTTGAGCCCCCCCCCCCCCCCCCCCCCCCCCCCCCCCCCCCACTTACGTGAAATTCACGAGGTAAGTGACTAGAAAAAAAATTGGGGCAACCTTTTACGAAAATTTTAGAAATCTTGCCCCCCCCCCTGAAAAAAATCCTAGCTACGCCACTGCATACGGTCCTTACTGATTCACGATTTACAATATTATCAATTGACTTTTTGGACTCGGGTTACACTTATAACCTCCAGTTTTTACTCTAATTTACAACATGACATTTTCATTTTGTGTTGACTCCTGGAATTGCTGATCGGATCGACTTTACAATCCTAGTCAATGCATTATTACATGCAACGAGAAATGAAAACACGACCTTCTATTGATCTGCACAAGCTAAATAACGTACAACGTGATGTCAATTATACAGCAAACAAGGAGCAATCCGATTGCATATCCGAAGCTGTGGGTATCAGCAGTATTTGGAGACAAATTCTGCAGACAAATAAAACGTTATACTCTACAATGTAAACCAATGTATGAAGTACTTATACATGAAGGTACAAGGCAACTGTCTTTAGCATGATATGAAATGGAATCATCCACAGTATCGTATTTTCCAAAAACCGAACAGTTTGATGAAGAGCAAGATTGGTATGACTTGCCTATCTGGACAGTGAGTGTAGTGTGTAGTCTAAGCTTGGTTGGTGCTATCGGGAACGCCACTGTGTGTTACGTCATAAGAAGCACAAAGAAACTGCACAACGCAACTAACTTTCTCATTGCTAATCTTGCGGTTGCCGATTTATTTGTCTGCGTGTTTTCAATGCTGAAGCCATCAATCGATAAACTTAATGTATGGCCATCTACAGTCATTGGTAAAACACTTTACTGTCTTGTTATTACCAACGGCTTCTTAATGTGGATCAGTTCAGTTTCTTCGGCTTTGGCACTGATATTGGTGTCATTTGAGCGATTCATTGGTATTGTCTACCCTTTACACTACCCGCAGTTGATCACCAACACTAGGCTCAAAATAGCGATACTGTTGCAGTGGATCATGGCATTCTTGGCCGAGCTCCCTTGGCTGTTCCAGATGTTCTACAATAACCATTCTGATAAATGCAACAACAATGTTTCAC
>CM069459.1:20192921-20465541 GCA_035610835.1 Ophiura sarsii | reverse complement strand
CGATCGTGCCAAAAATAGGTGTAAAGTTGAAAGATTTCGCGCATTTCTTGACTCACAAAAGTCTTGTCGGTTAATTTTCATTCTCGCCCCCCCCCCCCCCCCACCCCATATAAATAACCTAGCTACGCCACTGTATTAGTGTATTTAATAGCAGCAAAATAATTCAAATCTTACCCTAAATCAACCCATGCCTCAAGCTTAAAACTGGTTGGTTCGTGCAGACACATACCAAGGGATACTATTAATTTTGGGATAGGAAAGTCCTATACTAACGTACGTAACGAAAACGGTCCCTTTTGCATATTTGAATAAATTATGGTAATCGTCCGGAATGTAACGCGTTTAACAATGTTTCACCAGGTTTAACGTAATATTTGGTCGCATAGGTTTGAGGGTGCTGTGGATTTACACAGACGACGGTGGCCACGCGAAACCTAAATGTTGAATACGTAATGAATAACATGTAATCGCGAATGTTAATCTTATCATTTTGACAAATTCATCATAATTAGAAGAATTGTCATCGTTAACCGGGCGATGACTGTTAAAAATAATTCAAAATAGTGCACTCCCGTTGACATATTGGGTCGTCTGAGAGACGCGTGGCCAGCGCCGTGTCGTCTGCTACAATCACGCCTGATCGTTATAGCGCCACCAGTTCTACGCCGACCAAATTTAATTTAAAAGTGGCCTCCGATCGGCAAGCTCAGTGGCATACCCCTGCACATACCTGATGCATATCGTCAGCCTGCTTCGATAATTGCCTAACTCACTTTTCAACGAAATTGAGTTTTTTTGCATAAATCATGACTTCATTACATCATGCACATGCTGTAATAATATCTAAGTCATTGAAAAATAAGTGTTGATAAATGTACAATTGCAGTTCTGCCTAAGTCAGCATTGTGAGTTAGGCAGATTGTAATAATTATGTAAAAAATTTTAAAATGGGTCATAGTATTAACTCGTATTAAGCCTATAACAAGCCACATTTCACTTAAAGGTATAGGCCTATCCCAACCTAATTATATCCAACAGTTCTGCTCCTGTTGGAATTCACCTGTACTATTCATGGTGCTATATTCAACATATCGTCAGCCTGCCTGCTTCGATAACTGCTTAACTCACTTTTCCCTATTTTTGTTGTTTTCCTCAAAACTAGAACAAATTAGTTAGGCAATTATCGAAGCAGGCTGACGATATGGAACCAAAAAACAACTGAAACTTTAGTGCAAAACCTTAAGGATGGTTAATATAAATTAAACAAAAGCTCTGAATTCCATTAAAAACATGATAGCTATGTGGTCAAATCGTTCTCTGATTTCGGTGGAAAAAAGAAAGGGGAAGGGGGAAAAAGGGAAGGAAGAAAGGAGAAAGGGAAGGGAAGAGAAAAGAAAGGGGAAGGAAGAAAAGAGAAAGAAGAGGAAAGGAAGTCGAAAGAAAATAAATGTTTATCATCAGTGGTTAGTTCGGATCGGGAATCGTTAGGCGCGGCCGGGGGGGGGGGGGGGGGGGGGGGGGGGGGTGAATATCTGAAAGATGTGAATGAATGAATATTTAAATTCACATGGAAAGGAAAAGCTGATATAATCAAATGTGGCCAAGTAAAGCTTACATTATTATCGTAATATTTAATGTTCAATCTGATTGAAATAAATACTTAAGTTTTTTCTAAACTAAGTTTTTCAGTTTAGCCAAGCAGGAGTTACCAATATAAATTAGTAAAACTAGACATAGTTTTAACTAATTTTAATTAGTTGAAACGACAAGTTTTTGTTTACAGTGAATACAACTGTATCTCCATGAGATATTAAATTCTGCGAAATTGATGACGTTGCTCCGATAAGTTCTGTTTATTGACGTTGCTTATATGTCATGTATTAAGGTTGTTTGATTGTAAAATGCATAAAAAAAATGCAACGAAAAACAGTAGGCCCAATTGATTCACATTTATATCATTTATCATTGTTATCAATCAATCATTTTAGTAAACGAAAGACAATTCATATTAGATATACATACATTTCATGGAAACAGGTCATGACTATAATACTCTCATACTTCTTGGCTTCAAGAAGGCGTTTGACACAATACATAGGGGACGAATGCTGCAAATTCTGAAGGCTTATGGTATACCCGAGCAGCCTACAGATGCGATTGCAGAAATATACAAGGACACCAAGGCAAAGGTTATATCACCTGATGGGGAAACTGAGGAATTGAGATACTGGCTGGAGTACTACTACAAGGTGACACCCTGGCTCCATATCTCCTTCGTCATTGTTCTCGACTACGCTCTAAGAGAGGCCATAGTTGGCAAAGAAGAGGAGCTAGGGTTCCGCTTAACGAAAAGGACAGAACAGACGAATAGGACCAACCACAGTTACTGACCTTGATTTTGCTGACGACATTGCACTGTTGTCTGAAGAAGTGTCTCAAGCGCAATCACTACTTAACAGAGTGGAGCCTTCGGTGGATAAAGTTGGGCTCAAAATGAACGCTTCAAAGTACATGTCCTTCAACCAGAAGCAAGTACCTGTAATCACCCACAATTCAAGCGAAGGTATGCGCCTTGTATAAAGTGGAGGACCTTCAAGTTACTTGGAGCCTGGATAAACAGTACTGAAAAGGACATTAAAACACGCAAAGCAGCTGCATGGAGAGCTTGTGGCAAACTTAGTCAGTTATGGAAGGCCAAATCACTATCAAGAAAGCACAAAGAAAGACTGTTCATAGCAACTGTAGAATCAGTCCTCCTCTATGAATGCGAGTCATGGACAGTCACCCCAAAGCTTAGTAAACAGCTGGACGGATGTTACACTAGAATGCTTAGAACTGTGTTCAACATCAACTGGAGACAGCGTGTGGACAAATAAGGACCTGTACGCGGATATGCCAAAGTCTCGGATAAGATCAGGGAGCGTAGATCAAGATTTGCAGGACACTGCTTCAGAGGGTCCAATGAGCTGGTCTCCAAACTCATACATTGGGTACCAAAACATGGAGCAAGAAAGCGTGGTGGACAGCCCCTAACCTACATTGACTAACTAAAGCGTGACACAGGATTGCAGTAGAAGAAATCAAGACAGCTATGTTGGAAAGGAAGATTTGGAGAAGCATCGTGGTTCGGGAATATCGCCCGCCATAAGTCAAGTCAAGTACGTCAATACGCTCATTAAATTGCTATTTCGGTGATTTTTTATGTGCAGTAGTACACGATTTGACTACCAAATCGACATCATTTGAATTTCACCGACTATAATTTGAACTCAAATGTTTTCAGCTTTAAGCCCTGGCACTGCAAATGCCTGATATTGTCTGTCATATTTCCCCCATTGCTTCCTCTTGGGCGACCCCCCCCCCCCCCCCCCCCCCCCCCCCCCCCCCCTCCCGGTAATGTTAGATTCAAGGTAAATTAATTTCCATGGAAGCATGTTTATTGAAATCAATTATCTAAAAAATAGTATTATGGGAACAATATCGTGAACAGCATGGATAATAACATGGATTTTAATAGTAATTTATACATTAACGTTGAATCTAATGCGATGTATAGGCTACTTTTGATATTCTATAATCGTTACTTTTCTTAATGTAAACACGTTGAAATCATTCTTTAAAGGAAGGGTCCCGCAAGCACAACCATTGAGCATTATTTGTTAGAAAAATAATTATCGAGCCGAAGTTAGGTAATTATATAGAACAAAACACCATACTAGTCACAAAAATGAATAAAAACTGCCATCACTCAACATGCAACTTTTAAAATTCGCGGCGATCGAAATGTCCCGGTGTCGATGACGTCATGGGTATCGGTGCTCAAATTTGCGCATGTGCCATTGTATAACTATGACATCATCGACACTTGTGACTTTCGATCGCCGCGAATTTTAAAACAGTGCATGTGAGAGATTGCGGTTTTTATTTGTTTTTTGTCATAAGTGTGGTGTTTTGTTCTATTTAATTACAAAAGTTGTGCTCGATAGTTATTTTTCTAACATATAATGCACACTTTTATGCTTGCGGGACACCCCCTTAAGAGTGATAAATTCATTCGAACTGGCTCTATGTATTTTATTGATAATTTACTTCTAAAGAATCATTTAAAGTAAATTTTGCATGGCAAAATTCACTCTTTTCACGATCTCTTAAACAACCTCCCCTCTTCGAAAATCACTTCCAATAGAGAGTCGATTGTTTTCTTTTTTACCATTGAGAGAGTACAGAACCATGAACATGTTATAAATATTGTTATACTATCATCACTAACTAGATAATGGTTTCCATTTTTACATTATAATTCGAAAGATGTCTAACGTAGCGTTAACACAATATCCAGCACGAAATGTTATTTGGCGCGAAATGAATCACACATCGGTCGTCTGCTCATAGTAGCATCCCGGAAAACGCAGCTGTAATAATGGAACATCAGCCGTGGAGACAATTGCTGCTATTCATCGCGATATTAAATCGGCCAACTTGCTAGTCGGTGAGCCGATGTTGCAATATGGTGAAGCATTTAGGTATATTGTAAATATTTTATGGAAAACAGCTCTTTGAAATCACACACGTCTCAAATACGTTAGAAATATAATGCTGAAATATTATTTTTGCCGCACATCTGAAAAAGGCGATCAACAGTTTTCAACAATATATAATTGAAGCAACAGCCCGTATAAGCAGACGACTTGTGGAATTGAACTGATCGTCCTTGTCCTTTGAACGTTGCTGGCGCTCTTATTGATGGATATTCTGAAAAATTATCTACATCCACTAATGAAGTATGTATATACACACTATATCACAAGTTTCAGTAACGTTTATTTCTATGATCTTTTCACTGTGTATGATAAACATATTTCAACATATTACAGGTCGTGCAAATTACAAATCATAATCAGGAATTACGGTGCTTTCGTAACGATATACGGTATCCTAGCGTTTAGAATTTCCAATAATTTTCATATCGTCAGCCTGCTTCGATAATTGCCTAACTCACTTTTCAGCAAAATTGAGTTTTTTGCATAAATCATGACTTCAATACATTATGTACATGCTGTTATAATACCTAAGTCATTGACCAATCAAAAGTGTTGATAAATGAAGAGATTTTTTGCAAAAGGGCCACCAGACCACTCCAACATGTTACTCATTTTGCATTGACAAATCCATGGAATTAATCTAATTATTGTATCTGTGTTCATCTGTTTCTATATGACTTGGATTAGTGCATCCATGCACGCCAATCCTCAATTGGCGTGCATGGATGCACTAATCCAAGTCACATCAACAATACAAGCCTCACATCAACAATACAAGCCTCATTCCACATAATGAATATCCATCCATCAATAATGCAAAATGAGTAACAGATACAAAGGTAACAGGTTTCACACTTTTGTTGTTTTCTAAGAACTAGAAAAAATGAGTTAGGTAATTATCGAAGCAGGCTGACGATATCATAAATCCACCCTAAAACAAACTCGGCATGAGCCCTCGTGCCGTATAGTTGATCATTTGAGGCGGATGCGAAATTACCTTAATTCCCGCTATAAGGCCATGTGTTTTGAACTCACCACCCAAAAAGGGTGGTGGCGTTGCATTTTTGGTGACGAATCATCCATCTCTCTCTATTAACTCAATAACTAAATGTGGTAGAGCTATGGTTGAGGTGTCATGTGAAAGCCTATTTATCTAGCTACATTGTGTTAATAAATCAGGTATTTCTATAAATGTTTGGCTGAGATATGATTGATTATGTTGTGAAAGTCAGGGGTGGTGGCGGTGGCGGCGGCGGCGGTGGCGGCGGCGCTGTGTGCAATCTCTATGGGGAATATAGAAAATGTTCCCAATTCTACGTTCAATTTACTATAACTCCTCATCCCTGTATGGTACAAAGATGATTTTGCTCTCATTTTATAGATTATTTTATATTCTATAAGATTCTGTTTCAACAAATGTGAGAACTATTGTGCAATAATTGTAATCATGAATCGATTGCGTTGTCCTTGGCCTTTTCCCTATTCGCTACACAGTGAACTTGCCCTAATTCATCGGTTTTACATACATGACTATAACAAAAGAAATATTTAACCGATGATAGCAAAGTTATACATTTTTGGAAAGCTCTCAAATAGGGGAATTCAAAAATGCCGTTTAAATCAGGATAGGGTGCATACCAAAAAAAATATACTTGTAAACTCTAATAAATATGAAATTTAAACGTTTGGGCTCATTTACTTCTCGATATAGTATATTTCAACATGTTTACCATTAACAACTATTATGTTCTGATGGGTAATTGCATGAGGAACTTAAATATGCACAGTAAAATTATGATTGGGATAGGTATAAAATTATTAATGAGCTTAAATCAAAATATGAAAAAAATCGATATATTTTGAACATTCTTAATCACAACATGTTACCATTAGGTCTTATCTAAATTCCAATAGTATATTTGGATTCCTTGTGAGATTACCGTTCAGAAAATACATACTTGATATGGGGTAGAACAAATAGTTATTGCGATATGCTAATTCGAATCTCAGATGGTGTAAAATGTAAAAATCTGGACATGCAACGGTAAGAGTGGCGAGTTCAAAACACACGGCCATAAACGTTTTAGAAATGATTTGAAGGGTTGGTAGTTCCAAGTGTTACAGGAGGATATATAAACAGTATGTTATTATTTGTATTTTCGAAGTTATGATTTTGCCACAATACAAAATCGAAAGATGCAATCAGGTGATTTGGAGTAGTCAAGTTTAATCGGTAAAACGTTAGTATTTGTTTTACGTTTGCAGAGGCCTGTTGTTCACACAATATAGACCAATGACGTAATTGATAACTATGGTAAATCTAAAGAGATATAAGTTACCACGTTACAATTAACCCTAACTCCCCGGGCGTGTTTTTGTGAATTAAACTACCAGGGGAGAAAACGGGTCAAATTTGAGGGGAAATCAGTCTCCGCATGCGCCGAGGATCGAACGCGGGCCGCATCCGTGCAAGTATGACGCTGTAACGACTGAGCTATATGGGTCAGGTTCAACAAACTTAAGTTGAACGCCTGGCGGAGCGTGGTACGAGATTGACCGGGCTATCGCGCGGTACAAGATTGGAGCGCTGTCGAGTTTTGTAATATCATGGCAGGTTAGGGTTAATCAGACGTTACTAGTGGAAGATGTCTAAGCCATCAATACACGCCTTTGAAATATGATTCAGGATACCATCAACATAATAAATCTATTATACGAGTATGTGTGCGCACAAAGACGCTCACACATTGATATGCATAGGTAGAAATGGGACATTGTCTCAAACCATCACAAGTATTTATCAGTATCACATTCAGATCTATCTATATCTACTTTTTAGCTGCCTCGTCACTTCACTGTTTGATACATGTAGGCATTGTACAGGGCCGAGTGGTGAATGACTTGAAAAGAGAAGCTCACTGCCTCGTCACTTCACCCGTGTGATACATGTAAGCATTGTACAGGCCACTTGTTGAATGACATGAAGAGAGAAGTTCACTGCATCGTCACTTCACTGTTTGATACATGTAAGCATTGTAGGCCGAATGTTGAATAACGTGGACAGAGTAACACATTCCCTCGTCGCTTTTATACATATAATATAGTAAATAAATAACAGGAAATCCCCACGTTTGTTTTGCAGCTTTTTGCGAACTGAATCTTTTTGAAAAATCAACCCACATATTACGCCATTTGGTGCACATTGTTGACACTCAGGCCGTAGGAACACGCTAGAATAAACTTCAAAGTTCAGCAGAAATTGGTCCGCGTAACAAAATTGATCACAAAACAATTTACGATCATTTCAAACAAATTGTCAATAATAAATGATCAAGAACTAAAATCTCATCATCACGCTGAATATCGATCTGTTGTACAACATGCAAGTAAAGGTTCCGCGAACGAAATAGTGAGACTCTAATTGCAAGGATCTATCCCTTCGGCCGGCTCAGCGTTCACCGTTTAAATCATGCAAATTCACGCTCAGAGTTTACATTAGTAACATTGGAGGAAGGGAATTCCCCGAACATCGCACGTGCGGTAAAAATCTCACGATTAATTTCTGTACTTGCTGAAACCCGATCCAATCTCTTTTGTGTAGGGGATCATTCGCAGCAGCATTGAAGCAACGTAAAACTGGGAATCTAAAATTATTATTTTTATTTTCAACGAACGGAAATTAATTTTGTACTTTTCCGTGCGCGTTTAAGCATATTTTGGCCCACATTTAAGCATGTTTGGTAAGTCTTACGCGAATCCATATGGAATTTTGCGCGTATATTTACCCAAATCAATTTGCAGATTTGCGTCGACATTTTGAGCTTGAATAATAATCATTTAATAGTGATGAAATTGATAGTGATGAGGAAACTTATCAAACAAACAAAACACAATATGAATTATGATAATGAAACATGACCAACATTTGTGTAATCGAGAAACAAATTTGGGCTGGTAAATTTCTTGTCGGACTAGTAACCTTTTGAAGCTACCTGCCCGACTGACTGGAACCAAAAAAGCTTTAGATCCAGTCCTGTAAGCATTGTACTGTGCCGGGTGTTGAATGACGTGGATAGAGTAAACACACACATCACTTTGATACACGTAAGCCGATTGTACAGGGCCGCGTGTTGAATTACATGACTAGAGTAGCTCACTCCGTAGTCACTTCACTGTTTGATACATTTAAAGGCAATATCCTTGCCATGGATCTTTAGCGCTTAGATATGTAGCATTATTATCATGATTATTATACAGACCACATCCGTAGGTTAAACTTTTTTAAAAGTGCCACGTTAAGACAAAATCGACTTTAGAAAGAAAAAAGTCACCTGTATGGACGTCGTCATATTGATCGAAGCTATGACGAAACATTTATGAGATTTCCACATCTCTGTTTCATGTATTGATTTTTTCGATTGATGCATTGAATTCTAGCGTGATTACCGTCCAGCAACCTGTTGCTGATGAGGCGGTTTTAGTAACGATGACGTCACAATATTGGGTGTAGCTATCCAGTCAGCACTTTCGACACATACAACCGGGCGCGAATTTCAAATAATCACAGGTTGGGGATGTGCAGTTTAAATTCGTTTAATTGAACAGAATAGTTCTGTGTTCAATTAAAATGGTCAATATACATTAGATAATTATTTTCCTACAATATAACGCTTGGTTTCATGAATAGCACGGTTCTCCTTTAAGCATAGTACGGGCCGCGTGTTGAATGACATGAAGAGAGTAGCTCACTGCCTCGTTGCTTCACTGTGAAATACCTTTTAAGCATAGTAAGGGGTCTAGTGTTGAAGAACGTAGATAGAGTAACACACTCCCTTGTCGCTTCACTGTTAGATACATTTAAGGACGGACATGATAGTATGGGGTCGCGCGTGTTGAATACCGTGGATATAGTAACGTAACTCACTCCCTCGTCGCTTCATTGTTTGATCCAAGCAACAGTACACTGGACTTCGCGCAATTTATCGTACATTAAGTTCCAGCTAAGGCGACGAAAAAAACCCCTGTTCAAATGGACCTCTCATCTCATCAGTAGGGTCGGTCGGTCAGGTCGAAAGTTGTTCAAACAATTACATACATTTTCAATTTTGTAAACAAATTTCCGAAATGTTTCATTTTATTTTCTAACCTTTGAAAATCTTTGCCAATTTAAATAATGTTTCGGGGGAAATGTGAGTTACCTTGCCCACGTCTCGACCCACGTTAGCTTACAAGGCTGGTTACGCCCTGGTAGTTGTTATGTGGGATTTTAGTTATATATCGCAGCGACCGATCGCAACACAACTTGGTCTTCGAGTGGTCCGGCTACGGTCTAATTACCATCATAACTACGAGTGCAAAGCAATTTGCAACGGAATGCGAAACGTAAGGCTTTTTGAAACTTCGTGTATCGGAATGCATAAACAAACGGGTTGACCACAGAGTTGGAAAGAAGCATTATCGAAACTATGCGATACACGGTAGCGTTTGCAGCGTACACAAACCCAAGCGAGTTTAAAGTATCTAAAGTATTTAATATCGTCTCGAACATAGAGGGCGTCACGAACAATATGAACAAAACAGTTACGATAAAAAGATTGACGATAACATTCTTGCGTGCTCGCTGCAAATTAATTGCTGCTTGATTTTGGTCCGAACGCCTGATTTTAAGACTTCCACTTCTTCTTAAACTTAGAAACATTCGACAGTAGAGGTATATCAGCGCTCCTATCGGGAATACATAGCCAGTGAATACATATAATACCATGGTCACCATGACGTTAGGAGGTGAAAATTTCCTGTCGCATTCATCTGAATGAATATTGTAGAACTTCTGAGACATCCAAGGGATCTCGATTAAGAGAGCGATGATCCACTGCAAAGCTATCGCCAATTTGAGCCTGGTGTTGGTAACAAATTGCGGATAGTGTAAGGGATAAACTATGCCGACGAATCTCTCAAATGACACTAATATCAGTGCCAAAGCCGAGGAGACTGAACTTATCCAGAAAAAGAAACCGGAGTTGATGAAAAGACAGTAAAGTGTTTTGCCGATTACTGTAGAAGGCCATATATTAAATTCATCGAGTAATGGCTTCATTATGGAAAAAACGCAGACAAGTAAATCGGCAACGGCAAGATTGGCAATGAGATAGTTGGTTGTGTTGTGCAGTTTCTTTGTTCTTCTAATGACGTAACATACAGTGGAGTTCCCTATAGCACCTACCAAAGTTAGACCACACACTATAATCACTGTCCAGATTGGCAAGTCATGCCAATCCGGCTCTTCATCTAATTGTTCGGTCTTATTTTGAAAATAAGATACTGTCAATGATTCCATTTCATAATATCCTCAAGTCTTTATTATCTTTTATTACAGTGTTCAATTCTAATTCTAAGGGATATCGTTTTTGGTTTTGCTTGTCTGCGGAGCCGTGACCAGAATTGTTCTGCAAACACTGCTGCTACCTCCATAGCTTCGGAATCGGATTGCTCCTTTTCAGCTGGCTGTAATTGACATCACGTTGTACGTTAGGTAGCTTGGGTAGATCAATGAAAGGGCGTGGTTTCATTCTTCCTTGCTTAAAATAATGTATTGTCTAGGATTGAAAAAAATGAAAATGACATGTTGTAAATTAGAGTAAAAACTGAAATAATAAGTGTTACCCGAGTCCAAAAATTCAATGTTCATGTTTGAAATAACAGGTGAAAAGAAAGGAGTAGAAATGATAAATGAGTTGATAAAGGTGTGATTCATATCTGTTTTTACAATATTGTAAATAGTGAATCAATGATAACCGTATGTTTAGTTAAACGAATGGAGGTCCCGTAGAACAGGTATTTTTGGAGGACAAATTGTGAATTTTCGGACCTCCTTTGAAATCCTTACACCAATGTTTTGGGGACTGACAGCCTTGCCCACTTTGGTGGCTTACACGCTAGTTACGCCTCTGATAGTTGTCTGTGGGATATAGGTACCAATCGAAACAAGTTGAATTTAGTGTGCTTGTAATTTATTGCTGGCCCTATAATTTTCATCAAAAAGTGCCAAAAAATGTGATTTTTACCTCCAAAATCATGAAATTGTTTTGGCACTTTTTGGTCTCTAACTCAAAAAATAAATAAGATATTAAAAAAAAAAAACGCTCCTAGGGAATGTTATCAGGATTAACATAAAACTAGTATGACAAAATTTGACAAAATATATTTTGAGTTATCTCTGCAGAACCTAAAATGGGTCAAAAAACGTGTTTTTTATAATTTTTTCCAAAATGGTCAATTTCATTATCATGGTTGGATTAATTGAACCCTTTCGTGCAAAAAAACTGTATACGTTTATAAAGATTAAATGAATATTGAAGAAATTACGGCAGTTTTACGGAGGCTGTACCTGTGAGTCCACAGCCCCCGTAAGTTCATCAATTGGATAAAACGCACACGAGCAATCGGCAACAGCAAGATTGGCGATGAGATAGTTAGTTGTGTTGTGTAGTTGCTTTGTGTTTCGAATGACGTAACAGACAATGGAGTTCCCGATAGTACCGACCAGGCTTAGACCACACACTAAAATCGCTGTCCAGATTGGCAAGTTATACCAATCTGGTTCTGGTTATGAAACTGTTCGGTTTTATTTGAAAACTACGATACTGTCGACGATTCCATTTCATGTATGCGTAAAAGCCAGTTGCTTTTTATCTTCTTTTATTACAGTATAGGCTTACACAACGCCGTAAATTTGTTTCTATCCTAGATTTTACAACTTCGTTGCCTGCGGTGACCAGAACTGTTCTCTAAACACTGCTACCTTCAGTTTATGGTACGGAATCGGATTGCTACATATTTGCGTAATTTTACATCACGCATCATGTTTTAGGTGTATGGGGATCATTAAATGAATGCTCTTGTTGTCATTGCTGGTGCATATAAAAGAGGTTACTGATACGGGAGTATCATAATGTCAGCAATATCAGTAATCAACAAATAACCGAAAAATATCATGTTGTAAATTAGAGTGAATGTAACCATGGTAACTGGAGGTAATAAGTGTTACACGGGTCCAACAAGCCAATATTCGTGTTTCAAATAACAAGTAATAAGAAAGGTGCATAATGATGATTGAGTTGATGAATGTTGCATTCATATCCGCTGTAATCACGCCCCCGCATGATTATTAAAACGAATAAAAGCTAAAGCAGCTCACGCCCTCCCTCGTCACACTACCATGCTCGTCACTATAGATGAGGTGACCTATGATGTCATGTATTTACAAATAGGACGCCCTCTGTTGTTTCCCTCCAGGCAGAATATACAGTAAAGTTAATGAAGACAACAAGAAATTTCTTTCTAATGAATTGTAAAACTCATTATATTTGGTTTTAGTTTTTTTTGTGAAATGCGATAGCTTATAGCATTCCTAAACAAGTTTAAAGACAGTGTTGATAACAATTTGCTGTGACACCACAATCTAGTTAGAAAACCTGATCTGGCCTATGTAAACTCTTGCCCGGTGTGTTTTGTCTCAAACCAACAGAGGGCGTCCTAAATGTCAACAAATGTCACCTCATCTATACATGTGCATTATTAGTCATAGTAGCCACAGCATATCGGATTTGTTAAGGACCCATTAATGCCATTATTACATTATCATCGTTGCAGATTTTACAAACTTTCCATTTTTCTCTACATAGGTGAACATGGATTTGAAATAAGATTTCTGAAAACGCAATTTATTTATGATTATCTTGGTCCACTTTTTGCCCCAAAACGCTTCTTTTAATATCAAATACAAAAATACAATTTTCTTCATAAGTTATGATTCAACTTGTGGACAGCTTCTAAATTTGTTTGAATAAGTATATAGAAACCACAAAAAAACGCTATCGTTAAATATTCAAACATTGCTTTGGGCAAATATGTGTGTTTTTAGATAAGCTAATTATTTTTTTCGTATTTCATGTTTTAAGGTAGATTTACACATCCCTTAAGGGGTAGTTAACCCTAATAATATGAAATTTATCAAGCGCTGTAACTTCTGAACTATTAGTATTAATGTATATAAAAGTAGGCTTATACATTTTGAAAAGGGAATGAGAGAATAAATTTTGGGTATCAAATTTCACTCAAATTTATAGTAATATATCTTCATCGGTTATCATAAATGGCCATATATCAAAGTCTTTTCCCATTGATCGAGGTTGTAGACAGGGTGATAGTCCTCTCCGTACCTTTTTCTTCTCTGTGTCGAAGTTTTAGCAATAATGATTAGAAAAATGAAAATATCAACGGCTTTCGGGTAGATGGTAGTGTTTTTAAATTTACTCAATATGTAGATGACACAACGGTAATTCAAGATGGTAAACAAAAATCACTAGAGCATGTAATAACTACTTTAGATACATTTCGAAAAATGTGTGGTTTAGCTGTATTGATTGGTAGTAGCAGTACCAATACAGTACATATTTGTCCCCATCTAAATCTAGTTTGGATATTAAATGGTGTTTTCGAAATGTTAAGTGCAAGCTTTAGTACAAACCTTAAGGATATGGTTAATATGAGCTATAAAAGCTTTAGATTATATGAAAAACACAAGTAATATGTGGTCGAAAGGTTTCCTGACAGTGTATGGAAGAGTAACTGTGGTTAAATGTTTCATATAATCAAAATTCAAATGCTCCCAAATCCTTCAGATGAATTATTGCGAGAAGTAAATGATTATATTTTCAAATGTATATGGAATGGAAAATCTGATAGAATAAAACGTAGCCAAATGATACAGGACTACCATTTTGGAGGAGTAAAGGTTCCTCACATTAATTCCCATTAAAAAGAATACGTTGGTTAAGCCGTATTGAGCTGGGTGACTAAAAATTGATCAAACTTGTTCACCTCTTGTCTAACTTGGACAGAAATGACATTTATGAATTTGGAGAAAATAGATGGCGGAAAATAAAGCATCAGATAGGAAACAGTTTCTGGTATGATGTATAACATGCATGGACAAATGTTGTTCATCAGATTTTTGACCCAAACTTGGACTATAACTCCATTGCAAGAAATTATTTATGGTGAAATGATAAAATAATGGTTGGGAATCAATCTGTAAGATATAAGCAATGGTATGTTAAAGGTGTAAAGTTTATAACTGATTTATTGACAAGTGATGGTAACTTTCTATCATTCACTGAATTGTGTAACAAATAATGTTTGTGCAAATGTAATATTGAGTATTACGGTATTGTGAACTCAACCAAAAATAAATGGCCGTGTATTGGTATAGGTGGAACAAAAGTTTTGGAACCTTGTAAACCAATGGTGTATGATTTGCTCATAGGAGCGAGGAAAGGTTGTAAATCGTTCTATAGACTGTTGCTAAAAAGTATTAAGACATCTTGTAGCAGTCCAATGAAATGGCAAAAGGAACTAAAAGTCACAATCACACTAAAGGATTGGCATCGAATATGTTACCGACCTATGCAAATTACAAAGGATGCTAAACTCCATTAGTTCAGAATACTAAACAACATACTGGGCACAAACAGTCTGCTTTATAAAATGAAAATAAAAGACAGTAATCATTGCAGTTTTTGCAACTCTAAAACGGAAACCATTTTTCACCTACTATACCAATATGATTTTGTTGCACGTTTCTGGAAACAAATCCAACTATATATTAGATGGAAACTAGCCACACCTCTAAGAAATATCGATATTACCAGGGCCGTCGCAGTGTCTGCAGAATTGTTCTCCAAATACGCTTGTGTAGATCAATAGAAGGTCGAATTTTCATTTCTCGTTGCATGAAACAAAGCATTGACTAGGATTATATAAAGTCGATCAGCAATTCCAGGAGTCAACAAAAAATTAAAATGTCATGCTGTAAATTAGAATAAAAACTGGAGGTACTAGTGTTACCCGAGTCTAAAAATCCAATATTCGTGTTAGAAATAACAGATAAAATAATAATACTGGAAATCGTGAATCAGTAATGACTGTATGTTTAATAAAACGAATAGCTGTGATTTAAATAGCATGAATAGAGGAGCTCACTCCCTCGCCACTTCACTGCTTGGTGTAAGTATTGTAATATGCCGCATGATGAAAACAGGCCCTAACCAGGGTGGAGGGGGGGGGGGGGGGGGCGGGGTGTACAATGTACCGCCGGTGTGGATTAAAAAAGCTCCCTCCCTCGTCACTTCACTCTTTGATACATGTAAGCATAGTAGAGGGCCACGTGTTGAATTACATGAATAGAGTAGCTCTCTCTCTCTCGTACTTCACTGTTTGATACATGCAAGCATCGTACGGGCCGCATGTTGAATGAAATGAAGAGAGTTGCTTTATACTCCATCGTCACATGTTTGATACATGCAAGCATTGTACAGGGCCGCCTGTTAAATAACGTGGACAGAGTAACACACTCCCTCGTCGCTTTGATACATGTAAGCATTGTACGGGCCCGTGCTGAATTACATGAATAGAGTAGCTCACTCCCTCGTCACTTCACTGTTTAATACACTATAAGAAGCATAGCTAGGGGCCGAGTGTTGAAGAACGTGGATAAATTAACACACTCCCTTGTCGCTTCACTGTTTGATGCATTTAAGCACGGACATGATAGTATGGGGCCGCGTGATGAATACTTTGGATAGTAACGTAACTCACTCCCTCGTCGCTTCATTGTTTGATCCAAGCAAAGTACTGGACTTCGCGCCATTTATCGTACATTTTCCCGCTAAGGCGACGAAAAAACAACAACCCTGTTCTATGGGCAAATGTACATCTCATCAGTAGAATGGTCGGTCGGGTCGATTGTTTTTTCAAAAGTGTTGGGAAATTTGTTTATTTCACAAATGTTTCAATTTTTTTCTAATTTAAAAATGTGTATTATTTCTATTCTTAATTCGAAAAAAAAAAGTTTCAGTCGAGCCCGTAGAACAGGTGTTTTTCGACGCCTAATTGTGAATTTACGCACCACCTTTGAAATTATTTGCCATTTAATGTTGCGGAGGAAATTTGTGTTGCCTTGATCACTTTAGCCTACAAGACTGGTCAAGCCCCTGATAGTTGTCATGTGGGATTTTAGTAAGATATCGCAGCGACCAATCGGAACAACTTGTTTTTCGAGTGGGCTAGCTACGGTCTAATTACCAATCATTACTGCGAGTGCAAAGCAATTTGCAACGGAATGCGAAACGTAAGGCTTTTTGAAACTTCGTGTATCGGAATGCATAAACAAACGGGTTGACCACAGAGTTTGAAAGAAGCATTATCGAAACTATGCGATACACGGTAGCTTTTGCAGCGTACACAAACCAAGGCGAGTTTAAAGTATCTAAAGTATATAATATCGTCTCGAACATAGAGGGCGTCACGAACAATATGAACAAAACAGTGACGATAAAAAGATTGACGATAACATTCTTGCGTGCTCGCTGCAAATCATTTGCTGCTTGATTTTGGTCCGAACGCCTGATTTTTAAACTTCCACTTCTTCTTAAACTTATAAACATTCGACAGTAGAGATATATCAGCGCTCCTATCGGGAATACATAACCAGTGAATACATATAATACCATGGTCAACATGTCGTTACGAGGTGAACATTTCCTGTCGCATTCATCCGTATGAATATTGTAGAATATCTGAGACAACCAAGGGATCTCGATTAATAGAGCGATGATCCACTGCAAAGGTATCGCCATTTTAAGTCTGGTGTTGGTAACAAACTGCGGATAGTGTAAGGGATAAACTATGCCGACGAATCTCTCAAATGACACTAATATCAGTGCCAAAGCCGAGGAGACTGAACTTGTCCAGAAAAAGAAACCGGAGTCGATGAAAAGGCAGTAAAGTGTTTTGCCGATTACTGTAGATGGCCATATATTTAGTTCATCGAATGATGGCTTCATTATGGAAAAAACGCAGACAAGTAAATCGGCAGCGGCAAGATTGGCGATGAGATAGTTGGTTGCGTTGTGCAGTTTCTTTGTTCTTCTTATGACGTAACACACAGTGGAGTTCCCTATAGCACCTACCAAACTTAAACCACACACTATACTCACTGTCCAGATTGGCAAGTCATTCCAATCTGGCTCTTCATCAAACTGTTCGGTCTTATTTTGAAAATAAGATACTGTCGATGATTCCATTTCAAAAAGAAAGGTGTAGAAATGAAAAATGAGATGTGATTAATAGCATGGATAGAGTAGCTCACTCCTCGTCGCTTCATTGATTGATGCATTTAAGTAGTGTACCTGGGCCCTTAGAACAGGGGGCCAACTTGTGAATTTTCGGACCTCCTTTTGCAATACTTACGGCCATGTGTTTTGAACTCGCCACCCTTCCCGTGGCATGTCCAGATATTTACATTTTACACCATCTGAGATGCGAATTAGCATATATCGCAATAGCTACTTATTCTACCCCATAAAAATATGTATTTTATGAACGGTAATCTCACAAGGAAGCCAAATACGCTATTGAAATTTAGATAGGACCTAATGGTAACATGTTGTGATTAAGAATGTTAAAGAAATATCGATTTTGTTCATATTTCGATTAAACCTCAATAATATTTGTATACCTATCCCAATCATAATTTTTGGCCATGGCGATGACCTGTCCTGTCTGTCTTCTCGGACCTTCTGAGCATTTGGAGTTTTAAATTCATCCTTTTTAATTGTAAAGAAGTACGCCTGTCATCCCCATTAAATTTGTCCCGGATTATGCTAATCACGTTTACAGCACAACAAGAACAGCTAATCAAAATTCCCGCTATTATCTTCACGCTGAATCAGAGAGATCAATAGGAGTTACTGCAACAATGGAAATCGGACTTTTCGTCTCTAAGCACATACCGCGACAACAATACTCGATCGATTTTAACAAACAAGGTGTCAAAATCACCGTAATTAGATTTTCCGTCTCCTGGTATTTTCATTTTTAGAATATGAGTAACAATTTTAAAATTATAGGTGCTTTTACAACAGCCGAGTTACCTTTTTTGCTGTCTTTATATCGGGATGTGAATGAGCACAAACGTTTAAACTTCATATTTATTAGAGTTTACAACTATATTTTGTTGGGTATGCACCCTTTCCTGATTTAAACGGCATTTTTGAATTCCCCTATTTAAAAGCTTTCCAAACATGTATAATGTTGCTATCATCGGATGAATACTTTTATTTGTTATAGTCATATATGTAAAACCAATGAATAAGGGCAAGTTCATTGTGTAGTGAATAGGGAGACAGCCAAGGACAATGCAATCGATTCATGATTACAATTGTTTCACAATCGTTGATACGTTTGTTGAAACAGAAACATATAGAATATAAAATAATCTATATAATGAGAGCAAAATCATGTTTGTACCATACAGGGATGAGAAGTTATTGTAAATTTAACGTATAATTGGGAACATTTTCTATGCCACCACCATCGCCTCCACCTCCACTTCCACCACCCCTGACTTTCGAACTATAATCAATCATATCTCAGCTCACTCCCTCATCGCTTCAGGCTGATTGATACACGTAAGTATTGTACTGGGCCCGTAGAACATGTGTGGGGGGATTGGGGGACAAATTTTGTATTTTCGGACCTTCTTTGAAATACTAACACCTTGCAATGTTTCGGGGGACTAACAGCCTTGCCCACTTTGGTGGCTTACAGGCTAGTTACGCCTCTGATAGTTTTCTGTGGGATATTAGGAAGACACCCAGGAACCAATCGAAACAAGTTGAATTTAGTGTGCTGGTAATATATTGCTGGCCCTCGAATTGTCATCATAATTGGAGCAAATCAATTTGGAACGAAATGCCAAAAGTAAGGCTTTAAGAAACTTCGCGTATCGAAATGAATAAACAAACGGGTTGACTACAGAGTTTGCAAGGAGTATTATCGAAGCTACGCGTTACACGGAAGCACTTGTAGCGTGCACAAACCCATGCGAGACTATAATGTTCAAAGTGATCATCGTCTCGACCACAGAGGGCGTCACGAACAATAAAAACAAAACTGTGACGACGAAAAGATTATCGATAATATTCTTGCGTGCTCGCTGCAAATCAGTTGATGCTTGATTTTGGTCCGAACGCTCGATTTTTAAACTACCACTCCTTCTTAAAATTAATTGCTGCTTGATTTGGTTCGAACGCCTGATATTTAAACTTCCACTTCTTAAGCTTAGAAACATTCGACAGTAGAGGTACAACAATGCTCCTATCGGGAATACATAACCAACGAATGCAAATGACAGCACGGTGGCTGGTGAATATCTTTTGTCGCATTTATCAGAATGGTTATTGTAGAACATCTGAAACAACTAGGGAAGCTCAGCTAACAGAGCGATGATACACTGCCAAAGTATCGCCATTTTTAGTCTTACGTTAGTGACAAACTGCGGGTAGTGTAACGGGTAGACCGTAATGCCAATGAATCGCTCAAATGACACCAATATTAATGCAAGAGCCGAGCCTGAGATGGAACATAACCACGTAAAGAAACTGGAGTTAAGAAAAACACAGTAAAATGTTTTACCGATGACTGTAGAAGGATATAAGTTCATCAATTGATAGCTTCAGTGTGGAAAAAACGCACACGAGTAAATCGGCAACGGCTAGATTGGCGATGAGATAGTTAGTTGTGTTGTGTAGTTTAACGTCAATTTTTGAATCTAAGTTAAATTCATAACATAACAACATAAGTTGACTATTAGGTCAAATATAAATTGCCAACACTTTGGGGATGTCAATCATATTATTTTATTTAAAAATAATTCAATTTATAGGCGAGCAAAGATCTTAAACTTGCCGAAAGATTTCATAAAAAAAGACAATTTTGAACTTTGGCCTCTAATTTTACAAAGACAATGACATGTATACAATTTCGTTTTATGTATCCTAAACTGCAAATATGTGTTTAATAAAAAATCTCCAAATGTGAAGACAATTGGTTGTATATTACACCTGTCGTGGCCATTTTGGTGAGGCAAAGTTTCAGTCGACAAAAAAATAACCGACCTAAAAAGCCGTTTAACACTTTCCACGCGGCAGGCCGGGTCTGTAGACGACATTCCAAAACTTTACAAAATGTTTCAAAAATGTTGAATTAAATTACCATTTTTGGCATCACCATGAGAAATACATGGAAATAAGTACAAACATGCCTAGTAATGGTTCTGTAATCCTTGAGATAGACTTTGAACTTTGGGAAAGGTTTCTGAAAAATCTTGTTTTATATACAATGTATTATAAAACCAATAGCCTCGTGGAAAGTGTTAATATTATGTCAAATTTAAAATAGCCAACACGTTGAGGATGCGATTCATAGTATTACCTTTGTTAAAACAATTCTATTCGTTATGGTTTGGGCGTGCAGAGTTCTTCACAGACTTCACCTTGCAAAAAAGTAGTAATTGTTTAGTAAAAAATACAACTTTGAACATTATTTTATTTACCGTTTGAACATACATCTTGCAAGGAATGATGACAAATCAAAAATAATGTAACATTGACCATCTGGAGAAAATTAATATAGTATAAATAATTATACTGCTGATTAACCAAACAGTAATTGCCGTCCCTTCATGTACATGCCTATTTCTACACACGACATGCATGAGACAAGTTTATTTGGACTAGGAGACGGCAATCGATAATGTTTTGCCAGTTAGGGTTTATGACCTCTCCACAACAATAGCTAGTGTCTGACGCGTGAAGTGGCTACTATATATATTATTATGCAGTTCGAATCTTCCGTCCTATACTTCCAATGCATTGGTAAACACCTATTATTCTGCACATTATGTCAGCTGGAGCGATATTGGCCAGACCTGGCCAGACCAATATCCTTCGAACTTGGTCAGTTGGTTGCCTGCCTCTTTAACACATTTAAAGCTTACGCACGAATCCACTTAAAGCGCACGTGCTAATACGCCGATTGTAGCGACCGTATGTGTAGCGTTCAGAAAATGTAGTAGAGACTAATGTTTGGTTTTACGATACGACATCGGGTCATAGGGTCATTGTGTTAAAAATGGCGACTGGTTCCGATAGCACACGTTTTGTTACGCTAAATGAAAAAGAATTCCAGCAATTAGGCCGACAGTTCTGCAACGCGAAGAAGCACCGATACAAGTGTGTCTATCTGTATAAATGGGGACGTTCCTGGCCTAAAAAATGGCGATCGTCAAAGTTTTGTACTGTAACTGGTAAGTCAATGTAAGCTTATTTTATTACAATCGTGGTGGTTTTTTTAATGTTGAAAGACGATCGCCGAAAAATGTCTTTTGAATTGATCGCAAACTGTAAAACTTGAACTTGTTACGTGTTTGGAATTTGTTTTGGAGCTTCTGTTCTGTCATTCAGTTAGTGTACCAGAAATGTTGAACAGTTTGAGTTTGGAAGGTAGGCCTACGGGCTTTTAATTTTTAGTACAGTGTTATTCATTTATTTGATAGGCTCAAGTCAGATTCTCACTGCATAATAATGATAAAATTGAATGGATTTTTTTGCATGATACGCAAATATATTGGTCTCGCTATGAGTTTTAAAAATATTGTTCTCGACTGCGTCTCGCACAATATTTTTTAAAACTCATAGCTCAACCAATATTTTTGTGTATCATGCTCAATCCATCCAATTTTATATCAAACTCGGTCAGCAATATTGTGGATCTTGACTGTAGCTTGCGCTGTCTAACATGGTCTGATTGTGATTGTCAATCTACAAAATTGAGTATCTCAACTAGAGTATTGGGGAAATGAACTTGAGGATGTGAGTTGAGTACGTCCGCAATATCCATCGATCCGTGCCGACGCCACGCCCTACATCATCAAGGTGGCGGTATCATTGTTGACTACCCGAACATTTGCTTAAGGTACAGCCTCCGTAAAACTGCCGTAACTTCTTCATTATTCATTTAATCTATATAAAAGTATACATTTTTTTGCAGGAAAGGGTTCAATGAATCCAACCATGATCATGAAATTGACCATTTTGGAAAAAATTATAAAAACCATGTTTTTTTACCCATTTTAGGTTCTGCAAAGATAACTCAAAATATATTTTGTCAAATTTTGTCATACTAGTTTTATTATAATCCTCATATAATTCCCTAGGAATCTTCTTTTTTGTTGTTGAAAATATTTATTATTTTTTAAATTAGAGACAAAAAAGTGCCAAAAAAAATGTGATTTTTTTACCAAAAATGGTGATTTTCACGATTTTGGAGGTTAACAAATCACGTTTTTTAGCACTTTTGGTCTCTAATTCAAAAAATAATAAATATTTTCAACAACAACAAAAAATTCCTAGGGAATTATATGAGGAATATAATAAAACTAGTATGACAAATGTTGACACAATATATTTTGAGTTATCTTTGCAGAACCTAAAATGGGTCAAAAAACGTGGTTTTTATTTTAAAAAATCAAAATGGTCAATTTCATGATCATGGTTGGATTCATTGAACCCTTTCCTGCAAAAAAATGTGTACTTTTATATAGATTAAATGAATAATGAAGACGTTACGGCAGTTTTACGGAGGCTATACCGAAGGTGCACAGCCCCCTTAAGCGGTGAATGCATGATATAAGTCAGATCACTAAACTAAGACACATATCCTTTCCTGTTATTGTTGTGACAACAATCGACGCATTTTAAGCAATATATAGCTGTCATAAAGACAAAGCTCTTATACACCTATCAGTTGTAAGACGCACTATACGACCCCCGGGAGTGGTGCGTCACTTTACCGAGGTGCGTCAACTTCTCATGTACCATGACGCACCCTGTGTCAAAAAAACGACGGAACTTTGTCATCCAAATACGCACCCTCAGTCAATTTTGGACGCACCATTGGTGGATTCTGACGGACCATGACGACGCACCCCGTCGTCAGATATCGTTGACTAAACTGGATAAAACACGATGACTACTGAAAATGAAACTACTTTTGATTCACGGGGGATCTGCCCTTATTTGATGTTGTCAACCCTGCCCCCTCAAATATATAGACCCCGGACCGGGACCGGGACGGAACCAAGAGGAGAACTTTTATATGCACAATAATGTCTGACTGGTCTAAAATTCATAACGTATTTAACTGATTATCATAAACGTCAGGATGAGGATCCCTGAAACAATTTCGAGACATTTCCAATTCTGCTTCGACTACAGTTCAGTGGCGTAACCAGGGGGTGGGGTGGGGTGGGGGGGGGGGGGGGGCAGGGGGCATCCTTCGCCCTTGTTATACATGTAGGTCTATTTACAATAAACGGGAGGTAAGTAGAAAATTGGGTTCTCGAAAGTGTATTTTAACCAAAATTAGGTTCTCGAAAGTGTATTTAAACATTTGAACTTCGGATATTGGAAATTACACCTTCTATGTATGTCACAAGCCTTACACAAGGTAAAAATTGGACATTATTACGAGCGCCCTCTTCGACGTTCAAACTGTGTGTTTATGAATAATCATGAACCGGAAAGGTACCTGTGGTCACGCCTCCTGGATATAAACTGCAATATCAACGCCGCCTAGTGACGCTATAGGGCGTTGCTTCGTCTGCTTCATTTTAATATTTAGGTATAGTAACAGGGGATGCAGTCTATCGTCGCTATATTTAAATGATCATTATGTTCCAAAATGTTGAAATATTAGAGAAATAGCCCATCAGATATCACTATCTATAGGAGTGTTAGATAAAATATTGGAATAGCAATTACGGAATTATTATTCCATGATGGTAAGATGTTTTAAAGTCTATGAAACAAGTACGGGTAAGATTCAAAGCTTATTTTCTCAATGAATTACGTTCATATCATATTTATTTTTAGAATTCCGTACTTCCTTATATACTCAAGTTATATTTTATTCTCATTTGAAAACAATCCAGGTAATACAACGTCTAATGTAGTGATATTAGAATTACTAAACTTTGTTCACCAAAACTACCAGAAGTAAAAAGCCCATTTCATAATCATGCGAGTTTACTCTCCTTTCAAATATCCCGCGTCAATCCCAAGAATAAACTGAATGGTCTGTAATATCGATGAATGACCCATGATTGATTTCTTTTGATTCACTTTCTACCTGAGTCGTCGGTGCTCATCAAAATACACCGTGATGCAATGTAACGCAAGGCCAGTCTCTATTCAATGTTATTGATTGAGATAATGTTACGAATACTGCATGTAGTATTGAGATAAGTCATTGATGTCTGACAGTGCTATCGATTTAGGGATTATAATTCCGTGAAGTAGACATTAACTTTTCTGTTTGATTTACTGATTAACATTTGAATTGCATAATGTCTGGTTTACCGTGAGCTTTGGGATAATATATAATAATGTTCTCGTGCAATTGATTGACCGGGAAGGGACCTTTATGGATTTTAATGGAAATCAGCCCAAACTTACAACTGCAAGGATTAAGAAAAATCCGTTGCCTTTGTGCAATAACACGTTGTTTCAAAATATTCTATCCCCGGCTCGGACAGATTTTATGGTCATTGGGAAATAACGACATTCAAATAAGTATTTGGTATTTGCAGTGGCGTAGCCAAGGGGGGGCAAGGGGGGGCAGCTGCCCCCCCTGTGGGGTTCTCTGCCCCCCCTGTTGCCCCCCCTGTGGGAAATGTCAGTTGAAATAATTTGGGACTAACCTATTCACAACACAAGGAAATTCAATCCTCAATTTGGTTGTTGCCCCCCCACCAAAACTCCCGGCCCCCCCTTTGCCCCCCCACTGAGAAAAACCTGGCTACGCCACTGGGTATTTGTTAATTCTCTGCCACTGTAATCGGGAACTGTCACCGTGGCCGAGTGGTCTAAGGCGGTGGTCTAATTGAAACTTTTGCGCGTGAGTTCGAATCTCACTGGAGTCACCTTTTTTGTCTTTATTTTATGATTTTGAAGTAATTATGAATTGTATCGCCCTGTAACTCAGAAAATATTCATGATTTATTATCAGAAATGTAATTCGGCATGAAATCTACTGTCTAAAAAAAAGTTTGGTACATAAACTATGATGTGACTTTGATAAAATATGTACACAAATATTATCTAAATATGTTCATTTTGCATGTTGGTTCTCGGGGAGGGGCATCCATTTTCAACTTATTTTCTACTACAAGGGAGTTTGTTTTCTTAACAGAATGCCCACTGAAGAAAATTGAAGCTGCATACATAATTTGTACCACACGCAATTTCTATAAATTGATGTAATGTGTTATTCGAAACATTACATTGTAAAAATACATTGATATCACGAGGTTCGAAATAGCTCAGTCGGTAAAGCTTTAGACTCTCAATCTACAAGCCGTAGGTTCGAATCTTGATTGAAGTTCTTAATGTGATTTATTTATATTATTTTACGTTATTTATTTATTTATTTATTTAATATTATTATCTATTTACATTTTTTTTATTTTTAAATTGACATTTATTCATATTGATTTTTTTATTTATTTTAACTTTCTTCTATCTTGATGGGTTTATTTATTAATTATGTGTTCATTTGATTTTCAATTAATTGAACATTAATGTTATACATTATATTTATTTATTCATTTGTTTGTCTAAGGATTTTAATAACTTACCTAATTAATTAATTAATATATTCATTTATTTATCTATTTATTTACCCATTAATTAATTAATTATTAATACATATTTCGATGTGGTCGAGCTCATAAACTTATCTTTTCATAAATAAAAAGATCACATGGTGTTTTAATTCGTATTAAAGCAAACACAAACTATTAACTTCAATTTTATAATACATTGTTTTAATTATAATTTCAAAATCTGTCGTAACCAGCCCATACTAAAAGCGTGTTCAGGTTATTTGAAATGACATTGGATTACAATATCGCTGACGCTAAACTGAATGACTGGATTAATATATCGCGCTGACGCTAATAACGAGGTCGTACTACAAATTAAATTGAATGATGATAATCGATTGGCCTTCCACTATTTACTATTGAAGTGTTACGTGTAATGTAAACCAATTATTACCATATCAATTGGATCACGCTTTCAAGTCCTGAACACTGATTGAAAAGATCGCTACATAAAACCAATGGGATGTGCTAGCATTAATAAAGGTGCGGGGCCCATTTACCAGGGAGTTACATAATCACTTCGATAGTGAAAAGCAATTATGCAGTATCAGACCTGGATCACTGCGCATGAATGGTATGAATGGGCGCTTATCCCTTTAGGTATACTTGTCTCAGGATAAAAAATCTCGATAAATACGAAATAAAATAACATTCAGCGTGTTTTTACTGAAGAAAAAAAGCAGGCATATGACTGCTAACGGATTAAAATCTGTTGTCTTTTAATCCGTTAGCAGTCATATGCCTGCTTTTTTTCTTCAGTAAAAACACGCTGATAGACAAAACTACATGCTGTGAGAGGATTCGAACCCGTAACCCGCTGATTTCAAATCCGACACCTTACTGCTGAGCTAAACCTATTCGATGTAAATTAAGTAAGAAAAAAATATTATACAGTTCAACATAAGCTTAAAATGCTTTATATTTCCTATTTTAAGCGTTTTTAACACAGAGTTTTCGCCTAAAAGCAGTTAAAAGCTGTTGCACTTAAAGAATCTAATTTTGATTTAAACGACACTTAACAATAGGACATCTATTTCGTTCGTACACACTTCAATGTGTCGATTAACAGCCACAGTCTATCGTTGCATCATGGGGGTTTAAACGATGAGTACCTGATGACTCGGGTACGTACATCGACTCGTGTGACTTTTGTCTAGGACAATCACTTGAGAGGAACAAAATATGTTACCTGTCAATCAAAAATAAATTGAGACTAGATAAACTAGCCATCAAGCGATGGCGCTCTTGATAATGTCCCTGCTCTAAGGCTTGTGATGTACCATCAAAGAATTAAGGGGGCATATAAAATTTACCAAAAACATTTCTGATTTAATCAATATACTAAATTTCGAGAAAAGGCACCCCAAAACCACCCATCAATATACTAAATTTCGAGAAAAGGCACCCCCAATAGGCAGGCACATAAACGTATACCGCTATTGTGAGTAACTCCCCCGGGGCTCGCCCCACACCCCCCACCCTGATACCCCAAATGAAATTACAAACTCGATGTATACCTTTGTATACTAAAAACAAATAGTCAGATATGCCCCCCATGACCCTCACATGCGATGCCCTAAATTTGACTAAATGTGCGAGTGCTTCCCCCGGTAGTATAGTCTCGGGCCAAGACTGCTGTATACTCCATCCATCGGCTCGCGGGACGATAGCAAGCGACTGCGCGGAGTCAACACAAGCGTGGTACTGGTGATCGCCATTTTACTTACGAGGATAGTGCCGCTCTAGTCGCTTTTTGCTAAAAAACCATAATGGGGTATGATTTTGTGATGGAAAAAGTCTTTACAAATGGGTCTCTATTTTCGCGAATTGCGAACATTTGGTCTATTTTCCAGATAATTTGCGAACGGGGGTCTATAAATAAGCAAAATCCTTAGAAATGGGTACCGTTTTTCCACAAATCACCCTTAGAAATGGGTAGGGTTTTTTATTTGAATCTCCTGCCGCACATCCCGACCAAATCCAAGTCCGGGGGCCTGTCCTCCTACCTCTGCTGTTGTTAGATTGTTCTGCGCTTGTGCGGTATAGCGCAATGCTGATCCCCTATCTTATACGTGACACTACTCTCAAAATGAAAGGTTATCGGTCTACTGTCGGTTCCTTGTTTTTTTCCGTTTGCCAAACTCTTGCAAACTTGCAATGGCGATCGAGTGATTTCAGGCATTTCAGAACATGCGGTATAAAATATCGGAAAAGTAATGTTTGCGGTATTAAAGTAGAGCCTGGTTGGTGGTATAGTATAGCATATATTTAAAGGTCGTATTTTGTTGTTCGTAAAAAGATGTACACTGTGACCATGGTGACGCACCCATGTAAAGTGACGGACCTTGACGCACCCTCCGTCAATTTGTTGACGGACCAAAGGCTGCCACTGACGTACCCTCCGTCAAGAATGTGGTGGTAAACGACACACCCATGACGCACCTCCCGGGGGTCGTATAGTGCGTCTTACAACTGATAGGTGTATTACGTTAAAAGGAGTTTTTTCTTCTGCAAAGCGTCATCTTACAAGCATAACTGAGAACCTGTCCTGGCCACTGTAACGTTACGTGAACTATTTCATAAGGATTTATATGTATTTATTTGTATTCTTTTAATTTATATTTGTATTTGTATGTATTTAAATGTCATTATAGAGGTTGTATGATAGTATTGGTATAGTAAGACTCTAATAGCTCGCCATACAACATTGGCATTGGTCAGCAGTTTTTACTTTTCTGACACTATATATTTTATATTCGGTTTATATTAATGTTTACTTGTGATCAATACAAAGTATGAACCTTTGTCTTTCAAACAATACACTTTTGGATTGTTAGATACCTTTGGTTATGTAACGTCATTAACATAAACACAATAGGTTTTAGACACTGACTGAAATCTGTCAATTATTTGGCTGGATATGTAATAATGTTGAATATGGGTTGATTGATACATTTGCGTATATCTCGGCAATGCAAGCATAAAAACAGATAACGCTTGGCACATAGTTCGAATACACACTTATCTCTGTTGACACTCTTTTGTAGATCTGAATGCCTTAATACGAACAAGAAGGGACCATCTCAAATACGCTTTTATTTAGCAAAATCCGCAATAATATACCTTAGAAAACAACAAAGGATAAAGAACAATAGAGGGATTATAATTTAATAAATTGTTGTGGGATGTAAAGCAATTATAGTGGGGATTTCAAAAGGAGCTGTTCATAAAATTTCCTCAAACCATTGAAATTATATGACGATTACTTACACACTACATACCTAGTAGCTCTAAAGATAACAGTAATAAGAGAGGTTGTGGCAGCCATCTTTGATTGATACATTCATGTATATCTTCATTTTGACTATCACAATATTTTTACACATTGATTTAAGCATTTTTCATTATTTCTGATTAGAATTTGAAGGCACAGTAAGCTTTTATCCGGTAAATTTCATGATTTTAGCCATTTTGGGCCCGTTTCAAAATTATCTGCCGTCTGCGCATGCGCATTTTTTCTGCAGGTTTCATGCGAATAAGTTCAGATAATTTGTTAACTATCATATGGAATCTTCCAAACTGGTTACTTGCTTGAATTTTTCCTAAATTGTTTGATTTTCCGCAATATTAGTGATTCACTGACTGGGCATTTTAAAATTAAAATTAGCTATTTGAAATACTGATATTTGTATACCTTTTATTCAATTGCTTCTCCTTACTTTTTCCTCTTATACTACACATTCCAATTTACACAAGGATTAAAGTTATTGTCTTTTGTATCATATTTATGCGGGGAAAAATCGGGATTTACCTGCTTCTGATGTCTTGTTATGCAATCTTCTTACCACGTGTTTCATAAAAACAATTCAAATTTCCCGCCAAATAACTGATTTAGCAATGTCCCAAGTGTACTTACTTTGAGACAATGCTATGACGTCATAGTTCACACTTAAAAATCCAAAAGTGTATTGTTTGAAAGAAAAAGGTTCATACTTTGTATTGATCACATTATCCCCTCAATATAATCACTCATGCATCCCATACCATGATCACTTTCATTATTTATTGACTGCCCCTCGTACATCTGCAATGTCCATCGATATTGCTTGGTGTAACATGGCAAAGAAAGACATTTCTTCTATTTGCTGGTTGAATATTTACTTATGTAGCAGCCCCAGTGATAGGCTATTGCGGACATTTTATATTATTTAACCATTCCGTGAACGCGCTAATGTCTTTCAAACACAGTGACTTAATTACATTCTCAATTTCTGAGTATTTCTAGCTCTATTTCAAAGTGTTATGGAGAGATAGATCGTGTGATGAATCCTCTACATCGAGTGTAACCGAGGCTCACGTACCCTTAAACTATTTCTTAATTCTAAAGACTATCGATAACAGTATTACAGTATAAGGTATCAAGGATCGCATTCATACGGGTCTATTCATCGTCCCGTCGTGAGTTGGGACTTATTATAAACATTGTGAATATTAGTATGATATAGGATGGAATACGAAGTTACCATAAACATGTAGAAGCATAGGGGTTCATCTGTGTTTATCTATAATACGACGTACAGCTTTTGTCAGAATAAATCTTCCCATAAATCTAAGTTTAAGATATCCATGGTAGTTTTCCCTTATCCGGCGTTCACCTGAATGACGCATCTTGGAATATTGTGACTTGGGACAAAATTATACAACGCTACATGATGTATTATTCTAAACCACGCAGTATGACCTTACATTACTTCCGTAAAGAACAGCTGATTATTAATACCAAAGACCCCGGTGTTGTTGATAAACTATGATATATTATCAAATTCATTAATAAGCGTCCTAATTCGTCCCATAATCATGATAATGCATAAGGTTTTGACAGGACAGTTGTTTGAAATATGTTTTCCAGGACAGTTAGACTTCACCTGTCTTCACTTGTTTGTATCTTTTATAAATACACAGAAAGAAAAAAAAGTGAGTCATCATCGAGAAATGAGTCATTTTGTCCGTGTAGTGACACACTATCAAAATGAGTCATTTTATCCGTGTAGTGACTCATTTTACGATGATGACTCACCTCTTTTTTCTGTGTAGTTGGGTTGTCTAATTGGTTCACTGATAATCAACCTTAATTTTATAGAACAATACTAATTATTCTATCGAATCGGTTCGACTAAAGCAATTAACCATTCTAAATTAGTTGGTGTTTTTACTTTTAGCATTTCATCTGGAAAGTCCGCATTAAAATAAGGAAATTACAAAGGACAACGACCCCATGGTAAAACAACAAAATTGTACAATTGTATCATATTAATATGTGCGATATGCTTAAGATCTACAATTTTATTTTATTTGACTATTTCCCCTGCAATGTAAGCTGTTACAAGCTCTTTTCCTCTTGTTGTGTCTAAGAGTCTATAATGTATTCATTATATCCAATACCGAGATTCGGAAAAAGTGTACTTTAGGTCCCACTGTTGGTATACCCGTATCGTTCAATACTGAGACATAAAGGTTGCTAGTATCGCTCTATACTGATACGATTTTACTGTTCCAGTATCGGGTGATACTGTTACACACGCTACCTGTGTGATTTGTGCCAGTATCGCCAGACACAACATTTCATATGTCCCAGTATCGGACGATACTAGTACAGTCTAGGATCTGGGACCTATATACAATTTTCCCGAGATTATATTATTTGCCTTATAATCCGTCTTTAAAGAATATTATACTCTCATCTTCAAGAATAAAGTGTCATACAATCAGTATATATCTTGTAATAATCTAAACAGAGGTTCCCTTTAGAGACCAGTTCGAATCGTTTCATATGCATTTCCCTACCGATCCAGCAACTTGTTGTCAATGCCAATGCTCTTTTATGGATGTTTATCCATTCTGACAGAGTGCCACCGTTGTTTCCATTGAAATACGTGACATGAGGATCCATAAGTTCAACCAGTGCACTTTTACCGTTCGGGAACTGCACATTTTCTGTCTCTAAAAAATGTGTTCATGGTGAAGAAAGGTTGAACTGTTTAGGATGCTAAGAAAAATGACCGGACATTGCCTTTGCTTTGAGTTTGCGTGGGTGTGTTTGAGGGGGTGTGGGGTCGGGCTGTGTGATTCTCTCAGTGATGCTTATGTGTATTTTATCATGTAATATGTATGTATAATTCTTATTTTAATGCTGGTTTTTGTTCAACATATTTTTATCTAATGTATTCATATTTTACAGCGCATTGGTCTTTTGGAAATGCGCTGTATAATTCCTTATAATAATAATCCTTATAATAAATATAGACACTTTTCTTATCTCTGTTCTGTCTGTGTTATATTTACCATGTCTACTGCTTTCTTTTTTACAAGTCCAATTTAAACGATGAAACGTGATTGACACAGCAAATAACGCTGACTTTGAGAATTTACTAAATGAATCCTTTCATTTATGCATGAACGTGATAACTGTCTATTTCAATAACTCCTTTCTCGGAATACAGGAAATGGACTTCTAAAAAAAGCATAGAAAGGCTCCAATCCACTGATAACTTTATTGGATGTTCAAAATATAATCATGCTGATGCCATGATATTATGCTAACTTGAATCATCATAGAGGGTTATTTTGTATCGAACATTTTCTAACTAGGTGCAAACTATACTCCTACGTTTCTTATGATAAAAGCACACTTTTAAATCATAGTCTGCTAAACAGAGTAAATAAATGAATGCAGGTTTAGAAGATTTTAGAGACGATTAGAAAACTAACACAATACTGATAAATTCTTATAAATCAATCACTGCACTGTCAGCTATGCAAGGCTATACCATATCCTCGAATTGGATGGAAGATCTATGGTTATACTGTGATAATTGAACAAGCGGCACAACTACGGATGGCTTTTTATTTGTTAGGTCTTTGCGCATAGATTTATTCTTCATTATGAAATTATTGAAACAATTAGCTTCAACACTTTTAGTATATCTTTCACAAACTAAATAACATCAACGATACCTTCAAATAAAGGATTTTAGAATTGAATATAACCTTCTGTTTATTTAATTTGTTTGTTTATTTTTTCATATAAAGTGTGTCATTAATTTTCTCTTCCTTATTGTTAACACTTTCCACGCTGCAGGCGTCTGCAGACGGCATTCCAAAATGTCACAAAATGTTTCAAAAATGTCTAAATAATTAAATATCATTACCATAATATTTGAAATCACCATGAGCAATGCATACATAAGTACAAACATTCCTAGTATTGGTTCAGTAATTCTTGAGATAGGCCTAAGCTTTGAAAGTTGGAAAAGATTTCTGACGAATCTGTTTTGAATTGGTAAGAATAATAGCCGCTTGGAAAGAATTAACCAATAGTGCCATGATCAACCAAATGACCTCCTGCTACCGTCTGCTTCGGGTTTAGAAGATTACGAATAAAAAAACCAAGATTATTATGTCAATACGGTACCACAGTATTTGGTGACTCCTCTACGTAACACTTTCCACGCGGGTGTCGTCTGTAGACGACAGTTCCAAAATGTTACAAGATGTTTAAAAAATGTCAACATTACTGAATTGCATCACCATATTTGGAATAACCATGGGAAATGAATTAAAATAAGTACAAACATGCCTAGTATTGGTTCCATAATTCCTGAGATAAAGACTGGGAAAGTTTTCTGAATTTGTTGTTATTGTTATGGTAAAACTAATAGCCACGTGGAAAGTGTTAACCAGATAGCTTCTAACGCAATTTGTACAGCAGAATATAATCTTAACCCC
Organism: Ophiura sarsii; assembly: GCA_035610835.1. Taxonomy (NCBI): domain Eukaryota; kingdom Metazoa; phylum Echinodermata; class Ophiuroidea; order Amphilepidida; family Ophiuridae; genus Ophiura; species Ophiura sarsii. The sequence continues at coordinate 20,431,590 of CM069459.1, read as the reverse complement.
CTGGGCACTACCTGTCTTTCGTACAATGATTCCCATTGGTCAATTACATGATATAATCATTTTGATGACCAATTAGGGTTTTGCTTATAAATATTGTATGCTAATATTTTTGAAAATTGTAAATATTCTAATGATGTCTCTGATTGGCACAATATTTGACACATTCTAAATTTCAACCAATCGGCCGGTAGTTCTCAATGGGTTATTAATATCACGGGAATCATATCCCTGTTGTCCATACCGGTATACAAATTATAATAAATTCACCGTTGTAACTAAAAAGCTGAAATAATTATGCTCCTCCGACATCACACAATGTACCTCTCAGACTCCCCCACCCCCCTGTTAGAGCTTTTAAACCCTCTATACTAAAATCAAGAATATATCAGTATAAAAATGCTAAACTTCTTTCGTGCATTGATAAAAAACAAAATATTTATAAGGAAGTGATGGCTTTTCAATACAATATTGGTCAAAAGTAAACACCAGATAGCACCAAATGAGTTTGAAAATTGAAAACAATTCTACTTCTCAGGGGGGCACATCCCCCCACAGACTCCCCCCTGTTCGAGCTTTAAACCATCTATACTAAAATCAAGAATATATCAGTATAACAAAATGCTCAACTTCTTTCGTGCATTGATAAAAAAAATTATTATATTGAAAATGAAATGATGGCTTTTCAATACAATATTGGCCAAAAGTATAGGCCTACACCAGATCGCACCAAATGAATTTGAAAATTGATAAAATTTTTACTTCTACTTCTACTTCTACTTCTGAGGGGCACATCCCCCTCCCCCCCCCTCAGACACCCCCCCCCCCCTTTTCATCCCCCGCGCCTAACAAGAAATTTACGCCACTGGCGAAACGTACTGGTTATGTCATGACGTTTATGGAACATGAACAGATGGTCACCAAGTAGGCCTATACGTCGTATTGAGCAGACGATATTTAAGCATAATACAGCAATGTTCCCAATTCATTCTAAAAACATACGATTTAAGTCAAAATGTTATCCTCGCGTCCAGTGCAGTGGCGTAGCTAGGTTTTTTCAGGGGGGGGGGGCAACATTTCTGGGGGTGGGGGGGGGGGGTGAAGTCAACAAAAATCGCACGGTCAACCATTTTCGCACGGACACAAAATGTCGCAGTCCAAAAAGCACTGTAGTCAACAAATATTGGCCAATCCTCAGGGTTTTAAGCAGTTTTTCCAAAAAAAATTGTCATTTATTTTTAAAAAAATTTTCTGGGGGGGGGGGGGGCAACTGCCCCCTTGCCCCACCCCCCCCCCCCCCCCCCCTGAGCGCCACTGCTCGCGTCCAACTGTTGCAGAATTTACGCAGTTTAGTCATACCGGGTGGTTCCAAAAAAGTTGATCCAAGTTCAAAGTAATTTTTCAACAACATTTAAAGTTTCAGAGAATTTGTTTTTACTTTGTCTTAATCAGCAGTAAGTTTTGAAATTATCCTGAAAAGATGGCACGTTTAGCTTGTTTGGTTCTTCAGATATGGTTCATTACAGAAAACATGTACAAAACTGACTTGTCCACGGGAGTGTCATTTAGTTTTTGTCTTAAACAAAACAGCATGCTCTAGATTCAGAATTGAAAAGCCCGCCCTGACAAAGTATCCCAATCTCTATGCTTATGTGCCATTCACATTCAACAAAAAAACGTAGATACGTATAGGTAGGTAATGTCAAGCACCAGACAGATGTTTCAGATGTCTCCTTTTTTCTTTTTCTCTTATTTTTACAATTTGTGACCAATCGTGTGTAAGTCCACTTTGTGCATTCCATCTCTACTAAAGGACGCTCCCGTGGCCAAGGCAGTTTTGTGCATGCTTTCTGTATTGAACCATATCTGAAGAACCAACCAAGATAAATGTACCAATTTTATCAGGATAATTTTAAAACTTACTGCTGATCAAGACTAAGTAAACAGATATTTTCCGAAACTTTAAATGTGGTTGAAAAATTACTTTGAACTTGGGTCAACTTTTTTTTGAACCACCCGGTATAATAGAGTTTGATCTTTCGCTGGGTCATTACGCAGACTATTGGATTAAGCAGCGAGTTGACATAAGCTAGCAACAGACATGTGTAACGAATCTTTGAAGCGATACCCGTCTCGCACGTTGGACAAAATGCTCCTACAATAATAAAGACACAATATGGTGTCATGCATTGCCATTGCGAGTACCAAAATCATGAAAATAGCTAAAGTTACAGCTGGTTTAATGTATCTATTTTGGAATCTAATAGGTGCTGGTTGTTCAGCAGTTGCAGCCACCATAGATGATAAGTGGGGATCCTTACTCGATACCACGCTTGATGTTGTCGCAATAGGCATAGAAGCTGTTTTCTGACTGGCAAACTGGCCGGCAATATGGTTTTCAACCGGAAGGGCAATTTGGCTGACAACTGGTGCGGCAACCTGTCCGGGTACCTGAGCGGCAACATGGCTAGCAACTTGGCCAGCTTCCATCTAGTCTACTCGTATGCCTTGTATAATTTCACTGTCACACAATCGAACAACACCCCCTGATACTTCCCATCCGAGAACCGACCAAATAGTCTATACTCGTATGCCTTGTATAATTTCACTGTCACACAATCGAACAACACCCCCTGATACTTCCCATCCGAGAACCGACCAAATAGTCTACTCGTATGCCTTGTATAATTTTACTGTCACACAATCGAACAACACCCCCTGATACTTCCCATCCGAGAACCGACCAATTTTCCCGGGGGTGAGATCAGAGGATGGGGAGCGGTCCATGGGAGTGAGCCCTCTATCGGTACATGTTCATAGAGTGACAAAGAAAAGGAAAAAGGTATACTAAAGCAGACTAGCTTCCATCAGACTAATCTGGTCGGCTACCGGAGCTGCAATCCGATCGGTTGCCTGTCGACCGATAGCAACGGCGACACGTTGGTTTTTCCTAACGAGTTTACGCAGAAAGAACCCAAATATAGCACTTAACGTAGTCACAAATAGAACAGGTATTAACATGATTAAGCTGAAGAAAAGAAAGTTGAACAGCGAAAAAGCTCGGATCATTTTACCGGGTGACGCACATGAATAATCATAATTGATCTGCGATGATTTCATGTTGATTACTTTCGACACTTCCCATAAACTCAGCTCCAACGCCATTGGAATCAAAGCAATTATCCAGCATACACCGATGATCAGTCTAATTCGAAATCGTGATTGCATCCTGATATAGTGCGAATACTCTTTGGCAACAAGCATCACTCTGTCAAGAACTATGGCGCAGAGAGTAGACAGAGACACCGACAAGATGCATTCAGTCAGACACACTGCCACCATACAGCCGTATTCCCCGTAAGGCCAGTATCCCAAAGTAAAAAACATAGTTGGAATATCAGCATAACCCACCCATTTCCAAAATCAGAAACTGATAGATTCAAAATAAGCAGGTTACTAGGCTTGGCTTTTAGTGCAGGCACTTTGACAAATGCTACCATAACTGCAGCGTTACATATTATTATCATAACAGAGAGTAATGGTAGAAACACTGCAAAGAAGAGATTAATTTTCGGCAGGAATGATGTAGAAGATTGGTAATTTTCCATTCCCGAGGATTCCGTCGGCGACATATTTAAAGCCGTGAAGTTACAGACCGGTAGCAGGAGAGAGCGAGTCAAACTATCCGCCCTGAATCGATTTAAATACCATTTATGAAATTAGTTGGAGAAGATAGTTCCGTGGTTCCGTAGATCGTGGATCTCCATAACACCCACACGCTATTTTTACATATCAAGCCAAGTTCAATGTTATAAGCTATTAATATCGAATACAGTTGACAAGCCAAAGGCAATAATCGTGTTCAAAAACAGATTATCACGGCATTTTTTTTATTATTGCAGATTGACACCAAGGCTAAATAAAGTACTTTTTGAAGGGGGCTGTCAAGTGTCAGAAATAGCTTCCGTAAAACTGCCATAACTACGTCATTATTCATATATTCCATATAAAAGTATACATTTTCTTGAAGGAAAGGGTTCAGTAAATCTAACTATGAACATGAAATTGCTCTAAAATGGACCATTTTGGAGAAAATCATAAAAAACGAGAATTTTGACCAGTCTTTAATTCGGACAAGGACAACCAAAAAAATATTTTCTGAAAATGAGTCCTTTTACGATTATTTGTCTAATCTTATGAAAATTACCCGGGTTCTGTTTTTTTTGTTTTTGGATGTCTGAAATATTTTTTTATTCATTGACCAAATAAAGCAACAAAATGGAATTTTTAAATACAACAAACGTGAATTTCCACAAAATGATCCGAAAATCGGAAATAGGCACACACAAAAAATGGAACCCGGCGACGATCATGCTTGTTGCGTTAAACTGACTTGCTGTCCATGTAGTTTGTATTGAGTTATTGTGTCTGTAAATCGTATTTTTACTCAAAAACGAACCGATGAAGGTGAAAAGATGTGGGGGTGGGTGTGCAAACCACATCTTAAAAAGGCTTTATATGTACATTATGTATAAACACTGCACTAAAAGAAAGTATCCAATTTTTTCGAGGCGCCCTGTGTTTAATATTTAGGACCCTACGGAAATTTAGCAAGTGGGAAAGAACAGGCATTTCCTCCTGCGCATATTGACACCACATTTGTCACAATAGCACCAATATTGATGAAGCAGTGGCCATTTGAATAAAAAACGTAAACAAAACAGTAAATCTTCTTAGTGGCGGCACCAGCATCAACAACAACAAAATAGATTAATTTGTTGGAAATTAGACATTTGAAACCAATTTTATGCTTATTTTAAGTAATTTTGACATTAAAATTCAACATTTTCGATTGTTTGGGGACAAAATGGGGTGGGACTTGAGCTGACTGGGGGCCAACTGAGTGCAAAGGTCGCGACTGGGAGGGGGGGGGGGGGCATTTTCCCCCGGTGTAGTATGATTTTTACAGAAACAATAAGTCAATTATTAATAGAATTATGATGTAATGATCAATCAACCCTATGAAAGCGAGAATCAACGGTCCCCCAACGGACAAGGTTCTCTTTCGTCGTGTGTTTGTCATGCAAAAATAGAAACATTCTCGCAAAAATGTTTTTGTATGCAACATTGGCGCTCCTAGAATTAGAACACCGTAGTCTCGTGTTGACAAAATAAACGAATCCCGTTTCCGGCAGCTCTGGTGCTAAGCATTGGTTTTCAGTTTCCAATACGATTTATTCCGTTAAAATATACTACCGGGTTCCAAATTGTCGGTTCCTTTCATCCATGCTTAGGGAGCGTTCATAAATACTTTGGTGGGGGTGGGTGGGCAACAAATTGGCATCCCGGGCATTAAAAAAAAAAAGATCCCCCCTTCGAGAAAGTCTCATTTTTATTGATCCCCCCTTTCAGGGTCTGACATTTATTTTGATCCCCCCCCCCCCCCCCCCCCCCCCCATATGCCAAACCACACTTCTGTTACATTTGTAGGTTTGGTGGTGGTATTAACGACTGAGTTATGACTGAGTTGTTTTGAATATCTTAACTTCCATCAGCCTTTAAACATAGGCGTAGCCAGAAGGCTTGTTGCCCGGGGGGCACTGACCAAATCGGCGTAGCCTAAGGTCCAGGGGCCTGCTTAAGGGCCCTGTTGGCATCCAGGGGCCAAGGCCCGGCGGGGTTAAGGGAGCAGCGGCCCCTTAGAGCTGTAGGTTTTCTGACCTGATATCTTAACAGACGCGCGCAGCGCAAGAAACATTTGCTACTTTTAGGCTCAGATTACTTTATAAAGCTAAAGTAAATGTATGGAGGCCCATGCAAAATTTGCTATTTTATACTTATTTTTTCATAGAGCTAAAGTTAATGTTTGAAGGCACATGTTTTATGTTTGATAATTTACATGTGACTATATTTTTATAAAGTTAATGGTGCAAAAAAAAAAATTACACTAATTCTGTCATGATTGGGATACATTTTGGGTTTAAACTAATTCCCGAAAGCTAATTGCAGTTTGGGGAGCACGCTAGTCTGCTTTAGTATACCTTTTTCCTTTTCTTTGTCACTGTACCGATAGAGGGCTCACTCCCCATGGACCGCTCCCCATCCTCTGATCTCGGATGGGAGTATCAGGGGGTGTTGTTCGATTGTGTGACAGTGAAATTATACAAGGTATACGAGTCGACTAGGAGCACGCACGCGTAGCGCGCAAATTTTTTGCGGCGTTTTTACATTAGAAATTTGTTTGATCCCCCCCTTATCGGCAACTTATTTAGTTTGATCCCCCCTTTTTGAGGCTTATAATTTGTTTGATCGCCCCCTGAATTGCCCAACCCGCCTACCAGAGTATTTATGAACGCTCCCTTAGCACCAGGCTGCTTGAAACGAGATTCAAAATAAACTATAGTAAAACTTCTTGAACCAATCAGAATTATGATTTTTTTTTACAGGCAGCCTGTCTCCTAAATTCTTTGAGGAATCAATCAGGGGTATGTCACTGAGCTTGCCGATCGGGTCCACTTTTAAATCGAACTTAGTCAGCATAGAATTGAGGGCGCTATACCGATCAGGCGTGATGATTCTGTGATGATTGTAGCAGACGACGCAACGCTGGCCACGCGTCTCTCAGACGACCCAATTTGGCAACGGGAGTGCACCATTTTGAATTATTTTTAACAGTCATCGCCCGGTTAACGATAAAAATCCTTTTAATTATGATGTATTTGTCAAAATGATAGTTTAAAATTCGCGATTACGTGTTATTCACTACGAATTCAAAATTTAGGTTTCGCGTGGCCACCGTCTTCTGTTTAAATCTACAGCGCCCCCAAACCTATGCTGACTAACATGCCGTTTAACCTGCCGTTAAACCTGGTTAAACATTGTTAAACGTGTTAAACGCCGGTCACCGACGCATTCCAGACGGATTACTATAATTTATTTAAATATGCAAAAGGTCCGTTTTCGTTACGTACGTTGGTATACTACTTTCCTATCCCAAAGTTAATAGTATCCCTGAATCAATATCAAGTTGCACAGAAAACTAATTCACCGTTACACAGTCAGTCAGCAGATGAACTGCAATTATTCATCAAGTTTGATCGACAAAGACAACAGACTGCGCTCGCTTGACAATTTACCGATTCGGAATTCACTTAAAGGTATATCAGAGCTGTCAACTTTTGTGATTTGCTGAGAGGGAGAGATACAATATAGGCTTTTTAAGCCTGCTGACCCCGCTGCTGACATGACCCGAGCAATTTGCTTGGGTCCAAGGACCCAAGCGTGTGTCTGTACGGACCGACCGTGTCAGCCGGGACGCAAGTTCGATTTGACCCCAAATTATTAGGTACGAGGGCGTCCTAAAGGCATAGTAAAAAAAATTACATGTTTCCCGTCCGGACTTTTTAAAAAAAGGAGGAGGGAGGGTCTTACTATTTACTATTTTCCCATTTTTTGATATATTTTTTCAAGATGGCCGCCAAGTCGAAAGTGACCAACTGACTGTGTTGCAGACACTCCTAAACAGGATTTTCCACTCTAATTGCCAGAGGAACATAAAATATGAAAAATATGAAAAGGATTACCTAATAATAATACTAATAGAATTCTCCGAGCTAGAGTAACGAAAAAATATTACAAACATCGATCGAATATCTCATTAATATTCAAAATAGGGATGCAAATATGAGTAGACTCCTTTATAAAAGAAACAAAGTGCAAAGCCAAGGCAGTAGGTGGTGGTAGGACATAATTAACAGCATTTGAATTATATTCGTACCTTGGATAATATGTAACAACGCCAACAATATTAAATCAGGTGACTTCACCCCAAAATATTACAATATTAATATTAAATAGTCACCTCGTCCTGCTTTTCAAAAACGCAACAGTAAACTCACATTTAATTGCAAGGGGCCTAATGTAAACACGAAAAATTCAAATTTAGTCGATCACCTATTTATAAATAACTAACACTTATTTAGGACGAAATATATACAAAAGGAGACCGCTGATCGTTTACCCACTAACCTACAATGAAGCATACATCTATTTTACTTCATACTGTTTTATCGAATCAATATATTCAGACACCAACGACCCGAAATGTGAGATTTCATGTTACTGCATCGGCGTAAAAACTGACATGAACTGGAAGAAATGGTAGCCAATTTTAGATGAAAACGTCCGTAAATCCCTTATTTTACAACGTCGTAAAAATCCATCTATACAGTGGCACACTATAATGAGTTGTTTGATATCCTTCGTGTTTGAAACAGTAATAGTGTTTAAGACGATTTTTGCCGCATCATTTGAAGCCCGATGTGAAGCTCAATTGTAGTGACCAAAATTTGGCACTTGACAATAAAAGTGTTTGAATCTCCCGGTTGTAGCTAGTTACCCTTGATAGCGTAGATGGTAAAGCGCTCGCTTGAAGAACGGGAGGTCCGGGGTTCGATCCTGCACAATGTCACGGATTCTTTTTCTCTCATCAAAATCAATTTTGTTGGGTTTTTAATTTATTTATGATTGTTTTATGATGATTTATGATGACCATGTTTCTTACCCGATATTCCGTCTGGGTGCGATTGTGCTCATGTTATCCCTTCACCCACTCAAATATTAGTTTCACTAGACACATTACGCATAATGATGAAAATGAGGTGTAAGTGCAGCAAAACATTGTCATGCAAACCATCTTCTAAACGTCACATCATGGGGCGTCCCATGACTCAGGAAATACAATACAACTTTAACATGTTTAAAGTCTCTCTGATCCCGAGGAGCACTATGCCGAGGTTTGTTTGTTGCTTTGGGATTATTTATACTAGAATGGTGGGGATCTGTTAACTTATGAAAAAGAAATGAACCAAACATTCATAAATAAATCACACACAAAAAAAGATTTTGACGAGAAAAAAATAAATCATATGAAAATGTGCAGAGCAGAAGGATCGATTTCGAACCCCGGACCTCTCGTTCTCCAAGCGAAACCTTTACCATCTGAGCTATCAAGGGAAACTAGTTATATCCGTGAGATTTAAACACTTCATCAATTCTGTTTCTAGAGCCACATGATGCAAAAACATCATTTATTCTGTTAGATAAAAAGGATATCACAGTTATTTAGCTCATAAGTTGAAAAATATTTCCCTCGAAAGATGTCCCTCCTATGCACAAAGCCTGCAATCCGCACAAACATCATAATATAATGCGATCGCATAGGGATGGACAATGGACAAAATACCACTGGTTCCAAATTTTACTCTCTCTTACAATCTGTTTTTATCTACTTAAATGGTCACGTCGTAAAATCGATTTAGGAAATAATAATGACTAAAACCCTCATTTATCTGAATATGTGACAATTTTGTAATTTCGCTGGTTAAGACAGCTGTTTGTCAGATCAATGTAACGCTACTTTTGTACATTTCACTTTCGATATCGAAAAAATTGCAAACTTCCCATGTGAAATACTCTGCTTGTAAATGTCTGAGACTGGTTTTATTAAGTTAGTAAGACAGATTGTATTATTAGGAATATTTCAAGACATTAATCTCCAAAAAAGACTTACATTTGACCTCAAGATCACTCTTGAAATGATAGTTCAGATTCCGCGGGAGTTTAACTCGGTTTTAGTACCGAAAGTGCGCGGTTCACAATTGCGAAGTTCGTTTCGGTAATAATTGACCTTTTAACGGTTATTCGGCTAAGAGGCGTTCCGACTAGTGTAAACAAACAAACAAACAAAACCATATTGAATTCATCGGACATGATCATGCATTCATCATGTTCATGCAATGCATGGGGTCACTTTTCGTACAGCGAAACCACACGCAAATACATCCAAATTTATGCTGTGTACTGGTATTATTGGACACATCTCAACCAACTGTATGTGTCTACTGAGCTAACTTGAGCTGTATATAACGTATTCATACACTCTATGTAGTGTTGAACCAATCAGGAAGCAGGAATTACAAATACGCGGAGTGCATTGAAAGTGTCCACTGCACTCCGCGTGTGCGCCGTTCAAATCACGCAGTGCGCGTTTTGTTTTGATTCGTTGTTCAAGATTCGCGGGTTCGCCGATTTTCACTGCGGGTGTTAGCAAACTTGTTAAAGTGTTTTTAGTCGTTTTACATAGATCAAAATTATGCTTAAATTGTGAATTTTTATTTGTATAGTGTCGTGTATGAATTAGGTCAATGCATGCGTATGTGTTGTTTCGAGAGAAATTAGACAAATCAATGCACTTGCGCAAATGTTGATATGCTCACAGTCACAATAGCACTCCCCCTTCGGGGTCGTGCCATTATTCACATCAACATCAGCGCGCGTGCATTGATTTGTCTAATTTCTCTCGAAACAACACATACGCATTTATTGACCTATAATTCATACACTCTATGTAGTGTTGAACCAATCAGGAAGCAGGAATTACAAATACGCGGAGTGCATTGAAAGTGTCCACTGCACTCCGCGTGTGCGCCGTTCCAATCACGCAGTGCGCGTTTTGTTTTGATTCGTTGTTCAAGATTCGCGGGTTCGCCGATTTTCACTGCGGGTGTTAGCAAACTTGTTAAAGTGTTTTTAGTCGTTTTACATAGATCAAAATTATGCTTAAATTGTGAATTTGTGTTTGTATATAGTGTCGTGTATGAATTAGGTCAATGCATGCGTATGTTTTGTTTCTCGAAAAATTAGAAAAATCAATGCACTTGCGCAAATGTTGATATGCTCACAATAGCACTCCCCCTTCGGGGTCGTGCCATTATTCACACATCAACATCAGCGCGCGTGCATTGATTTGTCTAATTTCTCTCGAAACAACACATACGCATTTATTGACCTATAATGAATGCCATACCGGTGTCCACATAATGCACTTAATATCAATTGGGCCATGGTAATGAAAGTCTTAGATTTGCGCAGTGGCGTAACTAGACTTTTTCATTTGGGGGGGGGCAAGAAGGGGCAGTGACTTGAAATGGGGGGGCTCCTAATATTTGTTGAGTCAAGAGATGCGCGCGTAGCGTGCGAAAATTTTCGACTTTACAGCTTTTTTTTTGGACAATTGAGCTACATTTTGGCTCTAAACAAGCTTGTACCAAATAATATTTCATTTTGGGAAGACATATGCGCGCATAGCGCGCGAAAAAATTTCATATGTGTACTTTTGACCATCATAATTCCATGATTCCTTTCGTCAAATGAACCTACAGTGCCAATCTCAACCGACACGATGTCATTATTGGGGGGGATTTGGTGTGTACAGTACTTTGTTTGTAAATTTCATTTACAGCCGTACTTGATTTCATTTGGGGGGGCAAGCGGGGGGTGGGGGGGGGGGCTCCTGCCCCCCGCTGGTTACGCCACTGGATTTGCGTCCACCGCCCGCATGGTCCAAAACCTCCCGCATGGAAAACTCATTATTTAAGAAAATTTTCATTATTCGCGTAAAAACACAAAAATCCCAACGTATCCTGCTTTGTGAGTCTTCAGTCAGCGAAAGAACGATGTTTTCAGTCACTTCGTTCAATGCTGGCGATCGCGATCAAGCCGCCATCTTGGATTTGAGCCATCTATTGTCGAAAATGTGTTTTCAACACATTTTCGACAATAGTGAATAGATGGCGCCCTTCCCTGCGGGAAATCCGGGAAATCGTGCTTGGATAGAATAATGAGTAATGAAAAACGGCCGCATGTGATTTGAAAAATGCCCGGACACAAATCTAAGACTTTCATTACCATATGGCCTTGCATCCCCGGCCCCGGCGGACCAGGGGCATAGCGGGGACCATGCGGGGACCGTACGCAATCGTACAAAAAACATTGCCCGGCTATGCGGGGGCGTGTACCGGGGACGTACAAAACGTACCCCCGCATAGCCGGGGCGTGTAGCGGGGGCGTACACCACTGAAAAATAAGCCGGGGAGTGGCCGGGCAGTGTAGCGGAGGCGTGCGCTAGGGTACACATGCACACTCCGGGCCATAGCTGCCAGGATGTATACACTTTGTCCCGGCTATGGGGGCCGGGACCGTACGCCGCCGTACACTTTGTCCCGGCCTCGGGGGGCCGGGACTGTAGCGGGGACGTACACAAAATGTTGCCTCGCCCTGCGGGGACCGTACACGACTGTACCCAGGACGTCGCATCGGCAATTTGTACGTCCCGGCCCTAATCCCCGCTACCCCCGGGTCCCCTGGGGCCGGGGCTGCAATTGATAAGTGCATAAAGCTAAAGTAATTCTCTTTCTTAAAATCTACATTTGATATTTTTAGACACGGGCATATATTTTTCTCGCTTGGCATTTCATGACTTCGGAAAATTAAAATCTTACTTGTAGGAATCTATGTGAAGCTATAAATCGATATCCCCACAGACGGCCTGTAATAATTTGTTTACACAATGGCAAATAGGAAATAGCTAGTGCAGTGATTGCGTGTATTTAATAGGCTCTGTTAGGTGCGCTATTTCAGCCAAACAAGCTAAACTTAAGGAAGTCGACGGTGGCGTTTTTGAACTGGTTTAGCGTCGGCGATAGTAGATAGAAGGCTGTTCCAGTGTGTAATTGTGGCAGAAAAAAAACTTGTGGAGTACATCTTACTTGTAGCGTGGACACGTTGATATGAAATTGTGAGAACTGTGGTGTTGTCTTTGTTGGGGGGTCAGGTAAACGTTTGCATCGATGTCGACTAGGTTGTGAGTTAATCTGTACATCATTTTTAGGCGAATATGAGTCCTTCTGGTTTCAACTTCAAGCAGTGGCCAGTCAAGATCTTTGAGCATATTACTGACGCTTTCTCTGGATGCTCTCTAATTGTGTTGACTCTGCGGCTGTGTAAGGGGCCCATCCGCATACACCATATTCTAGTTTTGAGCGTACTAGTGATTGATAGAGATGTGATTTTACCTCTCTGCTACACGACTTGAAATTATGTCGGATGACGCCAATGGTCTGCTTGGCACTGGTTGTGACTTTGTTTATATGCGAGGACCATCTGCAGTCGCTACTGAATATGAGGCCAAGATATGGGTGGTTGGGGGTTGCCAGTAGAGGTTTCCCATTGATGTTGTAGTTAGGTATTATTGGTGACTTTTTGGTTGACATGTGCACGTGCATAATGAAGCATTTACCAGCGTTGAATTTCATTTCCCATTCTTTCTCTCATCTACACAAGGAGTCGAGATCTTGTTGGAGAGCAGCAGTATCATAGGGTGAATTTATTTCACGATACAGTAAGTCACTTCGTGAATTTCAAGTAACTGGGGGGAAAGGGGGTCAAAATAAATCGCACAGTCCAAATATCGCACAGTCCAAAAGGTACAGCGAATGAACGTAGGTGACGGCCTCAAAATCATGGTTTTAGAGTGAATTTAGAGTGAAAATATAAACTGTCGGGTTAACCCGACAGTTTATTTTCACTCTAAAAGGGGCATTGAGAGATTGCCGAGAAAAATGAAATTTGGAATAAATGAATTGTTTCAATAGATAATGTACGAAAAGTGCAATGATTTACGGGGAAACGGTTGAATAATGGCGCTATATTGAAATTTGGTTGAAGCAAGTTATGTGGTGAGTGATGCTGATAGTTTCGATGTCATCACATCGCAATGACCAAATTGTGAAATTTTACATGATAGATGGCGAATTAAGGTAAACGATTTCAGATGGTAGTAAGTATATAATATGCCTAAGTATTACGTAAACTGTGCAAAAAACTGATTTCCAAAAATATTGAGGGTGCACTCCCATACGTATCTCTCGATGCCCCTTTAACAGGTTACGGAACTCGGCGCGTCACGGTTAGGCCCCCCCCAAAAAGTTGTTTGCTTGCCCTCGTCCGACCGACCGTGTGAGGCAGTCCCGACTGGTCAGAAAAAAACTTCTTTTTGTTGTTGTTGATTTTTTAAATCATTCATTTGAATGACCTATATTGAACCCTATGTTACTCCTCATGTGAGCCAATACCGTTTTCATGTCACCTTCATGTTAAGGACCAAATAATTCAGAAATGGTACATGATAAAAGTTATACTTTTGAACAGAATAAAACTTAATACCGTAGTAATTAGGATCTAAAGATAAAAGTTTCTAACGCTATGCTGTGGGTCATGGGGTATAAGCATAGGCGTAGCTAGGATTATTTTATCCGGGGGGCACTCAGGCTCGGATCCTTTAAATTTAATGGGATGCCCCAAAAACTGAATTTGATAAGGTACCATCCAAGCGGTGCGCAGCACTGCCCTCCGAGCTATGCTCGGACAGGGGGGTGTCTGAGGGGGGATGTGCCCCCCTCAGAAGTAGAAAAAAATTCAATTTTGGAACTCATTTGGTGCGATCTGGTGTATACTTTTGACCAAAATTTTATCGAAAAGCCACCTCTTCATTTCCAATAAATATTTTGTTTTTTATCAAAGCACGAAAGAAGTTGAGCATTATACTGATATATTCTTGATTTAAGTATAGAATGGTCCAAAAGCTCGAACAGGGGGAGACTGAGTTCCCCCTCAGAATTGGATTTTTTTCAATTTTCGAACTCATTTGGTGCGATCTGGTGTATCATACTTTTGACCAACATTTTATCGAAAAGCCACCTCTTCATTTCTAATAAAAAATTTTTTTTATCAATGCACGAAAGAAGTTGAGAGCATAATTATATTAATATATTCTATATATTTTCTACATATTACTGGCAATAAAAACATTTTCTTTTGGGTAATTCTATCTTCTTTTTTGTACGTTTTATGAATTTCAAAATTTTAATTTAAAAGAAAACTAAAGCTGCAAATCAAAATCATATATTTTTGAAATTATTATTAAACAGATACCTATAAATTGACGAAGTAAAGAAAAAAAGTGACCTGATACCTTAACAGGCGTGCGTAGCGCGCGAAAAATGTGCTATTTTACAGTTTGCTATGATTGAGGCTTGCCTTCATAAAAGTTTCATAAAGATAAAGTTAATGTTTTAAGTCACATTAGCGCGTAGCGCACAACATTTGATACTAATTTGTTATAAAGCTAAATGTAATGTTTGAAGGTTCATGCGAGCTTAGCGCGCAAAATTGCATATTTTACACTAATTTTGTCATAATTGAGCGACTTTTTTGCTGATAAAAAGAAATGTAAATATTTTGAGGTTCTAAAACATCCACCCACCCTTCACCCACCCTTCACCCACCCGCTCGGCCCTCTCGGGCTCTCCCGAAACGGACAACAAGAAATGAAGTCACACAAGGACTGTCCCAAGTCTTATCGTTTGGGGCATGTGCGTGCGTAGCGCGCAATTTTGTTTGCTATTCTATATATTTTGCCAATTTTCGCTGGTACAAGCTTAAAAACTAAAGCAAATGTTTCAAGGCACATGAGCAAAACGCGCGAAATATTGGCTTCTCAATACTAACTAATTTTGTCATGATCGAGATACACTTTGGCTTAAAATTAAATTCCAAAATTAAAGTTAACGTTCATGCCACGTGCGCGCATAGCGCGCGAATTTCTTTTGGGCTATTTTACATAAATTGTGCCGCGATTGAGATACCAACCACGCAAAATTGACTTCTTTACATTAATTTTGCCAAGATTGAGATACATTGTTGCTTCTATTAAAATGTATTTTTATTTTTTTACGAAAACCCCTGGCTTCTTTATAGGCCTTATTTGCCACATTTGAGATATATTTTGGCCTTACGACACTGCTTTTATTGTTAAATGTTTTGCTATTTTACCCGGTTAGGGGAAGGTGGGGTAATGGCGGACACCTTTTGTCAGAGAGGTATAACACACATATAATACGTCATATAACAATAAAAATCATGTAAACACAAAGCACTGTGATGGTTCTACCTTTTATCAAGTTTTTATCAACTCATCATTTTGAAATTCGAAGCTACGACGCAATAAAAAAAATGGCGTCGTCCGGCATTACCCCACACTCTGGGGGTAATCACGGACCGTATTTTCAATGGCAGCCCTCTTTTTATTAGAATACAGTATTTCAATGGGAGTTAAAAAATACCCTTTTTAAAAGTGTAGCAGAAATCAAAGAACAATGTCACATATTTATATGGTCAACAACTATTACCGATTTATGATGTTAAATTGACCACGCCCATATTGGTTACCATGGAAACGGTACATGTCCGGGATTACCCCAATCCATGTACAATGTTGTGGCACATCCTCTCTTATTATTATGCTCATCATTGTGACTCCGAATTCATTTCTTTTTTATCAGAAGGTATCATACATTAAATAAAAAAATAATAAGACTTTGTTTTCCTTGATGTAGAAATACCAGTTTCAAAGAGAAAGTAATGCACCAAAATATCAACTTGCCCAAAAAGTGATTTTTGTAATTCTCGCGAGAATTTGCGAGACAACCATCCCATTAAGGTTTTGTGTGATTTCAATGGAGAGGCACCTAACATCATAGGGTGGCAAAATACCACCTTCTTTCACCTGCCTTTAGATACAGCCCTGTCCGCCATACCCCGCGTCCGCCATTACCCCACCTTCCCCTATGCTAGGATTGAGGTACATTTTGGCTTCAAACTTTCTTAATTTGCAATTAATTAATTTTTTGGGGAAGGGGCACATACCACGAAAAATGCTATCTTTGTATTTGAACGTCATAATTTAACTATGATTTCTCTTATCAAAATTGAGGCGACTATGGCAAAATTGGGTGACAGGGGAGAAGGAGCGGTCGGCCCCTTCTTAACCCTCTGGCTACATCATTATTGCCTTGATATGCCGGGATCTGTGCCGGGAACGTACAAAATAAGGGGTGGGGGCATGGAAACTTACTTTGTAACAAATAAAGAACTCTATACCCTCTACTATTTCTCTTTTCTTTCTTCCTTTTTCTCCTTTTTCTTTCTTTTTCTTTTCCTTTTCCTTTCTTTTTCTTCTCCTTTTTTTTTTTGGTGCCAGGGACCCGGGGGGCACGTGCCCCCCAGGCCCCCCCCTGGCTCCGCCAATGATAAATATGTTGGTTATTTCAAATCAAATGTGGGCTGAACCATGCTAAAATTAACCATTGCCATTAGCCTGCCATTGATAAGGCTCAAAATGGTGCATGCTAGATTTTGTGTTTGTAGGATAGGGCCAGAACAACCAATGTTTAAAAAAAGAAAAAGAAAAAAAAGATTTTCCGACCGACCGACCCAACTTTTTTTGACCCATCTATGGACAAGCAAACATTTTTTTTTTGTGGGCCTTACGGGTATACGGTAGGCCTATGTCGCTCTCGAACTCGATAGCCTATCAATCAATTATCAATCAATGAACATGATAAATATGATTAATTTGGTATCTATCTAATAAGGCCAAATAAAAAAAAATAGTTTTGGCTGCCGCATCAAGAAAAGGTTTCTTTTTTATTCTATTTTTTTCATTGTCTTTTTCAAGACAATTTCTAAAATCTGAGTCATTCTCACAATCTCTCTGCACTTTTACCTAGC
The DNA here is from genome assembly GCA_035610835.1 of Ophiura sarsii. Taxonomy (NCBI): domain Eukaryota; kingdom Metazoa; phylum Echinodermata; class Ophiuroidea; order Amphilepidida; family Ophiuridae; genus Ophiura; species Ophiura sarsii. The sequence continues at coordinate 20,414,124 of CM069459.1, read as the reverse complement.
GGGAACCCTGCGCTATTATAAATACTGTGATAAGTCTTTTCAAATGCATCAAATCCTCTGTGGAGTATTCTCCGCCATGGATCGGCCATTTTGCCCTCCTCGGTTTTTCAAAAAGTTCGGACGAGAAACAAGGTTATTTTTTTACTTGGCCTAATAGTAATACTATAGTCTAGACTAGTATAGGTCGCCACGGAGTGACGTCACATGCCGACAACAAACCAAAGAGGTAAATAAAAGCCTCAGTCTTACACAACGTGATGCGATCCCTTGGGTATGGGCGAGTAGAGTGTAAAACTGATAGGTAATTAAAACGTCTGGTTTGTTGTCAACAGCAAAAGGTACAAAGTACCCGGATGACCGGGCCCACCTTGAGACTAGTCATGCTAGTATACTATCTATCACTAGGAATTTGAGGATACTGTACCGTACAAGTTTCTTACTAATACTACATAAACATGTAAAAATAAAGGTGGGCTAACAGAGGGTCATATTTAGGTCATATTTTCAGATCATTTCGACACCGGGATAAATTAATGACATGATCCCTATCTCCTAGTAGTATTGTACTGATCCCATTTTTGAAGAAAAATCACTTAAATGGCGGCATTTTTGGCAAAATCAATATTTTTAAGTTATTATTTTGGTGACAATACCCATGTAATTCTATAATCTATGCTGGATTCGTGTCATAGGGCCTAATTACCCATTCGTTTTATTTTATTTTTAGCTGATTTTGGTCGAATTTGTAAGAGTGTTTAAATAAACATTGTCTGAAGATTTGAGTGCTGTTACCTCATTTCATTTTACCATGGCATCCATTTCAAAATCACAGAACGCTCCCATTTTGATGTTATTCTTAATTGGCGCATTTGGCGTGGAAAAGAGGGATTAGTGAACTAAAAACGAGGCTCTCGGTTTAGCCATGACGAGAGTGCTGTAGTTTTCAATGGGGTGAACTTTGCACTAATCATACAAATTCTTTATGTTTCTGAACTGTTCAATATTTGACTATATTCGTGGAATTAACTTAAACATATGAGAGAAAGTGATATTTTCAACTACACATTATAACCTTTGATATGAAAATTGGGTTATTTTGATGATTTTCAATTTTGGTCAATTTTCAAATTTGGGTTACCTAATTACGGAACTGCCCTCATGTAAAGTGAAATCAGCCCAAATAATGAATAATGAAATAGTTGCCTCATTGCAAATGGAAAAGTATGAAACAGGAACCTCCATATGTGACCGGTCACATCAAAATGGACATGTTGGAGGCCTAAGTCATATCTGAGTTATTGGTACGACATGAAAAAGCACATTTTAAGCTTTGAAATGATACCATGTTGAGGGTAACCAGACTTTGTAATCACAAGATATGATTTAAAGAAGCATATTTGTTTCTATTATTTTCTTTATATTTCACCAAATATATTGGTCTTTATCTCAAAACTGTGTTTGCCAATAACATTTCCTTTTTGACGCGACTGGTCACCTATTTACTATCATTAGCCTAACCGACTGGTCATTAGTTCAGTTTTGTACAAAAATATAATTAAAAAAGTTCTCTCAACAAGCCAGTTACATAACCACAATCTGCGACCTGCAACTGAGCAATTCCGTAAATAGGTAAACCAAACGGCAAATCACATTATTGGCTCTCAGTCACTGGAAATTGTTTCAAACTAATTTTGGTTTATGGTAACTTGAGGGTCACTACATGACTTTATATCCGATACATACTTTTGACAAAATTGGGCAATGGTTTGTCGCAGAGAGTCAAAAAACTGTTTTGGGGGTGAAAATATCAGTGGGTCGGACGTACATTTGTGAATGATGCACATTTTTAAGAAGATGTAACACTGATACTTAGTGACTGACTGAGCCATCAAACTGTTATATTATGTAAGTACAGGGTCAACACTTATAGGCTGATACCATAACAGAATGATATGACTTGTACTGCTAAAGAGGGAGTACATATAAAAGGGGGTCGGACGTACGCTCTGTGAATTATTTGCAAAAGTATGTCCGACCCCTCCAAAATGTATTTTTTGGTTGTATTTTTTTTTGGAGATGAATGTGGACATTTTTGTTCTTGCATTATGTAGAGGCATGTCTCTTACAAACCCTCATCAATAAAAAATGCACTGCGACCCCTACACTTTCTTAAAATGTGTACTCTTTCTTACATTCATTTTAATTGAAGATCCATTATTTGATGTTAGAATAATAGTACTACTACCAAGGGGACATACAAGACTGATACAAATATCGACCCAACACTAATAGTGAGGACTACCCAGACCTTTAAAGTGTGTGAAATGTACGTCCGACCTTACGGAACTGCCCAACTGAGAGTATGTTATTTAATCAAGGTGACTGAAAAAACCCTGTTCAACTGTTAAATGGACCTCTCAGGTAGGGTCAGTCGGTCTGTCTTTTTTTCCCAAAGAAATCTGGGAATTTTTAAAGTTTACAAAATATTTTTTCAAAATTTGCACAAACAAAATTGAAAATCTTTTTGCAAATTTGGTCGGGCGTAGGGTCAGTCGGTCTGTCTTTTTTTCCCAAAGAAATCTGGGAATTTTCAAGGTTTACAAAATATTTTTCAAAATTTGCACAAACAAAATTGAAAATCTTTTTGCAAATTTGGTCGGGCCTGTAGAACAGGGTGTTTTTTGTTTTGTTTAAAGGTTTAACACAATTTCAGTTATTTTATTACTATACAAATCTTTTTTGTTTGTGTTCTTATCAGACTATTTTAAAACTCATCATGGATAAGTCTTCAAAAGAGCAAGGAATGAAAAGACCTAGGGAAAGGTCAAGCAGATTGTCTTCATCAAATAAGGCACAACATAAAGGACCAATACAGGTAGGGTATATTAGTGTAGACTACGGCGCCATAGTCGGGATTGTCTTAACAATTATAGTTCAGGACGGTGTAATATGGATTAGCTCTTTCCCTCATCGTTTCACTGTTTGATACAATGGGGTGTGCCGCTGGAGATTCAAAACCCATACCCACTTTTAGGGTTGATTTTGGAAAAATCGGTACCCATTTTTAGGGGTTTTGCTTCATTTTAGACCAAATTTTCGCAAATTATCGGGAAAATAGACCTAATTTTTGACCTAATTTCTGAAAAGTGACCCCATTATTAGGGATTTCCAGCACAAAATCATACCCCATGTTTAGGGATTTTGTGCCCAAAAAGCTACCCATAGAGCGGCACACCCCCGTATATTGTCTTTGGCGAGTACCCCCCCCCCCCCCCAGGTGGCAAAATGGCGACCGGACGGGCTCAATATTTTGCTATTTGGTTACATAACTCTCGCGGCTCAGGGGCCGGGATGTTTTTAGGCTTTTTAGGCTTTTTAATGCACTTTGAGGGTTCCTGCCACATCATTTCTTGTTTTATGAGGCAGTTTAATGATTTTATCCACAAATAGTTAAAAAAAAGAAGAAAAAAGCACTTGAAAGCACTTTTTTAAAATAAAAAAATTTTAATTTTTTTTTTAGAGTGCCAGGTGGGTGCCAGGCGGCCTAGCCCCGTGCCAGGCGGGCCCGCCCGGCGCCGCCTGGCGTAGCTACAACCCTGATCGGGCCACGTGTTGAATAACATGGATATAGAGTAGCTTCATTGTTGATCCAATTATATTGGATCGCGCACAACTTATTGTACCGTTTGTCCGCTAAAAGCGACGAAAAACAACAACCCTCTTCTACGGGCAAATGGACCGCTTTTCAGTAATCACAATGTCATTTTACTTTCATAGTATTAACCTATTTTGTGTCATCGATCAATTTAAAAAAACATGCTTGTATTTTGATATCACAGTAAAAGGGCTCTCTTCAGGGTCATCATGGTCACTCAAAAAATGCCCCGTTCCAAGTTATAAATCCCAACTATGAATATATCTTCAATATTATATGTTTTTTACTATAAAAAGTTGACTTAGTGTTAAAGTTGAATGTTGATATTTTGAACTTAAAATGTCAGTCAAAAGTGTACACACGTTCAAAAGAAAGCTCTGAGTGTTTATTAATTTATGCGTCTGTGAAATATATTTATCATACTAGTAGTTTAATCTTATCCATACAATTATGGAGGAGTCTAACGGTTGATTGACAGGTGTGATAGCGATTTGGATCCCTAGAATTCAAACGATACAACCGCAAACAAATGTTCATAGTCGGAATTCTTAACTCAGAAAAAAGGGAGGTTTTCGGGGTGACAGCGGTGACAATGAATAGAGCAATCTTATGGCCAGATATCTTCTATAACATTGGCTATGTGAAAATACCAGCCCACACACTACAACCAGAAGGATTAAACATTACAATAAGTTGAGGACATCCTGCATTGATCTGAGCATACACGCACAGCATCACACTTACGACTACGTGGTATAGGGGCTTTGTACGTATGTCGGAGTTTGTGAACTCACAACTCATTCACATTATAACTTTGCTGTAATCAACCTATATTTTTACAAAGCTTAACATCTCTTCTTTCCAATCATATAAACATTTATTATAAATACTAACTTTGCACAACCGTTAATATATTCCCCATTCATAACACGCCTTGCGAGCATCTTCCATTAAGCCAGAATTCCCCAGGCAAAACCACCGTGTATCTCCGCGGGAGTCCATCATTCATAAAAACAACCTAACATTATTGTTTATGTCAATCATAAGCTACAATATCATCTAAAAGTCACCGACCAAATGTTTCCTTGACCATTAGTTCTTTCTAATATTCATGATGTATCCTACATGATCGAAAGCAGTTTGGTCGAAAACCATGTGCGCCTGGCTTGAATGCCGAAGCCCTATGCAAGTGAATTGAGATCATGCACGAGTGTACAGGTCAGCGCGTGATTTCTGTGTGGCCCTTTCACGGTACGCTAACTTTGAATCGTCGGTCTGTATTGATATGCTAATGACGCGAGGTAGTGGCACTACGTCACACCAATTAATAAATGTCCGAGCGCTGCATAAAGTTGTTGTAATGAACCTTGCAAGTTCTCTTGCCCCCTGAGCATGTATACAGCAACACTTCTATACATGTTGAAGGGCCAGAAAATATTCAAGAATCAGATGGTTCTTGCAATTAAGCCATTGTGTAACGTGCCTATTACTTTATTCTTATTTGGAACGAAATAATGATGTGTCGGCAAATTGGTTTAAAATATGTGGACAAAACAAATTTTCAAGTGATTTGTATTATCTATTCTAGCAAATTTGTCATCACTTTTACTATAAAAATATATCAATTACATTGTGTAGGCCTATTTATTTTGTTCTTATCATATTTGAAAAGAAATAATGATGTGTTGGCAAACTGGTTCAAAATATGTGGACAAAACAAGGCTTCAAGTGCTTTCTTTGTATTATCTTTTCTTGCAAATTTGTCAACACTAACTATAAAATCTATCAATTACATTTTGTAGGCCTATTTCTTTAGTTCTTATCATATTTAAAAAGAAGAAATGGTGCGTCGGCAAACTGGTTCAAAATATGTGGACAAAACAAGGCTTCAAGTGCTTTCTTTGTATGGTCTTCTTGCAAATTTGTCAACACTGTAACTATAAAATCTATCAATTACATTTTATAGGCCTATTTCTTTAGTTCTTATCATATTTAAAAAGAAGAAATGGTGCGTCGGCAAACTGGTTCAAAATATGTGGACAAAACAAGGCTTCAAGTGCTTTCTTTGTATTGTCTTCTTGCAAATTTGTCAACACTGTAACTATAAAATCTATCAATTACATTGTGTAGGCCTATTTCTTTAGTTCTTATCATATTTAAAAAGAAATAATGCTGTGTTGGCAAACTGGTTCAAAATATGTGGAAAAACAAGGCTTCAAGTGCTTTCTTTGTTGTCTTTTCTTTAAATTTATCATTACTTTTATTATAAAAATGTATCAAATATTTTCTGAAGGCTTATTTCTTTAGTTCCTATCAAAGCAATAATGCTGTCTTGCTGTAGTGTCATAAAACTGCTTCGAAATAAAAGGCTTCAAGTGCTTTCTTTGTATAAAAATCTATCACTTAAATCGTGTAGGCCTATTTCTTTAGCTATCATATTTAAAAAGAAGTAATGGTGTGTTGCCAAACTGATTCAAAATATGTGGACAAAACAAGGCTTCAAGTGCTTCCTTGGTATTGTCTTTTCTTGCAAATTTGTCAACACTTAACTATAAAATCTATCAATTACATATTGTAGGCCTATTTCTTTAGTTCGTACCATATTTAAAAAGAAATAATGCTGTGTCGGCAAACTGGTTCAAAATATGTGAACAAAACAAGGCTTCAAGTGCTTTCTTTGTATTGTCTTTTCTTGAAATTTGTCATCCCTTTTATTATAAAAATGTATCAAATAAACTCTGTAGGCCTAATTCTTTTGTTCCTATCAAAGATATAATGCCGTTTCGCCGCGGTGTTGGCAAACTGGTTCAAAATATGTGGACAAAACAAGGCTTCAAGTACTTGCTTTGTATTGTCTTTTCTGAACAAATTTGTCAACACTTAAACTATAAAATCTATCATTTAAATTTTGTAGGCCTATTTCTTTAGTTCTAATCATATTCAAAAAGAAATAATGCCTTGTCGCCTTGTCGGCAAACTGGTTCAAATCATGTGGACAAAACAAGGCTTCAAGCGCTTTCTTTGTATTGTCTTTTTAAAAAAAAAATCATTTACTTTTATTATAAAATATATCAATTACATTGTGTAGGCCCATTTCTTTAGTTCCTATTAAAGAAATAACGTCGTCTTAGTGCGGTGTCGGCAAACTGGTTCAAAATATATGGACAAAACATGGTTTCAAGTGTTTTCTTTGTATTTTCTTTTCTAGCAAATTTGTCATCACTTTTACTATAAAAATATATCAATTTAAGTGTGTAGGCCTATTTCTTTGTTATCATATTTGAAAAGAAATAATGCTGTGTTGGCAAACAGGTTCAAAATATGTGGACAAAATCAAGTGCTTTCTTTGTATTATCTATTCTAGCAAATTTGTCATCACTTTTACTATAAAAATATATTACTTTATGTAGGCCTATTTCTTTTGTTCTTATCATAATTATTTGAAAAGAAATAATGCCGTGTTGGCAAACTGTTTCTAAATATGTGGAAAAAACAAGGCTTCAAGTGCTTTTTGTTGTCTTTTCTTGAAATTTATCATTACTTTTATTATAAAGAGAAATCAAATATTTTCTGTAGGCTTATTTTCTTTAGTTCCTATCAAAGAAATAATGCCAGCTCTCCGCGGTGTCCGCAAACCGGTTCAAAATATGTGGACAAAATCAAGTGCTTTCTTTGTATTATCTTTTCTTGAAAATTTGTCATCACTTTAACTATAAAAATCTATCAATTAAGTTGTGTAGACCTATTCCTTTTGTTCTTAACATATCATGAAGCTTAAGACCATTTGATTTTATCATGTTAATCATAGTTGACTGCAGTGACCAAATCTTTTGTTGTTTCGCTCTTATGTTTTTGGTTCATCTGCAGTCATCTGATGTTTTTGTAAAGCGCCTAGAGAATTTATCTGTTGTTAGGCGCTCAAAAATGTCTTTATTATTATTATTATTATGAAAAGAAATAATGCTGTGTCGGCAAACTGGTTCAAAATATGTGGACAAAACAAGGCTTCAAGTGCTTTCTTGGTATTGTCTTTTCTTGCAAATTTGTCATTACTTTTACTATAAAAATCTATCAATTAAGTTGTGTAGACCTATTCCTTTTGTTCTTATCATATCATGAAAAGAAATAATGCTGTGTCGGCAAACTAGTTCAAAACATGTGGACAAAACAAGGCTTCAAGTGCTCTCTTTGTATTGTATTTTCTTGCAAATTTGTCAACACTTAACTATAAGTAGGAGTGGGCTATAGAGGGTCATTTTTAGGCCATAGTTTCAGATCACGCTTGCTACATGGTTTTTGGATGACTTTATGCGTACTGACAACATTTTCAACAAAAAGATTGAAAAAAATGCGAAATCCAGGGTGCCCCGGCCAAAAAACCACAAAAAGTCGGCCATTTTGGAAAAAACAGTATTTTGATCATAACTCAGTCATTTTTGGTCTAATTTATTTGATTTTGGTGGCAATACCCATGTTTAAGGGTACAAGATGTCATCCTATGCTGGTTTCGTCTCATATAACCCCTTCGTTATCTTGTAATAGCTGATTTTGGTCTAATTTGGACCGTGAGGGCGCTTTGCACAAAAGTAGCTATCGCATTAATCAAAATGAATTTGAATACATGAAATATGTTAAGAGTGTGTCAAGAAACATTGTCTGAAGATGTGAGCATGGAACCTCATTTCATTTTACTGTGGCATCCATTTTAAAATCACAAGAACGTGTTAAAAGCTCTTCCATTGGATAGTACAGGGGTCAACGAACTTTCATTAGTGTGCGTTTGAATGGAGACAATTCAAAGATGTTCAAAATGGTGTAGCTTCAAAACAACAAATGGTATTTTACTCAGATTTTCAGTAAATGCCTAAAATGTAACTCCTATCATATTTCAACATTAGAATTTGAGGTGCAAAGATGCGAAAGGTATTTTTTAAAACAGCGCCCCCACAGGGCTATTTTCACTAAAAATGCCAGTTTCAGGAAAACAAAAAATCGTCATGCGATAAAAGTTGCATAAGATTATTCAATGTCCCAACAAACATGGGTATTGCCACCAAAATTAAATTGATTGGACCAAAAATGATTGATTTATGATCAAAATACTGTTTTTCCAAAATGGCCGACTTTTTGTGGTTTTTTGGCCGGGGCACCCTGGATTTTGCATTTTTTTCAATTTTTTTATTTTTAAATGTCGTCAGTACGTATAAAGTCATCAAAAAATCATGTAGCAAGCATGATCTGAAACTATGACCCTCTATTATAGCCCACTCCTACTATAAGAATCTATCAATTAAATCGTGTAGGCCGTTTTCTTTAGCTAGAATCATATTTAAAAATAAGTAATGGTGTGTCGGCAAACTGGGTCAAAATAATTATGTGGACAAAACAAGGCTTCAAGTGCTTTCTTTGTATTGTCTTTTCTTGCAAATTTGTCAACACTTTAACTATAAAATCTCTCAATTACATTTTGTAGGCCTATTTCTTTAGTTCTTATCATATTTTATTATCTGTTTCTTTGTATTGTCTTTCCTTGAAAAGAAAATTGCTGTGTCGGTAAACTGGTTCAAAATAATATAGGCCTATGGAAAAAACAAGCAGGGCGTAAAAAACAAGGCATGATTCAAAGTGCTTTCTTTGTATTGTCTTTTCTTGCAAATTTGTCAACACTTTAAATATAAAAATCTATCAATAACATTTTGTAGGCCTATTTCTTTATAATTTTTAAAAGAACATTACAATTTTACCTGTTTCATTTTTGTTATACAACACAGCGCACACTTTGTTCACCCATGCGTGCAATTGGGCGCATAATGGAAAAAGCAATGGTGAATATTTTACTCTTTATTAAAACCAACATATCCAATTATTTACTTGCCTTAGACTTTAAACGACTCTGATATTCTATTTCAAAATATATTTATCTTTCACACTATCTAAAATGTACTAACAACTGTTTAACCCCCTGAGAACTACCGGCCGATTGGTTAAAAAGATGGATACATCATTTATTGAACCAATGAGAGAAATTGTTAGAATAATTGTATCCCTGATAAAGATGGGAGTGAAACATATTACAAGCTGCATTTGAATTGGCTATTCATATGAGTACATCTTGTAATAAACCAATCAGAACCACTGTAAGATAGACAGGTAGACCCAAGGGGGTTAATAAAATAGGCGGACTCAGATACATCACTTTGTCTTTTGTATGTCGTGTATTTTGAATACCGAGTAAAAAAGATAAGCTTTCTGATTGTGAAAGAAAAGCTCATGAATATTCATTTTACCTAGCGGACTCAGACAATATTAAGATCCTACCCAACATGGTGTTCAGAATTAACTCTAATCTACAATTTGGGTACAAATCACCTAACCATATTTGTCATCTCTTTGACTATAAAATGTAATAAATTAAACAAGTTTGCCGACACAGCTTTTGAACTTTTGAAGTATGATGCCATTGATGTCCTGGGATCTTATTTTGAAAAAGAAAAATAAACCTTTTTAAATGAATAAATCAAAATAAAGTGAATTCTATTCTAAATTCTATTTCCTATTTAACATCCTATCATAGGTTAGTAGTGTTACCAAACGACAATCCTTGGAAACCATGGAGACCAACACATCATCGGTAGCATCACATACTCGCAGTGCTACTAAATCCCCTCAAGTATCCAAAATGGCTACTAGATCACCTAAAGCTGCTGGAAGACGACCTATTGTATCTAAAATGGCTGCAAAATCACCTAAAACATCCAAGATGGCTACGGAATTACCTGCAGTGTCCAAGATATCTTCTGAAGAACCAGCAAAGATAGTTACTAAAGAACCAACAGATACATCCAAGATGGCTGCTAAAGAACCAACAGACATATCAAAGATGGCTGCTAAAGAACCAACAGACATATCAAAGATGGCTGCTAAAGAACCAACAGACATATCCATGATGGCTGCTAAAGAACCAACAGACATATCCAAGATGGCTGCTAAAGAACCAACAGACATATCCAAGATGGCTGCTAAAGAACCAACAGACATATCCAAGATGGCTGCTAAGGAACCAACAGACATATCCAAGATGGCTGCTAAAGAAACAACATATGTTTCCAAAATGGCTGCTAAAGTACCAACAGACACATCCAAGATGGCTGCTAAAGAACCAACAGACATATCCAAGATGGCTGCTAAAGAACCAACAAACATATCCAAGATGGCTGCTAAAGAACCAACAGACATATCCAAGATGGCTGCTAAAGAACCAACAGACATATCCAAGATGGCTTCTAAAGAAAACACAGACATATCCAAGATGGCTGCTAAAGAAACAACATATGTTTCCAAGATGGTTGCTAAAGAACCAACAGACATATCCAAGATGGCTGCTAAAGAACCAACAGACATATCCAAGATGGCTGCTAAAGAACCAACAGACATATCCAAGATGGCTGCTAAAGAACCAACAGACATATCCAAGATGGCTGCTAAAGAACCAACAGACATATCCAAGATGGCTGCTAAGGAAACACCTAGACCACTTGATATGACCACTGAAGATGAACAACCCAAATCACCTAACATGGCTTCAAAAGAACTACCAAATTTACAATCAGATAGAGTTGGTGCAGCACCCCCAAAATTATCCAACATGGCTACCAAAACGCTACCCAGATCACCAATGGCTAAAAACCCGCCTACACTAGCAAATATGGTTGCCGCATACGATGTGTGTCCAAAAGAAGACAATGACTTTGAGATTGACATGGAAGATAATTCTGTAAAGCCTGTTACCATGGTTACAGATAGACAGGTGAGATATAAATAAGAATTATTTCAATTGATCTGATAATACCAGAGAAATGTGACTTCTCACTTCAAAAGGTTCATTGTGGCTTCTTTAGAAAACAATGAGATTTAGGCAATATCTGAAAACTTACCCATGCCCTTAACCCTCATACACAACACAGTACCACACGGCCAGCAGCACAAGCGCATGCACACAACTTCTATCCCATATTGCAATACACCCTGAGTATGGTCTGCAAAATTTTGGCCTCAGAAGCCCAGTAATTGTGGTGTGGTGGTCGTAAATATTTCTCCCCCTTTACCACTTTCTCTTGAAAACCGTTTCTACATTTAGGTGCAATGAAGTCCAGGGAAAAATAGGAGTAATTCTGTTATACCCTTCACAGAGGTATTCATAGTGCTTCATAGTTTTAAAAAAAGAAATTATATGTTGAATTTATGATACCAGAGATTTCTCAGCCTATCTTTTGAGAAATTCAATGCCTTTGATGTGCTGAACTAAACTATAAACCATTATTTTCACAAACTTTCCACAAACCGAGGGGGGTTGCCATACTATGCATGCTTGCAACCTTTTTGTATTGTTTTACAGAAAGCTGAAGCAGAAGTTGTGTTATACCAAGTTTGCTGTACATTGAAACATACCAAGCTACATGTACAGGTCAAAGGTCAACAACAACAGAAGAATTGCTACAAGAGACAAGAAGTATGGAAGGAAGGATGTTTACAGATAAAACGTAGCAATGTGATTGACTTTACATGTGTGTTAACTTTCAAAGGAGAAGCGTCGCTTTCCATCCCGGTTAGTATAGGGCAAAAAAGAAAAGTTGACTTGCCCTTTAAATGCCAACTTCTGGGTCGGTCAGAAGAATTTCTTTTTAATTTCTTTTTAGGGAACAAACAAATACTGCATAAGAAGAACTTGAACATTTAATAAGTGAGCAATTGACAATTTATGTGTTATAAAAATGGCGAAGTATAGGAAGGCAAGAAGACAAGGACAGACCCCCCCCCCCCACCCTCTCAAAATTCATACTCGGCGGCAATTCTGATATGTTGACAGCCTGGTAAAGTCGGGAAAGGATTTTCAGTTAAATCACCAACCATAACAACCTCATCTTCTGTTCTCGAGCTCAATTTGTTTGCACTGCATTGAGGATGCCACATCCCAAGCCTCCAAGGCACATGGCAAGCTACTACGGAAATAATCTTGCAAAAAATGGATCAATTATCACAAATGTTCCCAGAAAGAAAATAATTTTCTGGTTGACACCCCCACCTAATGTATTAATTAAAGGGACACTAAGAGATGTGTTGGAGGCTGCACCCTCAATTATGATAAAAACTGGGATTAGTATATATGTTTATAATTGTATTATATGTATGAACTTACACCTATAAGGATTTAAAAAAATCAGCCCTCTTTGTACAACAAAACGTCGATTCAAAAATGCTCGTACAGCCGGGACGAGCATTTTACGTCCGACAGTATCCCCCTGCAGTACGTGTGATACATAACGCGAACCATATTTGCATAGAGGGCGTTTTTCAATAAATAGCGATGATATTTGTTTTAATCAAGTTTTGCTGTGTTTTCGTTAGTAGAAACAACAATAATGGCAATTTTTAATGTTCATCTTGAAATCTGAAGTAAATTTTTAAACATTTAAAATTGTCAACACCACTTAATGTCCATTTCAGTTGAACCACCATAACAACCTCATCAGGACAGCATTATTTAAAAAAGACAAGGCCTCTGAATCTAATGGTATGCTTGAATTACTGCAGCATTCAATGGAATCTGTGTATGTGTTCTACAAGAACAGCTCATCGGAAGAATTCCTTGAACTCACCGAAGTGATCCATCAAATAATGAGGATACAGCTTTGTAAGTACAAACAAAAATGTGGCTAAAATGTTTTAAAAATGAAATGTGTGCCATATTGCTTTTTGTTGTTGTTGAAATTCTTATTCTTTTAAATATTCAGGCTTGAGAATTTTCAGGTTTCACCCTAAACGTCCGGGGGAGGGAGGGGGGGGGGGGGGGGGACTGACATTGGAAAGGGTTATAGGTATGTGCCGCCCTGAAGACTCCTTTTTCACCCTCTTAAGACCCCCTTTTGAGCCTGCATCAGCTCTTAAGACCCCCATTTTATTGAAAATTCAAAAATCAAAATTGAAAATTTGCATTCTTACTAATCAAATTTGAAGAACAAACCAGTTCTTAAGACCCTTTTTTTTGTCATAAAAGTCTCTCAGTTCAGTTCCGAAGCCCCTCTTTTGAGACCCTGAGTGGCACACCCTACCAAAAAATTGCCCAATGAATGCGCATTTAATTTTTTTAATAGAAAAAAACGGGAACAAATATGTGTGGTGGCATGGGAAAACCCTTCACATGGTCATTTTCTAGCAACTTGGTTTTTTTCTATGGCGGAGAGCTTCATAATCTACTGAGTATTGGACTGTTTAAATTGTTCAGAAATCTAGAACTAGAGTAATAGTATTTTAAAGTCGGCAATTTTAAACGCAACACTAATAATTGAAACTGACAATTCAAAGGTGTTCACAAAATCTTTTAAATGCTCTAATAATAATAAAACTACATTGTTATTTCATACAGAATAGCTTGTCACATGAAAAGAACTTTTGATATGAACCTATCTTTTTGCGATATTATTAACAATTGTAAGTAAGTTCTTCACTTTCAAAATCTTTACAATGCATTGTCGGAATTCACAAGTGGTTACCATGGTATCAATGTCATTTTACGTAGCATTTTACACGTAGCATTTTACACATAAAATTTGATAAACAAGGTTTGGAAATGTACTAAAATAAACTTAACATCTGAAATTTTGCAAAGTTCAAGGTATAATCTCTATCTTGGGACCAAAGTTGGAAAATTGACTTGGAACTCATTTGTTAGGAATATTTTGGTATGACCCAGATATCTCAATATTAACACTAGCGACTTCCGACGGGTTTTCCTATACCACCACACATATTGTTAAAGCGCCATCTTTTGTCTAAATTGTGTCCAACATGTATCAAGATGGTGATTGGCCACATACGGCAGCGAAAATCTGCAGCGAATAACACATTTTAGCGAGCATAAGAGTAACAAAAGTGCATAGGTTTGACTAAATAAAACCATTTCAAGTGAATCTCCACTATGAAGTTGAGCAAAAAAACAAACAACAAATCGGCATTTCGCATTTGACTTTTCAGATTTGCTAAGTCCTGGAAACAAACCCTTTTTTGTGGCCTAATACCACATTTTCATACATTTTTCAGCATGATGATAAACAGGCTCCATTGATTACACTATATCAATTCAAAAACTGTACACTCATGTGCTGGGAGATAGGCTTCGGAATGAGATTTTAGTGAGGTTAGGGTGGGTTAGGGTTATAAATCTGAATTAAGATATGTTTTTGTATGAATCTTTGCTCTTTCTAAAATTATCAATTTCAGCCTGGGTTTTTTGCCGTCTTAGCACAATTTCACACACTGGTTCATTTGTTTCAACGTGGACTTTTCAACGATGCAGGGAAATTATTGATGTGAATGGTGGACACTTTTGACTAGTCATGCATGAAAAATAATCATTTTTTCCTTCAAACAATGACCAGATTAAGAAAGAAGAGATTTTCTTGTAATTAAAAATAAAGACAATTGAAATGAATTTTTAAAAAGCACTGGAGACATTTTTGTAACTTTCTTATACAGGGTCTTGAAGAGTGCCACTTTTTCTGAAAACATCTTTTTGGGGAAATGTGACTGTTTTGGGAAAAGTAAACATGATATTGAAAAGGGAAAAACTTTCTATGGATAGCCAAGTGTTTTCCCTTTTCATAAACGTTTCGATTTCTCAAGATGTCTAACTGTGTGTGGAGTGATGCAAACAAACATGATCTAATTTTAGGGGGGGGGGGGGGGCTTACTTTTTGTTAACCTTTTATTTGGACCAGTTTGGTTGAATATCAAGTAGTAATATCTAGCAGCTGGAATTAGTCTAGAAATGATTTTGAAGGCTGCATATATAATGAAGAGCTGTTTTGCAAAAGGGCCTACATCCACTTCTGCCTTTTTACTCATTTTGCATTATTAAATGGATGGCTATTCATAATGTGGCTTGTATTGTTGGTGCCTCAATTGGCGTGCATGGATGCACCAATCCAAGTCATAGAAACAGTATTGAACACAGCCATACAATAATTTGATTCATTCCATGGACTTGTCAATACAAATTCACTAAGGCAAAATGAGTAACATGTCGGGTGGGTCTGATGGCCCTTTTGCAACAAAGCTCTTCATATATTACACAAAAATAATCGAAGGCTGGCTAGATTTGTATTCAGAAAATCATTTTATCGGCATAATAAGTTGATAATTAGAGAATAAAGGTATTGTTTTAGACCATATTGTCTGACATAAATGCGGACGATAGTATTGTTTTAAGTAGATACGCAAAAAATAATACTATCGAACGCATTTATGTCAGACAATATAACACGGGTACGGTCTAAAAACAATACCTTTATTCTCATTCTTAAACAATCATACTTTAGACATTTATCAAAGAAATAAGTACATTTTATTGTCCACATTTAACAACTTTTACCCCTGCTAGGATCGAATAGCCCACAAACATTCCATCCAATCACATGCGATGAGTAAACCATGCGTAATCGTCGCAGCGCCGGCATAAACGCATGAAAAGCGCTAAGACGCACTGCAGAAGTGCGTGTTATGGAGCAAACCACGCATTGTGAAGGTAGGGCGCACTGTTAAAACGTAAGCCCCACCTCCCCGTGTTAAGTTGTCTCATCTAGATGTCGCCGATTTCTCTGAGAACCAATGAGATTGCTTAAACTTTCTTAGTTGTTTAAGAATGCTATTTCCTTTTATTTATGAATAATTACTTTGGAAAAAGCATCAATCCCTTAGTTTTTGACAACTTTGGGTGTGCAGATGGATGAGGGTGTTTCCCTATACCAATATGAGTGAGAGTACCTTTAGTGATTTGACCTCTAGTGACTCCTTCCTTTTACCTGGAACTATAAATTGAATATTTACCTATATGTGATGCGATCTGTGAATACCTGTGAGATGTTGCAAAATGTGAACTAGGGATTATAGGTCAAATGTAAAGAAAAAAGAAGATTTTTTAAAGATTTTTTTAAAGATATTTTTAGAAAATGAATGTCTAATATTACTTTGTGTCATCATCTTTTATGAAATTTCACCTTCAAAAACTTATAATGTTATTCTATTGAACTATGTATCTTTTTGACCTGTTTTCACGATTTCTTGTTTTGTAGCTTGTTATGACATCACAATCATCATTCACTCATAACTTTTTTGTAGTGATCACAGAAAAATGATTGAAACAGTTCTTTAATCAGCACAGTTTCAGCTTTCTTATGATATAAATATCTTCAATATGAAAAATCCCACCATGTGGCAGATCGCATTACATATAGGCCTTTGATTTCTTTTATCCCCACAGTGTCAACATTTCCCAAATGTTCAGATGGCACCAGTGATAGAATCAAACAGGTAATCAATTATATGGCAAAAGTATCGGAAGACGGTCTGCCATTTGACATACTCAAGGACATAGTGAGGAGGAAGGATGAAACTGAAACGGTAGGTAATAAAGCACTTTGTCACAGGGAAATTGTTGCGAAAAATAACCCAATATTGACGTTGCCACTCTGCAACTTTGGAACAAATGATTTAGGAATATTATTCAGCTTTCAAAATCTTCCTAACTAATGCTGATAACACACTAAGGTCGCTTCACAATCCAGGGTGCTCCTATGATGAGTGTATGTGAATTCAAAAACCTTTCCCTGACAGTGACCATAGCAACCTGCAACGATTTTCTGATACATTGATTAAGAGATCGCTTGACTGGAAACGACTGGTCGTGGCCAGTTGACTTCAATTCAACTCGAACGATCGGTCTCTAATGATATAATGAACACCATATTATTTCAGGCAATAGGGAAATGTTATTTTGCATGGAAATTAGCATAATCATTATACACAGCCATTATCCAGCATGCGGGCTGTGTTTTACATTTTGGGTTCTGTGCGACCCCCCAAAAAAGCATGAAATATATGTGCGACTTCCAGCGATGTAGTAGTTCGATGTGATGTCAATGACATCCAGCTATTTTTTTTTCTTCTCTTATTAATATTTTTGATGTTGTTCTCCATATGTTTGGGCTTTTATCTTATTCCTGTCACTTTCATTTGCTTTTTTAACCAGCCCAATTGTGTTTACTTGTATTTTGATTATTTTCTGAGTTGCAGTGAACCAATTGATTGGCCCATCAGAGCACTCTGTTGAGCAAGCATGTGCAACTGCGGCCCGCCGGCCTCTAATCTGCGGCCAGCGAAGCAATCCCAAAAATTCCCATTGATGCAGCCCGTTTTAACCGGAACACCCTAGGTTACACTAAATGGCGAATTGATTTAGTGGTGTCGCTCCCTTATAATTAGTAGGGTGACACAGTGGCGTAGCCAGAGGGGGCGAGGGGGCAATTTCCCCTAATATTAAGCTATATTAACTGTTATGTCGGTTGAGATTGGCACTGTCGGTTCATTTGACAAGAGGAATCATGGAATTATATATAATGGTCAAAAGTGCACAGACCTTGTTTCGCGCGCTACGTTCGCATGTGTACCCCAAATGGAATTGGTTATGGTAGAAACTTGTTTAAAGCAGAAATGTACCTCATTCATAGCAAGAATAAGTGTAAAGTCGAAAATTAGAGCCATATTTTAGCTCCACAGCTAGTGCGTATTCCCCTGCTTTACAAAACTCAATATTTACCAAGTTATTACCTTGATTTTTTCAAAAATCCAGGTACTCTATCTCTACCGTTTCTTTCATCTGCTGCTTCTTCTGCTGCTGCTTCTTCTGGCAATATTTCTACAAAATGCTTCTTCTCCTACAGTTTGCATGCTACAATCACCAGATTTGGTCAGTAGGACCCCCTACCTGACCTACATATAGGGTCTTCACAGTTTGGGGTCAAAGGTCAAACAGGGGTCACTAGGGGTCAAAACGTGATTTTCACTTAAAACGCATTTCCAATTTAGTGAAATGACCTAGGATCATCAAAATTGGTCCACATTTTTCTTATGACCGTACGCATATATAATAGTTCGGTTTTTAAAATTAAAAATCATTTGGGGTCACTAGGGGTCAAAATGTATATTTTCAATTCGATCACTTAAAATGCATCTTGTCTCAGAGGAAATGACTCATGACCTTCATAATTGGTCAAAAGATTCCTTGGGTCCATGCCCATATAGGGTCTTCAGCGATTAAAAGTGATATGTCATATGGGGTCACTAGGGGTCATTGAACTTTACAAAGGTAAAGGTTAAGACATGCTCCGATTTGAACCGGGTTTGTTGCATCTTGTTTGAATTGATAAGGCAAGAAAATAAGTCAATCATATTGACCAGGTCAAAGGTCAAAAAGGGGTCAATAGGGGTCATTGAACTTTACAAAGGTAAAAGTTAAGACATGCTCCGATTTGGACCGGGTTTGTTGCATCTTGTTTGGATTGATGAGCCAAGAAAATAAGTCAATCATATTGACCAGGTCAAAGGTCAAAAAGAGGTCACTAGGGGTCATTGAACTTTACAGGGGTAAAAGTTAAGACATGCTCCGATTTGGACCAGGTTTGTTGCATCTTGTTTGATTTGATGAGCCAAGAAAATAAGTTGATCATATTGACCAGGTCAAAGGTCAAAAAGGGGTCACTAGGGGTCAAAATGTTAATTTTCACTTATATTACTTAAAATGCTTCTCCTCCTACAGTTTACATGCTATAATCACCAGATTTGTTCAGTAGGACCCCCTACCTGACTTACATATAGGGTCTTCACAGTTCGGGGTCAAAGGTCACACAGGGGTCATAAGGGGTCAAAACGTGATTTCCCCTTAAAACGCCCTTGCAATTTAGTGAAATGAAATAGGATCGTCAAAATTGGTCAACATATTCCCTATGACCGTACGCATATAAAATACTTCGGTTTTTAAAATCAAAAAATATTTGGGGTCACTAGGGGTCAAAATGTTAGTTTTCACTTCTATAACTTAAAATGCTTCTTCTCCTACAGTGTACATGCTACAATCACCAGGCTCGGTCAGTACAACCGCCTACCTGACCTTCATATAGGGTCTTCACAGTTTGGGGTCAAAGGTCACACAGGGGTCACTAGGGGTTAAAACGTGATTTTCACATAAAACGCCCTTGCATTTTATTGAAATGACCTAGGATCGTCAGAATAAATCAACATATGCCTTTTGACCGTATGCATATATAATAGTTCGGTTTTTCAATTAAATCATGACTTGGGGTCAAACGGTCAGGAACAAGACAAAAATCAAGGTCCCCTGGTCTTAGACCGGAGTCATATCTAGTAACACTTCCCACGCGGCAGGCAGCTGCAGTCGACATTCCAAAATGTTTCAAAAATGTCAACATTATTGAATTTCATTACCATATTTGGAATCACCATAAGAAATGTATTGACATAAGAACAAGCATGGCTAGTATTGGGTCTGTAATCCTTGAGATGGACTTATTTATTTGGGGTAAAATCGCGAAAGGTATCTGAAAACTCTGTTTAGTGTATGGTAAAATTATTTAGCGTGGAAAGTGGAAATACCATGTTCAATTTTCAAACCGATCACTGCGTAAAATGTTTGTTAAAAACAGGATAATTTTTACAAAATGATTGATTCACAAGTATTTAAAAATAAATATCTTTTAATATTGTATTAGACATAATTTTGATTTGATATTTTCCTTAATACAATGTTCAAATTAAGAATAAATATCATTTCCAGCGGATAACCATGTATTTTTATGAAATCAGGTTAAATCCGCCAATGTTTTTGGTTGTCCGCAAAACTAACTACAGTACAAATATTCAAAAAAGTATGGTCATCTAACGGATAACCTAGCTGCATTGACATTTAGGTTATCCACCAGCATTTTTGGGCTTGAGGAAGCTTGGATTACCACTTTATTTGAACACTGCCTAAATAGAGTGTGTTTCTACTGGGACACTGCAAAGTAAACGGTAAGATTAACCGGTAATTTTGTAATCCCCCCTGTTTCTAATCGCGAAAAGTTACCGCTAAGCTAGTTTATCGATCCTAGTCGATGGGCCACGATATTTGACCTTTTGTAATACCAAACAATGCCACCCCACCTGAAAAAGATTGCTTCACAATGTGTATAACCCAGCGTGACATGGTTCACGGCACATGACGGTAAGATTAATCGGCTTTCTGTTTCTACTGAGTTTCTTGCCGTTTCTTACCGGTACCAAACCTGGTTTGTGAAGGTTTTTGGGATAAATACCGATCCTTAGCTGCTTTCACTGGGAAAACTTACCAATTCTTAACGGTATCTTCCCCAGTAGAAACACGCTCATAGAAAAGTCATAATCAGAAAACCATATCACCTGCCTATAAAACCTATATTTGTATCTGTTTCAGGAAGAAACTGAGTCTGTGCCAGATAGGTCTGAAGAAAGCTCACATGACAACATACCAGAGCAGTCTATCCCAACTGGCAACACAACATCATCTATCCCATCATGCAGTTCACCTACTGATCAGGCTAGCGACAAATCTGAGCCAGAGACAGAACTTGTGTATGTCAATATTCGTTTTGTACAAGATAATGCTACTACAAAATGCCGTCAGCCGATGACGATGTGTGGACAACAGACTTCCAATGCTGTGTCTCCTACAGTTGAGAGGACTTTACCATCTACTGATGGTGCTCTTAAGAAGGATGTAGCATGCCAAACTGTAAGTGAAAAGTAAAAACACTGTAGATAATACTCCCAGGCATCACAGACATTGAATGAAATAATGGAGTGCTTGAGTGCCCCTTTCCATGAGTAACCAACCAAAATATATATATTTGGCCTACCCACTTGTTAAAGTAACATTCTGAGTATTCTTCTGAGCTTTCATCTTTCAGAAAGATGTATTATTTGATCATTGGTTACTCTAGCACAATATTTAAGACGATTACATGGGTATTAACAAGTCATATATAGCATATATATGTATAGCATACCATGTAGTTGTGGTGAACAATATATTGGTCAAACCAAAAGGCCTTTAAAGGTCAGATTGTTTGAACACAAAAGAGCTACATTACAAGGCAAGAAAGATAGCTCGGCACTAGCTGAACATGCGTGTGAAGAAGGTCATGAACCACTCTGGAACCTATTCCAAAAGCATTGCACAGGTTTCCAATCTTAGTGTGCGGCTTGTTCGTGAAGCTCTAGAGATCAGAATCAATTAATCATCTACAATCAATAGAAATGACGGCAAAGATATCAGCCGCATGTGGCGCTCTCTATTTCCTACAGTATCAATCTATCCCGCCAATCGATAACAGTCTTGTAATTTTTCCAGCCAGGTCCGCAATGAACCATTATATACTCTGCTCAAGTTCGTTACAGCGTCAAACGATCTTTACAGATCAGTAACCGCACTACTGTGCATTAGACTTTTGTAGTCTGTAGTAGACAAGGGGCAGTCTCTACGTTATTTCCATTGGTCAAGGGGCAGTCCTTTGGAGGTTCTATTAGAACCAAATTTATATATAGTAGGCCAGTGGCAACCTACGTGTTCAGTGGAAGCGGCAATCCAACTGAACGGCTCTTTTCAGAGCCACCAATTCTTTCACAAGTAGGAAAGGGCACCTACTCTCAAATCATCGGGCAAGGGGCAGCCCAAATGATGATAACAAGAGAAGTGGCAATCTCTATGTTTTGTTTAATATTATAATAATTTGGTCCTGAAGAAGTCAGAGCTAATCCTGGCGAAAGCTTGACAGATTAAAACTCGTCCGACGGCGAACCCGTTAAACTTTTAACTTATATTAACAAGTCAAATAGCAATTTACAACAGGTACATCCCCATCAAGATAACCTTGCACCTCCGCCAATATGCAAGAGGTGACACATTTGTTGAAACCGATTATAACAACATATAAATTTCTTGAGTCTATTTTTGGTAGCCAGTACAGGTAGATAACTTGCTGGTTTACGCTTTATTGACTTTGGTACTGTCAATATCCACTCTCCGTACCCGAGATTTCCTACACAAAATGTAGAGATATCCACTAAAGTTCTACTAAAGTCAAACTCTCTTCATCTTATTTTCACCATGTTTAGAAAGTAGACAGGTCTTCAGCTTTCGAAACGTAAATTTGATAAACGCACGGACAGGTTTAACCCTAACTTATAGGGGGTGTGGCAATCAAGCTAACAGGAGCGAAACACGGGACAAATCAGGATAGAAAAAGTGGTGTGTTACACCCCCGGAAATCGAACTTGGTCAATCTAAACGAAAAGTATAATACAATTGGCTGTATAATACAATTGGCTGCAAAGTTAGATAGCTTGGAAAATTGGCTGATTATATTCAATTTTGCTGAAAATTATTGTTTATAATTCTGTTTGAGCTTAATTTTTGCCATGAGAAATTTTCATATGTTTTCTCTATTTTATTTCAGAAACCTCCAAATTCTTACAGGGTAATACGAGAACAAGTACGGTCTCCAATACACAAAGTAGAAGTTGATCCTAGCGCAAAGTTACAGGAACCAAAGTACAAGCGTGAAGTCAAAGTGAAACATTTGTAGACACACTTGTCTGTGTAGTAGCTCAGAATTTCAGGTTTTGTTATGGTCAAAATAAACATATCTTTTAAGCGTCAACTAGAGGTAAGGTAACTCTAGGTAAACAATGGTAAATAAAACTAAGTGTATGAAATTCCATGGTTTGCTGGAATAAATGATTAGGATTTTCATTTTTCAAAACCAATGAATGTTACTCACATTTGACAGTTTTGTGTTATGGTCTACATCAGTGGTTCCCAACCTTTTTCTGGTGGTGACCCCATTCCAGAAACCAGCGTCAGAGCGCGACCCCTTACAGAACACTAGTCATGTATGTTTACTATGATACAACATTGAATTTTGTTAAATTAGTGTCGCGACCCCAGTTGGGAACCACTGGTCTACATACACACTTCATCAGAATGACATCTTTTGACTCATGCTGTTTCCGGTTGAGGGCGCTGTTAGAATGATCATTGGGTCGTAGACACAACTTAGAAAATAAATAGAGTATAGCAAGTCGACTATTGCTGATTAGAGAAACAAAAATTGCATGTAATTAATTGGTAAAATGCCAAATTCTCTGTATAAGAAGATAGCAAACCACAATCACGACGCAACCGCGAAGCCATAAGGCACCCAACGCCACAAGGGGCCATATTGCTAAGTCATGTCTGAGACCTACTGATCACAGTAATAGCGCCCTCAACCAGAGGCAATACGGGACAGAAGAGGCCATTCTGATGAAGTGTGTAGACCATAAACACACGGAACTGTCAAATGTCAGTAAAAAAAAATTGGTTTTGAAAAATGTAAATCATAATAAAACTTAGCGTAAAATTCTGAATCTGACACGTAGAAAGCCATTCTTTCATTGATCCCCGATCATTTCCCTGGGCTTGTTATGCCTATCAGTAAATACAGGTTATATTAAATTTGATGCAAATTAACACGCTACCAATCCAGTATTATAATATGATTTGATACTGTTTTCTATCCACACATTGTAAACAACTCATTCTGTAAAAAAAACCACCAACATCTTGCCAAGTGATTACGGGTATTAAAATACCTGAAATCAACAATAAAGACGTATTTTAGTGTAGATATAACTTGTTTTGTGTTTTATATTAATGTATCATCATATCACTAACAATACAATTATTTCTGCAAAATCAAAACGTTTTATTACAAGTATTGCGGGTAATGTGAAAATGAGGAAATCACTTGTATAATCAGTAGTATAGTACAGGGTGGTTTTAAAACAAATTGACCCATTTTCAGACAACCATTTTCACATATTGACAAAAAATTTGGTATATTTTTATACATTTGTCAAGTTTTATAAAAGCAATGGTTATATTGAGCTAGCACGCGTCATTGCATCCAGACGCGATTTTGAAAATTCTGATGCCTTTTCAAACTCTAGGCATGTGTATTTTGCGACCATTTGGACGCGCAAGTTCCCGAAACTCAAAAATAAAAGTTCGACAAAATAAATAATAAATTTATTAGAACTAAATCACTCTTAATTCAAATGTATAGATTCACTGGAAATTTAGTCAAATCTGTGTATCTCTAAAGTGTGATATTTAGCCGCCGATTTTCATTTCCAGGTGTAGCGGCTGGCGATCCGCCATCTTGGATTTAAGTTCAACAATAGATGGCGCCCTAACAATCGGCCCATAGACGCACACATTTCCGTTTGGACGCAATTTTTTGCCAACTTGTCGGCAAACTTGCGTCCAGGTGGATGCGCATTTTTCAAACCTTAACGGCCGGGAAGCCTGATTGAGCATCATCTGTGCAAAAACGTCTAAGACCTGAAATGGTTTGTTTGTGAAATATTGTAGTTTAAAGATATCATGTGCAAAATTGACTTGTCCATGGATGATCTGAAGTTCACCAAAAAAGAGCCATATCTGTTGGCATGGCCATCGCCGGTATTTCTTTGTTGCCATATCGCTAGAAAATGTCTTCTATTTCTGTTCAAAAAGCGTTTACCTAAATGGACAAAGATGAAGAAAGCTGACTGTGTACATACCAATTTTGCACATGTTTATATTCATGCAACCTTACATATTTCAAAAACAAAATAAGCTTAGGTCTTGGATTTTTGGCCCACTAATGCTTAATAAGCCACTATTTTGATAAAATACGAAGAGATTTACAGAAAGTAAGTTAGTAGTAAGTAGCTGTGGGTTAACATTTTTTATAACCACCCGGTGTAGTTTTTGAATTAATATTTGATATTAATGCTTTATGTACACAACTCTTTTTGTAAAAAGAAAGAATTACTGAGAATAACGGGTATTGCTAAAAACAACTCAAATCGACAATAATCAGTACAAATATATTGTAGTTTTTGTGTAGATGTGTTTTATTATAAATGAATCATTAACTGTTAGCATTTCTTCCTCGAAAGAAAAAGAGAGTTGTGTTAGATGATTTCCGGTAATACTAAAAATGAGGAAGATCAACAATAATCAATAATATAATGTAGATATTTTGTGTTTATATGTTATTGTATCATTAATTATTAATGTTAACAATTCTTTCTTTAATAAAGGTTTTGTTAGGTGATTATGGGTAATTCTAAACATGAGGAAAATCAACAATAATCAACATTATGATGTAGATATTTTGTATTAACTTTAGTTATTAACAATTGTTTTTGCAAAATTAATGGGTTGTGCTTAAAATGAAAAAAAATCACCAATAATCAATATTATAATGTAGATATTTTAATTGTGCTTTACTATGTACCATTAATTGTTAACAATTCTTTCTTAAAAATTAAAAAGGTTTTGTTAGTTGATTATGGGTCATTCTGAACATGAGGAAATCAACATTATAATGTAGATATTTTGTGTTAACAATTCTTTCTGCAAAATCAACGGGTACAGCTAAAAATTAGGAAAAAATCACCAATAATCAATATTATAATGTAGATATTTTAATTGTGCTTTACTACATATCATTAATTGTTAACAATTCTTTCTTAAAAATTAAAAAGGTTTTGTTAGGTGATTATGGGTCATTCTGAACATGAGGAAATCAACAATAATCAACATTATAATGTACATATTTTGTGTTAACATTAATTGTTAACAATTTTTTCTGCAAAATCAACGGGTTCAGCTAAAAATTAGGAAAAAATCACCAATAATCAATATTATAATGTAGATATGTGTCATTAATTGTTTATAATTTTTTCTTTAAAATAAAAAGGTTTTGTTAGGTGATTATGGGTCATTCTGAACATGCGGAAATCAACAAAAATCAACATTATAATGTACATATTTTGTGTTAAAACGTTAATTGTTAACAATTCTTTCTGCAAAATCAACAGGTACAGCTAAAAATTAGGAAAATCAACAACAAAATCAATGTTATAATGTAGATATTTTGTGTGTTATCATTTATTGTTAACAATTCTTTCTGAAAAATCAAAAATGTTTTGTTAGCTTTTTACTTATTGCAGGTTTACTTATTGCAGGTAATGCTAAAAGTGAAGAAAATCAACAATAATCAGTATTATGATGTAGATAGATATACAGGGTGTCCCAGAATTATTTATACTGGGTAAAGTGCATTCATTTAGCTAGAAATACCCTTGTTATTGGTCAAATTCTTATGATACTAACATCTGCATATATTAAGCTTTTTGAGGAATATTTTATTAAACAAATTAGACGTTTCTGAAAGAAATTATGGACTCTTTTGTAAAAATAGGAGATTCCAAGTTTGACCAAAATTATCTCTTTTGAAACTCATAAAATAAATGACCATGTTGGTACAAAGCTCAATTTAAATGATTTGCAGGTAATTTGCTTTGTTCCCTTTTGATTTCCGCTACAACATTTTTGACTGATACAAACAAATTCTGTTTGAGTGATTTATATCATACTTTCTTAAGCAGCCATTTTGAAGTTTGGTGCCAGTTTTATCAATTGAAATAGGCTGAAAGTGACCGCCCACCCCATCCCAAAAAAAACCACCCAACACACACCAGGTTATCACCGATTTTCATGAATGCCATGCCATCAGAACGGCTAAAGATATTTTGATGACATTAACAGAGTAAATAGGAAACATGTACCCGGCCCAAATATTTTGCAGGCTTAAACTTGGACTGCAATGGGTTTTTTTTTAAATATTATCATTTTTTCAAACATGCTATAAATCATTCTGGGACACCCTGTATTTTGTGTTTTATTAATAAATGTATCAATTGTAAACATTTCTTTCAGAAAAACAAGTTTTATTTAATGTGAGTACAGAAAATGCTAAAAAAAGAGTGTAGATATTCTGTGTTTTATTATAAATATATGGTTTTATTAAGAGATGATTATGGGTAATCAATAGCATGATTTTAGTAGTATAGGGCATTTATATAGATATTTATGTTAAATTTCTAATTTTAAACAACAAATTCTTCAGGAAAAAGCAAAATGTTGCTCACTGTTTATGAGTAGTTCAGAAAATGTACACACAAATCTGTTGTGTATACACACACCCCTACACCAATTACAAGTACATGGGGACACATATTCACATCAAAGTATGTATCTATGCAACCGGGGATGTCTTGTTTTTACTATCCAAACGAGAAAAATGTCCCCACTTTGCTGGGCAAATGCGGTTTGTGGTTCCCCAAATGCATATCAATCTGGTCGGTAGCCATGCAATAGGTTATAATTCCTAATAATGCCATAAACCTCCTCTATAGGTATAGAGTTATTTTTACCCCCTGTATCATAGAAACCAGGGATGGAAATAAGACCCCCCCGCCCGCCCATAGCGGGTAACTTTCGTGTCGGGCGGGTGAAGGTACCCGTCCGACTGGCGGGTAACATTTTTGAAGCTCAAAGTGTAAGTAACAGTAAGTTCAGGGTAATTTCATCATTAGATGATCGTGTGTCATGATGATAGAGGAGATCGGGTTGATAGGAGATTAAAGAGTATTGGATTGATGAACATGATGAATATGAGGAGCTGTTACGGGCTAGGTTTACAGTGGAACATCGTACAATAAAGACAAAAACATGTAAATGTAGTTTAAAAGTAGTCTTGCATTGTTTGCTGCAAAATGTTATGAAAAAACCTTGGGCTGGTAGAATTTTTGTCGGGCAGGTAGATTCTGTGAATTACCTACTGGCTATAGTTGAAAAAAATCTGAAGTTCCATCCCTGATAGAAACATGTCATGTCAAGTTGATACCTGTGAGGCTGTGGATATCCCCGATTTCATAGGATGCTGCTGGAAAATATCCATGTTTTACAAAGTGTTGTGTTTTGTGCAGTTTTCACTGTTAATGTTTTATATCACTAAATTGTAACAACTCTACTGTTCAGAAAACAGAATATTGTCAAGGAATTATGGGTAATGCTAAAATGATAGGAAAATTAATAGAATACTCTGTAGTACGGTTTATTTTGAGAAATGTTAATATTTCATATCAAAAATGTTAGGTAACTCTAATCAAAATGTTGCCAATTGACTTTGAGTAATGTAAAATTTGATCAAATCAACAAGTTATCAGTGGAATATATACATCCCAGAGTGCTCATGAGTGGTCATTACATCAGATGCGTCCAAAGGACTTTCAAAAAGCACCCCTAAACAATTCAGGTAATTGCATTCTTATGAATATGTGGGGTTTTTTTTAACTCTCCACTACATGCAAGCATCACACATACATTTCACAATGCCCAATGTTGCCTGCCGACCCTGCTGTAATCAGGTTCACCAATTTGGAACTGACTCTTCGTGTGTTCTTATGATGTTATTAATGTTTATATCAATAAATAAAACCCAATTTACTCGACAAAACAGTGACCGAGCTGGTTATGCAAAATAAAAGCGTTGAATCAAAATAAAGTGTAGTTTTCAAATATTAGTGATTTATATCGAAATATTGTTGGGGCGACGAAAAATAGAAACCTTGTTCTATATATGGGCCTGACCGACCCATTTTTTAGAAATCGGTGAAAAACAATTTTCCCCGACCGACCCTAGAGGTTCGTTTGCCCGTAGAACAGGTGGATATTTTTCGTCGCCCTTGTGCTTAATTTAAGATCAAATCAATTTTTTCTATCAATACATCATGATCTTGTTGCATATTTCATGTTCATATTGTGGGGCATATTTTTCCATTGATACTGCATGTGTAGCAGTCACCTGCTTCAATGGTCAGTCACTTGCTTGAGAATGTGGGGAGGTCTCAATTATCTGAATATGCCATATATAGTCACTGTCCCGGGTGAAGAGGGTAGGGGTGTGCGGCTGGGCAGTCTGAAAACAGGGGCTTACCGAACTGAACGGGCACCAAAACAGGGGCTTACCGAACTGAACAGTCGCCGAAATTGGGGTCTTAGAGAACTGAATTCTTATACAAGATTGTGTCGTATAAACTGAATTTTAGGCAAAATTTGAGGCTACATAACTCAAATTCATAAGATTTTCACACCTTTTATGATTTTTGGTTGAATTTGGGGTCTAAGGGAACTGCCAATGGATGAAAAGGGGTCTTATGGTACTACCAGTGGATGAAAAGGGGGTCTTACGGAGCGGCCAAAAGGCGTGAAAAGGGGACCTTGACAGCCGCAAATACCCGTAGGGCTAATATAAGTGAGGGCCCCCCCCACCCACACCGGTCACTGTCATAATGCTATGGACAAAATTTAAGCCATTTCATGCCCAAACATGTTTTGCTGTTGTTCATGGAGCTGCGTCCAGATGCATGAACTATGCATGCATGCGCGTGGCCATTTCAGGAATGACCATATTAATCAAGACACATGGTCATTTTTGAACGTGTTCGCTACGCACTTTCAGGTTTACACACACAACAAGCATCATTGGAATTATGTCCACAGTCCATAGCATGCCATTATTTTATGCTCAAACAACCAACTCTATCACAGAGCATCTAGCTCTCTTTACTGGAGTTGTCAAAAGCTACACTTGAACCAAAGAAGATTTTGAGGTCTTCCCACAATGCATTGCACAAACGCCAACCAGCTAAAGGTTTTTTCACATGATGCATCTGTCGAGCTCTTAAGTTTTAGAAATAAGCAAAAGAAGCCCTGATAACTAATTTATTTATTGTAGAAACTAGAACCTATAAGAGCTCCAACGATGAACGCGCTATGAAGCTATGATTGTTTGCATATGGAAACTGAGACTAATTGGAGACCAGAATTAGGGCATTTTGCAAAAACGCAATGCATTGTGGTGGTGTCTTTAAAATCTTCTTTGCACTTGAACAAAGTGTTCTTTTTCAAGGGTTTAACAGTAGTGATTTGGCTCATTGAGATTGAGATATAACCTCCCCATGTGTGCTTCAGCACTAAAACAAGCGGTTGCTACATATGTAGTATCAATAACTACATCAGTTTTCCATTTATAAGTAACAAAATATGAACATATCATTAAATAAGCAAATATAGGCAACTAACTGTGAAATAACTTTCTTTCTCGCTTATGCGATCGTCAGGCAAAATGAATGTTTTTCTTCCAGTCAGCGAAGTCAGTGAGGAAAAATATTCGCAATGCATGCTGCTGCGTAGTCAACTTGTGTAAAGCTGCTCGTGCAAGAAAAAACGCAACGCACTGACATAGCTAACAGATAATGAAAACTGCGTTTAACATTATTTCTTTTTCCCACGTCGGCACTTGGAAACTAGCTCACTTCTCTTATTTATCAGTTCATGGTCTTTGTTGTGGCGGAGTATTACTATCAGGGCAGTGCAAACTTTACCTCGATAAGAAAATAGAAATACAAACTGCACCTTATAGTGTTTTTATTTGATGTAAAAAAGCCCTACTTCACACGGTATTGAGCACTATCTGTCTTATATTGATACTCACTCTTGTTTTGTACTGTATCAATTATATGCACGAAAGAATTCTCAACGTTCCAGCTAACCATGTGTTCCAACTAACCCCATCTTCCCTATTCCAGATCACAAATAAGACAACAGTAAAAGTATTTAAATTCACAACACGATAATAACTTTTGGAATGTATAATCACATTAAATGTGACAAACTTTTATTTTTGTTGCTGCGTATATGGTTTCCACTTCAATAAAGTACACAATTTTGAGCATGGAGCAAGTATTACAGTTGTTCTTTTTGATCATTTAAAAAGCTTAATTAAGCATTGCATTGAATTAAAATATGTCAAAGTTACCACAGGCCTTTCGACCAGGGGTATAGTGCAAGATTTAACAACCCTTGACAATTTAGATATTAACAATAATCATACATTATTAAACACACGAGGGTAATTCAATAAGTTTTACCTCCTCCCTCAGACCAATTTGCTATGAATTTGTGGAGTAATTCTGTTATACCCTTCACAGAGGTATTCATTGTGCATGATTTTTAAGAACGACGCATACTACCGATGTAGGTGTGCAGGGTATAACAGAATTATGCCAAATTTGTAGCTGAGATTTAAAACTACAATTATGAATTAGTTCATAAGACTGGCTTATATAATAGCAAAGTTATGAGGTAGTAGGTAGAACTTATTGAATGACCCTCGTATGTTTCAAGTAACATCAAAAGGGGGCTTGTCATCAAAATTCAAATTAAGAATTTCTCTTTATACAGGTGTCAGCTTTAAGTTGACACCTCGCTTGATACAGTTGGTTAAAGCATTCTGATTTCCTCTATTTTTTTCATGCTTTACTTTGTCAATATCTTAAGATATCACACCGCCAGCAAAAGCCCCCTTT
This sequence comes from Ophiura sarsii, assembly GCA_035610835.1. NCBI lineage: Eukaryota > Metazoa > Echinodermata > Ophiuroidea > Amphilepidida > Ophiuridae > Ophiura > Ophiura sarsii. The sequence continues at coordinate 20,382,233 of CM069459.1, read as the reverse complement.
AATGTGACTAGTGGTCACATAATAAATATTAAAATTACCTATTTAACCCCTCATGATATTGCCAGTGACACTTGAAACTAAAAATATATGTCCGTGAAAATGTCGACTTATACAGTAGCTATGCTTCACCAATCAGATATATTTATTAAAATTCTTACATTACATGGATAATGCAATGCTGTTTGTGGAGTAATTCTTAAGTCCATGATCCCACATCAGTGGCCCCACGCTCCAACCATTCAGTCAGTTTCATATCACTGCTCTTTTTCTATGCTCTCCCATTTGATTGTCCTCTCTGCACGATGTGATACTGGCTGTGTAGGATGGGATGTGAACTATGTTTGTGATGATTTTATTGTCATGTATCTGTTTTTGAATTGTCTTCTATACTTATATATTTGTTTACATCTCGTGAATGGTACGTTTCCTATTGTATTGGTATTATAGTATTGATTACATGGATGATCATCATGTACAGTGACATAATATCTAGGGCTCCCGTTCTACCAAGGTTCTATCTACGCTCTTGTCTCTCCTTTTTGTGCCTACTCGCTACCTGTCCTGATCGGGTCACTGTACATGTTATGACATTGCTTCATACTACTGTTTGGCTCCACACTCCATCTGCTCGGTCAACACCACACCAGACGTTTTTCATGTACGTGTCTTGTTTTCCCTATTCTCAATGTGTTGCGTTCGGATGGGGTATGTAGTTTTGTCATTTATATATATATTTATTTATTTGCTCTGTAATTCTGCATTCTTGCTTAGCTTGTTCTACACCGTTGAATTATGGAGTACTTCTCCCGCTTGCTCTTTGCCCTGTATTCATCAGCCTTTGCTGCCCCATTGTCAGTGATTGTGCTTACTCCCTGATGACAGTGTGAGAGTTCTGCATAGTTCAGTATAATCAGTTGTTCTTTTGCCATAGATTTCCATCTACTGCATGCCTGGCTTGATAATCCCAACAGTTGTGTCATTACGCGCTCTTTTTGGCGTCATGTTGCTACGACGATGCGCGTTTCTTTACAGCTTTGTGTGCTGTTCTGCCTCCTCCCCATTCCGTTAATATCACAACTGTCGGGATCTTCATACGGCCTCATTTATTCATAGTCCCTATTTTTTTAGTCTCCTTATGTGCATTTCTCATACACCACCCTTGTTTTGGTGGTTATTTTGTATCCCCCGTAAGAGTGATCTTGATATCAAGCTCACTATCTGTGTTTTATATTCTTCACTTTTTTGTTGTTCTTTGTTCATAGACTTAATCCTTTGTGTCCTGTTAAATTGTTTGTCTAATACCTAGTGTGTCAAAACCAAGTAATTAAGTAATTTGTTTTGTATCTTCTCGCCTACCTTTCACTCTTCTCTGATTATCTTTCTTTTATCTCTCTACATTTCCCACTTGAACAATCTTTATGTACTACTGTAATATATGCAACAAACATATTCACCTATGCTCAACTTACATTCGTTGTCAATCGTGCAACTCCAAACATGCCCATGTAAAGTGTATCAACCGGTCTCACCACAACTTCAATAGCTGGAGCTGTTCTAGTTGTCCCAGCTCACCAACCCTCCCTTTTAACCATTTTTTGCACAATGATGACTTCTTCGCGGCACTATCCAACTTCTTCTCCGACACCAAAACTGGGTTCAGAGGCGAGCGATCTACCGCTAGGCCACGGGGTCAACCATACTTGGCTCAGTATACTTTGCCAAGTATATAGATGGGGCCATTATTTCATCAAAAAGCTGCCATGTCAGGTGACACAAGCACACCGCATCGTAGTAATTCATAGTACTCAAGAGGGTTAGGGTTAATGCATCATAAGAATTTGTCTCTATCTAGTTTGGATCTTCCATTATCATATGTGATGAGATCTGTGAAAACCCGCCACATGTCTGGATTTTTCATATTGGAGATATTTATATCATAAGAAAACCGAATCTGTGCTGATTACAGAACTGTTTTGATCATTTTTCTGCGATCACTACAACAAAAGTTATGGAGTGAATGATGATTGTGATGTCATAAAAAGCTACAAAACAAGAAATCATGAAAACAGGCCATAAAAGATACATAGTTCAATAGAATAGCATTATAAGGCTAATTAGAAAAGTAACTTAAGTAAGTTTTTGAAGGTGAAATTTCATAAAAGGTGATGACACAAAGTATTAAAAATAAACTTTCTAAACAAAATCTAATTTTTTTTTATTTTAAAAAGTTGTATTTTAATTTTATTTATAATCCCTAGTTCACATTTTGCGACATCCGACGGGTTTTCACAGATCGCATCACATATTATTATGGCTAATCTAATCAGGCATGTCAAATTCAGCTTTGACCACTTTTCATGTCCAGCGAATTCTGTTATCATTCAGCGAGTAATTGAACATTATCAATAAATTCAATAATGATCTATCAATATTAATGATATATCTATAGAACGTTGAAAGTTAATTCCAGAAAACAGAAAACTTATTTTTATCCATATTATCCATAACAAACAACAAAATAAGTGAATAATATACATATTTTTTAAACAATACATTTGATGTATCCTTAAAATTATCTTTTGAATCTCAAATGCTTTTTGTTTCAGTTGAAAGTCCAGATTCTATAGTTTGATCAGTTCCAAATTGGCCTTACATGTATAGCAGCGAATGAATACAGAAGGATGCAGGCGCGCATGAAGGCAACAAGCGCACCATATGCTTGACACGTGCGTGCGACCAATACTGCGTGAGTGTGGCCATAATCGTAGGCATACGCTTGGATTACTTTTGCGCCAAATATTTCTTGCCAATTTGGAACTAATTCAACTATACAGTGGAACCTCGTTAACACAAACTCTGTCAACACAAAATTCCTGTTAACACAAAGAGTTATTCAAGTCCCGAGCTTATATTTTACCATTGTAACATGACTGGATAACACAAATTCCTGTTAACACAAACTAAAATGCAAGACCCTGGCAACATTGTGTTAATGAGGTTCCACTGTAGTTCAGGGTAAGCTTTAGAATACCCTCCCATTTTTATTCCTCACTGTGTAAGTGTATGGGTCGTTCTTTAAAAGTCCCCATTGAAGACATGCAGTGGTAGGGTATACTAAAGGAACTCCGTAGTTCAAAAGCGGCCAATGTGGAATTCACACTCTTCATTCAATTTAAAAAACCAAACAAACATGGGATGTATTTTTAATAATTTGTTCTTCATGGGACACCTTTCAACACGCCTTGAACACTCACATTGGAATGACTTCTTTTTATCCTTTTGAGGGTGTCTTACAATCACCCTATATAATAAACAAACACACACATGCAGTGATATACAATATGATGATACAATAAAGTGAACTAAAATTCAATAATAAATAACTTTGTGTATGTACAATTCTTAATTTAACTCTACAAATTACATATACACAAGTAAATACTAGACATTTTTATGTTATAGACCTTTTCAAAATCAAGATTTTGTAGGAGAATCACACCACCTCCTGAAAAGTACCAGTTGGTTGGTTGGTTCCAAACATTTATCCATGGTATAGGCCTACAGGTGGACCAAAATACCACTCACGACCTACCAGTTATTGCAAATTCTAATTTTAAAACTCAATTTGTGAAATAGTCTATAACACAAACACAATTGCACTTATAATAAACAAACAAAACATAATCAGCCTGACTCAATAAGATACTATTTACCCAATGGAGAAATGTTATAAGCTTATATTTCCGCTAAACCTCATACTGAACAGTGTTGCAATATTAGTCCCTTTTTAAAACAAATGTAAGATTGAGTACTTTATGCCATGCATTCTTGACATGGAACTCATTCTGAGGTCCATTTTATGGTGAAAAAAGTGAAACAATCCCATTTAAAAAAACAATGTCTCACAAATTATTGTGATCAGTTATATTCTGGCATTGATGCACAATTTCAGCAACGATCACCGGAATACTTTTTTAGAGTATCAGCATGAGTTAATACGAAGGATTCATAAAAAAGGTACTGTAAATTTATAAAAACCAGAAAGGTTCGCGTGCATTTTGAATTTCACGAGGAGCACTTACTCGCGAAGATGTCATGCCACAAATACCTCCAATCTACCTTGTAGCAGTGCATTGCAAAGTTACACAATGTAACTCCCAAAGTTTTCATTTGTAACATGATCAAGTGAAATGAATCACATGTCGGTAGTTTTGAATTTTGATATTTGTCCATCATTCAAAGGCAGGTGAAAAATGCTACAGTATGGTCCAAACCCTACTAAAATCAACCTTCTAGTTTAAAGTTACAAACAGTTTACCAACTGAGAAAACAAAGTAAAACATGAGAATTTGTCACTTTTTACCTAACTCAAAATCAATATTCCCGACATACGACTCATTCCGCTTGATCACGTCACATTTGTGAAATTTTCATGCCTTGAATTAGGCTAGTATTGTTGAATGTTGATTCGAAAACGTTTAAACTCGCGAAAATTTATAGTGTATAGAGATAAACTTAAAATGTCAATATCAACAAATCTAGTATCCCATCAGACCAATCTCCAAGAAAACCTATCCCCTTGGTGAGGGTGCTAAGGTCATTGAATGGCTCAAGGGGACAATTTGGACCCAGCAGCAAATAGAGGAGAACACAGAGGCAGGGATACTATTAATTTTGGGATAGGAAAGTCCTATACTAACACACGTAGCGAAAACGGGGCCGTTTGCATAAATTACATAAATTATGGTAATCATCAGAATGTGTCGGTGACCGGCGTTGAACGCGTTTAACAGTGTTTAACCAGGTTTAACGTAATATTTGGTCAGCATAGGTTTGAGGGCGTTGAGGATTTACACAGACGACGGTGGCCACGCGAAACCTAAATGTTGAATACGTAATGAATAAGGTGAATAACACGTAATCGCGAATGTTAATCTTATCATTTTGACAAATTCATCATAATTAGAAGAATTGTCATCGTTAACCGGGCGATGACTGTTAAAAATAATTCAAAATAGTGCACTCCCGTTGACATATTGGGTCGTCTGAGAGACGCGTGGCCAGCGTCGTGTCGTCTGCTACAATCACGCCTGATCAGTATAGCGCCACCAGTTCTATGCTGACCAAATTTTCATTTAAAAGTGGACCCGATCGGCAAGCTCACTGGCACACCCCTGACAGAGGGTAGGGCACTTTATGATCTCAATTGATCTGTGATGTACTGACCAGATCCACAGAAATGTCCATATGACGAGTGTAACGAATTCCTCCACCATATTCTGTTCAGTCACGATATAATATCGTTATGTTCTATTCTATTTTCGGGCCCTTAAGCATGTACAAAGTAAAACTACCCAAATTGTTATGCATAGGACTTGGAAGTGTTACTTTATACATGTCCAGGGGCAAGAGCACTTACACGGTTATGAAAGATGTGCTTTAGGCCCTTGAACATGTTTAGAGCAGATTGCCAAGGTCATACATAGAAAGTATTACTTTATACATGCTGAAGGGCAGGGTAGAGATAGGTTTTGACAGAACAACAACGATATATAGATGGGGTGACCGGTGACGTCACACCGGGCAAAACGTGGCTAGTTGCTATTGTTCTTTGCCCGACAGTTTGTTTTGTTTAGGACCCGTGCTTTTAAAACTCGCGCCAAGCATTATAAAGGGCAATACGGCATAGCGGACAGTGTTGTGGTCATATGCTGTTCCCTCAAGCGTGTATTGACAGTCCAGTCCCTTCGCCCACTGCGTTTGTTGATAAACATTGAATGAAAACAACGGTCACTTCATCTATACTTTATCCCACTTTAAGTATGAATGTAACATAAGTGCGTATTCCAGTGGTGGATGAACTTGCGCACCCGCCAATTTGAGGACATTTGTCTATACCAGCTGGAAATGTGAGGACATTTTTCAAATCCGTAAAATTTGTCATGCATAAAAAGGTATAAGAGTAGTGTCCTCGCCCCCCTATGGGTGTATGGCCCTGTACTCCATTAGACGTCAATATACATACCATACAAATATCCTCACATGTATGGTGACATAAATAATTTTGTCCTCAGATTGACTGTAATTTCTATACTTTTTATAACATGTATATTTACATGCCCTCATAATATGGGTTGGTACTCGATGTGTGTATAAACTTGTTTGTCAATGCCAGAAATGTGTTATGATCATGTGAGTGTACACGCCAGCCGTAATCACACACTCAATAACGAGTTGCTCTCGATACAATATGATGCAACTTATTTACAGCAGGTTGGGTAGGATAAAGTATCCCTCCATGATTGTGCAATGTCATACACAGGGACTTTAATGTTGGAGCATAAAGTCACAAAAAAAAATTGTCTCAGAAACATTTTGCAGATAAGTTCAGTGCTGTGCGTTTTATTTTATCTATAGAGAGAATAAGCTTTGCGGTATGCGACTTGTTTTGATTTTAACTGGCCATGTTTAATTTGACCTTTTTAATCTTTATATCTACTATCTACATGGAGTTCAAGTTTATTAAATGTGTAGGGCCTACAATGAATTTGCTGGTTTCCAAATGTATGCATATAACTTTTGTGTTGATTCAAACTTACAGAGAACAAACAAAAAATGGAAGAAAAATGCATTGCCGCGTAGACTTATCAGTCCGGGCCGATTTCCCGTTCAGGAAGCATTCCTGAACTGGAAGTATTACCCATAATCCCTTGCGAATGTATATATTACAAAGTATTTGTAGTGGTCATAACAAAAAGACCAATTTATTTATTTTAACCAAATATGATGGATCTTTGAATCAATGACGATCAGTAAATGAGTCAAACTATAAGATAAACTGTTTAGTCAAAATTAATAAATATTATTGTGGTGATTTTCCTAATTTATTGTAATTAAGAAATTTGGCTAATTACCTCATTAAATATTCAAACTCTTTTAAAAAAAAAAGTACACGTAACACTTTTTTTTCCTTCGAAGGAAATTTGCATAATTGTATGATCTATCATATTACCAAGTTTGAGCATGTCGCAAATTAAAATAACGAATCGATATCCATTTTAGCTTGTAGTCAACTTCATAGACCCTCATATCAAAATAACGAGATTAAAATGAGCCACTGAACACTGAGAACGACAATAAAATCTATCATTATATTATACAAAATGTTTCACCTATATTGAAATAGGTCTAGGTTTAATTTGTATGCTTCAGTTCTCTTAGCCTTATGAAAAGCGGGTTCCTGTAGAGGACTATCCAACATATCGCATTGCACTATGGGTAATACTTCCAGTTCAGGAATGCTTCCTGAACGGGAAATCGGCCCGGACTGCTTATGTGCCAAAGCTTATTTCACATACCTATGCGTGCGGGTTTCTGAGACAAACTTTTTGTTGTTGCCTAAACATTCAGCATTTAAACCTTTATCAAGCTTAAGGGGGGGTGTGGACCCTCAGCTTAGCCTCCGTAAAACTGCTGTAATTCCTTCATTATTCATTTAATCTATATAAAAGTATACATTTTCTTGAAGGAAAGGGTTCAATGAAGCCAACCATGAACATGAAATTGACCATTTTGGAAAAAATTATAAAAAACATGTTTTTTGACCCATTTTAGGTTCGTGCAAGATAACTCAAAATGTATTTTGTCAAATTTTGTCATACTAGTTTTATTATAATCCTAATAAAATTCCCTAGGACTAGGAGGCATTTTTTTATATATTATTATCTATTTATTTTTTGAATTATAGACCAAAAAGTGCCAAAAAACGATGAAGAAGTTACGGCAGTTTACGGAGGCTGTACCTGAGAGTCCACACCCTAGAATAAGTCTCATATAGTTAGGCAAGTCTATTGAAAATTCCAAATGTCTATATGTGACTGAACCCACATCTATAATCAGTCAATTATTCAAGAACGGAATACAGCAGTGCATATCCAATGGTGAGTAATCAGTCAATAATAGACTGAATATGAAAGAGACTAGGTTGGTCTATGTATAATATAGATTTGTAATATATTTGTTATGTTTCTAACTCTGATAGTATATTTGATGTTAAGAGATGTATGCTGTGCTAAGGCTATATACGTTTGGCAAATCATGTACTTTAGGTCCCAGTCATGTACCAATCTTCTAATTGGACAAGCCTGACTTTTTTCTTCAAATTTTCAATATTGTTTTTTAAAGTTTTGAATTTCTTTTGTTTCTTTATTTTTTTTATTTTTATATTTGTTGTTGAAGATGTTTGAATTTGTATTTAAATTTAAAACAATGATCAAATGTCACCAAAATGTTCATGAAACTTTTGGAAAACAAACACCAAAACAAAACAAAAATGCCTGACTGACCGACCCTTTAAGAGAGGTCCGCTTGCCTGTAGAACAGAGGGTTTTTTGTTGCCTTAAAAAGTACATCCTTTAGTTACAACCTTCAATTGATGCATGTCTGGTCCCTAAAGTACACTTAATCCTAATTTATTTCTCTTAAAAATCTTCTTATCGTGGGTGACGAGCTGTATATATCTATGTTTACCCCATCATGTGACAGGAAGCATATCATTAAGAATGTCCATAATAGCTTGCTTTGTGCCTTATACAACCTATTAAATTACCATAAAATAAGGTAACATAATATATAAATATAGCCGTAATATAATGTGTTATACACTTGTCTAGATTTCAGATATAATTGGGCATCAATATAATGCCAATACTTATATTATAATATAATGGAATTTGGCTCTTTGTTTGGAATACGATAACTCAATATATTGCACAGATTTCTTGAAATTAATCATACAGTATGTCCTACAAAATAGGTCCACAGAATTGAGAGCTGAATTTGTTTTTAAAAAAAATACACAGATTCACCATACGAATCAGAGAGAGAGTATATACCTCACTTTAACCCGTATCATTTTCAGATTAATACATTGGCATTTTGAGATGGTGATGTGAAAACTAACCCTATCACATTTTAAATGTCCCAAATTGATGAAATCAAGAGCAACCATGGTGAGTAATTCACCAAAACACCCGCCAGAACCTGCTACAAACACAGCTTCTTCCTTCGCACTATATCTTCATGGAACCAACTACTAATCACAGCGATCCAAGCACCATCTGCAAAGTCATTCAGACAGACTGCTGCTAGATGACTGATATGTCAACATGCTGACAGTCTGTATTGTCATACCTAATCTCTGTTCAAAGACATTTGTGAGTATTGCTTAACCCATGGAACTAATAGTTACTACCAAAATCCAAAATCTGGTTTGGTATTATACTAATTTTCGGTGTTTTAATGTTTTATTCGATGGATGATATTGCAAAAAACCAAATACAAGAAGAAATACCTAAAAACATTGCCCAGGAAAAAAAATATAGAGTTTCTAAGCATGTATAATCTGTATCATATACATTGATGTTGACCGGTTACTACACTGTATACATCACAGGTGTTACCCAGACTCGCACACAGAACCTCAATAGTTTGATAGCATAAGTATCTACATGACTCTTGTTTGTTCAGACCTATTCCGATACAGAGTTGGGAGTTACACCTGTTATGAAGTAAAGCGTCCTCAGTTAATCATACACTAATGATTGGTTTTATGTATCTGTTTCCCTGGACAATATTTAAGAGTAATTCTCTTCTTTCTTCTAAACTCCATTGAATAAAACATAATCGGATCACCATTTTGGCTGACCTTTATAAAGACTGAACCTGGCAAAACATGCTAAATGTTCCCATTGGCGAGATGGTTTCTGACATGCCTCATTTCAATACTGTGTTTGCTCAAAATATTGGTTTTCAATTTTTGCATTTAATAAACAAAATCTAACTAATACATGGACTTTATAGCAATAACAAATCTCAAGACATATCGTCACCATATTTATAGCATTTTTAGCTTTCAATTCTGGACAGAATTTGGGGGACATTCTGTATTAACTTTAAATCTCATTTAGATATAGATTATTACTTTTGATATTTTATAGTTATGTCATAAACTATTGATATATTTATAATATGATTGCTAGTTTCCAGTATATGCCAAATAAAACGATTAACCCCCTGGGGTCTACCTGTCTATCTTACAGTGGTTCTGATTGGTTTATTACAAGATGTACTCATATGAATAGCCAATTCAAATGCAGCTTCTAAAATAGTTCACTCCAGTCTTTATCAGGGATACAATTATTCTAACAATGTCTCTCATTGGTGCAATAAATGATGTATCCATCTTTTTAGCCAATCGGCCGGTAGTTCTCAGGGGGTTAATAAGTTTGGGGCTTGAGGGAGGCAGGGGCAGTCATACATAATGTTGTAAGCATGTGTGACCAATGATTTTGCTGACACCCTTGTACATGCATTTTGTCTGAAGCCAAATGACACCTATGAGTAGACCGATTGCACCAAAGGTGTACAGAAATATCACATAATGATCCTTTCAAAAAGTTTGAAGTATGATAGAATTACCTCTTAGGTGCTTGATGATAAAACCGTTGGGGTTCCCATCAGAGTGCTGCACTCTTATCGATGACAACAGGATTTTGAAAATGTATCCTTTTTTTGAAATAGTTAATATTGAACACCTTAATGTCACGCGGGAAACATGTCCGATCTAAAAAAACCACTTGATGCGTTTTAAGAGTATGTTCATGCAAGCTAAGAGTATTATATTTAACTGCCCCCACCCCACGGTGTTCAAAGGGCAGATGTTCCCAACACTTTGTGTGGGTTAGGCTGATAGACCCAATGGTTCCACTGGGATAACCAACCATAACATACTTTCAGGCATTTTATCTTTAGGATGGTCTACAACTTGAAAAGGAGATGACTGAAAAGGAACCAAACCCAGAAGTAACTAATTTAGGTTTGTTTAGGTTTAGATGTCTATACAACTCGTAGATCAGTGTAGGTTTATAGTTGCTTAATTGTATTGCGCTATTCCCAACAACAGAACAGGCTAATCCAAAATACTGGGATTGGATAATCTTTATCTATGGAATGTTATACACTATGAATTGTGAATGTGTTTTTAATATGCTACAATGAGCGGTTTAGCTAAAGGTTTCAAAACCTACAGCTGAGTTTGAGCGCGATATCGTCTCAACATGCGATTTTAAAGCTGAATGTGTGTAACTTTTGTTTAAAAAATTCTAAACAAATAACCTAATGAAGCAGTATTCTAACCTTATTTCTAGTAATTGATAAGATTCAAATGTTGCATGAAATGTTTAGCTAAAAGCTTTAAAAGTTCATAGTTGTGTTTTAAAAAAGCTGGAGAAATTGAAAGCTGGAGGAACTGTCTTATAATGCATGATTTGCAAGTACAATGTATAAGACAAGTTTCATTCACACACTATCAGTAGTTTCGAACCAATCAAAAAGTAGGAAACTTAAATACGCAGAGTGCATTGTCTATTACACTTGTTGGCGCAGCAGTAGTTCCCTTGCCATGCATCAATGAGGCCCGGGTTTGATTCCGTGCACAGCCGCGGCTTCATGTGCATTTGGTTTATCTCGATCCATGCACGCTCTCGCAGGTTTTCTCCGGGATCTCGGGTTTCCTCCTGCTTTCAATATCAGTGATTAGTTGTTTCGGTTATCAAAAAACTCCCTTTACCCAATGGAATATGGGGAGCTGCACTGAAAAAATGGTGGATGTTACGATCTAAGTGCGAAGAGATTTGTGCCTGAATTGGCTGCACCCTAGATGATGCGATCTGATTCTGATGATTCACCAATGGCAGCGAAATGACAGCGCTTTAAACCTTTTGGAAAAGGCCCTATATAAATCTAGTTATTATTATTCAATGCTCACAATACATCCCCCAGCAGGGTCGTGCCATTCTTCACATATCAATATCAACGTGCGGGCATTGATTTATCTAATTTTTCTCGAAAAAAACATACACGTTTATTGACCTACAATCAATAGACCAGTGGTGCAATTGGCTATATCTTGCTACACGTCCCGTACGGAGTAAACCATATACAACTACAACTCATTGTAATTGTTATGAGCATGGGCACATCAATAACGGGACGCCTAGCAAGACATTGCCGTGCAATTTTCTTACAGGTGTGTATTTGGGTCCAACAATTATTTTCATAAACATACAAACAAAGTACACATGCTTAAGTGTACTACCATCACAAAATACATATTAATATTGCACATTTTAATATCATGATTTATAACCACTGTATTTAACCACTAATAGATTGTAAATAAGGAATGCAACTCTATAGAAGGAGTGGAGTACTTATTGCAAATGGCTATGAAGGCAAGAGATGCAAGCGTGGGTCAAATTTTCAGTTCTCTGGTATATCAGCATTTTCCACATGGTTTAATTTTGATATTTTTGATACATTTTGTGAAATTTTGGAACTGTCGTCTGTGACACGTGGAAAGTGGTATTCTAGTATTTCAATACACACCCCTATTTTTGGTCAATTTTGGTATTTCAATGGGTCTTCTTTTTCTAAATAACTTATACATGTAGTTCTCATGAATAAATCGGCTGATATCATCTTTTAGAGCAAAACTTGACAAAACTTGGCAGCATTTACTGACAGTTATGCAAAACTGAGCATATTTATGTTGACCAAAAACATGGGTCCAGGTATACTGAAAATGAGCCTATCGAAGGATGGACTATTGCACATCAATCACAAATCAAACTTGAGTACTCCACTTTGTATTGAGTGACCATCGGTCAAGGATGCATATCCAATCGGGACTAGAGTATTCTGCAGTACATCCATCACCACTATCAAACTTGAGTACCCCACATTATACAGACTGACCCTGGGTCAAAGGTCAACGATATCCTCCATTTGCATCCATACGTGGTTAAATTAAGGCATCTCTATGGTCTCATCTATAGTAAGCAGATAGCACCCCTCTAAGGTCGTGTACATATGACCCCACTGTCCAAGGTCGGATTTCACACCTAGCAGGTCGTTGATAATCTGAATCTCGGATCCAAGTTGTGGGATTCTGAATTGGATAAGAAAAGTAAAAATTAACCATATTAAAAATAGTTTAATAAACTTGCTGAATAGTAGAAGAACATAAAGCAAAAGTATTGTCAGCTTTTCGTTGGACTATAAATAGATCAAAATCACACCATAAATACATCATGTTTACCAGGCTTATTTGAGAGATATAGAGCAAAATAGCTTGTAAAATATAAAGAAAAAAAACTTTTTTCACACATATCTTAAAACATATTGCTTCAGTTTTGAGAAACCAGGTATCTCTTCAACAAATTTGCATAATATTCTGTTACGATCTGGTCAGAATCTAAACAAAACAAAAATTAAAAATCTCAAAAAAAGTAGAAAGGATGTACCCTTCCAAATGATGCATCACAATAGTTTTGTATTGTTTCTATAAAAACTGTTACCATACATTTTTAATACTAGCGGCATACCCTCACTACGCTCTGGTCCCGCTAGATGGTTATGCCACATTACCTACCTCTGAAACCACATAAACCCCCTACGAGCTACGACCCCTCCCCCCCCCCCCCCCACAAACACAAACCACAATCTTGTTGAAAACCTGTTGGGACACTATACTTGTGCTCATGAAATATCTTCCAAAGTGAGTAAAAAGCTGTCCGTTGAAAGTATAATAGTCCAAACTAGTGTATGTAAAGCCCCCCCCCCCAAACCAATGTTGGAGCGTATATATATACCACAGCCTTTTGCTTGACGATGCTTTTATATGGACCAACATTGAGTTTAGGGGGCGGGACCACCATTTTCACAGGACATGCAGGAAGTGTCCCAACAGTTTTGAACATGATTGCAGGTTGATTTATAATCATAACCCTCCTAAACCATTTACTGTGGTTCCTTTATTAACTTCTACCTCTGAAACCGCATTACTTCATTAACCCTTGGTACCTATGAAACCACATAAACCCCGTCCCCCACACAAACCAGGTTGATTTAATCATAACCCTCCTAAACCAGTTCCTGTGGCAATTAACCTCTCAAAAACCTGCATTACTTCATTAGGCTAACCCTCGGTCCCTTGGATTCTTTGGCATGCCAACTTAAAGTAAAGAAATCAGGTTGCTTTATTAACCACCACAAAACGCTACTTGTACCACATCACTATAACCCTAGGCCTAAATCGTAAACCATTTCCCGTGGTTTTACACCCACCCGACATGACACCACCACATACCCCTAACAGGCCTATAACCATTTCCTGTGTGGCTTATAAAATGCGCCTTGTGTAGGAGTGCTTATAGTGCTGCTGCAATGAGCCCTTGCGCAAACATGCACACGACGCGTTACCACAGTATGATTACGCGCTAGTACTACGTGCAACGCACAATATGGTGCAATTCTAGTGGCATTTTTGAGCCAAATCTGAGAGGTTTTTTGCTGTTTGTGGAGCCAATTGTTAACCAATTTCACTGGAATATACTTTAACACACTTCCCGTTATTTCCTCTATCTTTCATGCGAATTAGGGGCCACTTTTATCACAACTAACGGAGAAAAAAGGATAACAAACACCCCCAAACACAAACGCACACCGTTTCCAGATTTATAGTAAGATACATCGAATTACTACATAGTGGCAGAGCTCATTCATTCCTAGCTCAATGATAATATAACACACATCCCTAACATCTTTGCTCGTATTACCACATTTTTTAAGATAAGGAAGAGCTTTATATCCATTCCTAGGGTGTCAGCCTTGTGTTTTTCTTGCAATAGTTCAATGATAAAACACATCCTTGACATACCTTGATTGTATTAATACATAGTGGAAGATAAGGAAGAGCTCACCCATTCCTTTGGTGTCAGCCCCATGATTTTCTTGCAATAGTTCAATTATATAATACACATCGTTGACATACCTTGATCGTATTACTACATAGTGGAAGATAGGGAAGAGCTCATCCATTCCTAGGCTGTCAGCCCCATGTTTTTCTTGCAATAGTTGTGTGATGCTGTTCCATGTGTTCTTAATCACATGTAGCTTATCACGAGGGCTGAACGTTGTACTGGAAAAAAATAATCAAATGACAACAATTTATATCTGGATGAAATTTGTGAAGACACAGAAACCTTTGAAATCAAATTCCATGACTTACTTTACAGGAAAAAATAAGGATTTTCCCATCACCTATCCCTGGGGCGTGCTTTTGGAAATAACACTATCAGGGAAGAAAAACGGGTCCAATTAGGGGTGGGGGTGGCACTGCTGATGCCAGGGATCGAACCTGGGTCGCCCGGGTGGCAAATCCAGGAGGCAGCTTGCAAAATCTTAACTTTTTCCTGCAGATAGACAGCCAGAGGAGAACCACAAAGTGATGCCAACAACAAAAAATCAAAGGTTGGCATCTATATATTATATATTAGAAAATACTTGGATTCAAGTTATGAAGTGTGGACTTTCTATCAATGTCTATAATTGGTTAATTACAAGTTATACTCATTTGATTATCCAATTAGAATACTGCTCCGAAAATTCCAATCTTTATCAGGGATACAGTTATTCTAACAACGTCTCTGATTGGTGCAGCAAATAATGTATACATCTTTCTGACACATGGCAGGTAGTTCTTAAGAGGTCAAACTCACCTAAGTTTTTGCAGACAATCCACAGCATCCAAAAATGTCTCCTCGTATATTTCAGACAATTTCTATTCATAATAAAAACAAATTGAAAAGAAAGAAAGGATCAGCATTTTGCTACTACAGCCTTTTAAACGAAATATTTTGCACCTTTCATAATTGGAGCCTAGGTCATTTATTGTTTTTACAGAAAAGAAGAAAACACAACTTAAAATGATACAGAAAGGCAATTCGTATAGGGCTTTCCACCATCCTAACACAGTCCAAATTCACCTTTAGCCAACTATCGCTGCCATCTTCATGAAATCATCAGGATCAATTTGTTTAATTTTTAGGCGACTACCGGCTAACATGCACAGACTAACAGGACTTGGATTATGACAATCCATAACTGCTTAGCTAACATTGCTTGGGTTGATGAGGTGATTGAGATTTAGTCTCTTGCCCAGGAATACAAGCAAGGGCTAAACTTCACATCCTTTGTAATATGAGTCCTGCACATTATCCCATCGACCAAACGATGTTCATCTAGTCTATTTCACTTCATTGGGACAGTGATACCTTTTTAGGTTCAACTTTTATGCACATGTGAGAGACTGTTGACCACCATGAGTGAAGTATGCATGTAAAAGTGGCTATCAGAGGGTGTCACACACAAGGCTATATTACTCTGTTTAGGAGGTGTACCTCTTGGCTAGTAAAATAAGATCAGTTAATAAAACTTTTATAACTTCCACTTTATCCACATGTACATACCATTCCTCTTTGTATGTGTGTGTGAATACACTAGGGCGTCATGCTCCATCCTGCTTCCTTTTATGATGTGAAATAAATCATTATTAATTGGCCCTTTCAAAGCTAGACTACCTACCTTGGGTGGCTCTTTGACTAGAACATCTTCAAACGACCAAAACTTCCTGAAATTAAACAAATGTTGTATACTTTCTTATTATCAACACAGCTACACATAAGCATTTATGTTCAACAACCTTGATTCACCTGATTGGCACATTTGAAAGTGTACTGTGTCAAAGAATCATCACATTTCATCATGTGCTGAAGATGAAGAGTCAGCATATCATTTTATATCGTTGTGTAAGGCCACAGACGCTGTAAAGGCATGATATTGTGAGATCATGCACATAATCATGAGGTGACGACTCACTTTTATTCCTTGTGTAAACTCAAGATGGGAGAAGACGACGTCAGCACATTTTCCAGTTAATGCATCATGATGACGCCGTTTGTGTTCATACTCCCGTCGTTGTGGATTAGCCGACGTCAACAAATACCGATGAACGAGTTGAAACTTTTGTCCGTTGACATCGGCCGATACGCAACGACAGGAGTATGAACACGCCTACCTAAAGAATGTCCGTCCTGACACAAAAAGTGCTGCCCGATGACTAGTTTCAAATTGATGTCATCCCTCAACTTGAGCTGACACAGAGTATAATATAGAGCTGTTGAGGTTTTTTTTAGTCTTGACATTGAGCACCTTCACAACGGCTCTGTATAAATCATGAATATTGGACTTCTTGGATTAAATCTAAGCTGCACGCAAGAATTCTCTTCAGCAATTAATTCCTGATCACTCTTTCAGTCTTAAATATGGTTCGAGTTATAAATTCCCTCAATACGTCATGCCATAGACGCACATAACATGAGCTTGACCTCGCGTAAAAGTAGGCAAGGTCAACCTCACCTCCAAAATGGTGAAACGGACATCCATGGTGCGCAATCTGTACAGTTGGCTGACCGATTGTATCATAGAATTTTGTGAGTTTTTAAAGCATGCGCAGTGATCTAATCGGAGTGCGCCCGCGTGTATATGACTGTGACCAGGAGGATATGTGCCATAAGTCCATTGAGCCCCCTTAAGGCCCCCAAAAAAGTTTGTTTCCAGTAGCGAGCACGAAAAGTCAAATTGCTTCTTCTTTTCTTGACTTGAAGTTAGGAAAAATACATTTTATTTCCTGCTAATTCTAAAATGTGATTTTCGCTTCGGATTCGGATTTTCACTTCCGTGTTTGCTGTCTGTCGCCAATCGCCATCTTGAAACATGTTGGACACAATTTCGACAAAAGATGGCGCTCTAACAATAATGTTTTCCTATTTTTTCTGTTAAAAAAATCAAATGCGCAAGAATCAAGCGTCTAAATGAAATGCGTGTACACCTTTGGAAACAAACTTGTTTTTTTTGTTTGGCCTTACAGGAGTTGTGTATTAAATAGTGAAGATTGGAGGGATTCAGTCCTGTTAATGCTATAATTAAACTTACTGTTAAAGCTTAAATTTTTTGTGGTGGGTTTTATTTTCGTGCAAAATATATTTCAGCGAAAATTATAACACATGAATATATTGTTTTCAACATTCATGCAGTGCATCCAAGGTCGCCCACGGAAAAAAAAATTTGCAAAAGGTCTATGATATCAAAATGCGCAAAAATATTGGCTTTTACAGTACTTCATATCTCTAATTTGTTTTACATTGAACACTGTAACAAGGACTGTGTATACATTTTAAAGATGGAAAGATGGAACAGATTCAGTCCATGTTGATTGATACTCACTGATCTACACTGAGGTATGCCATGAGGGCGATATCAGGCTGTTTGTTGAGTCTTCTTAGCTGGTCCCGGTACTTTTGGTCCTCTTTCTCATTCTTCAATGCATACAAGGTAAACAGAGCCGGATAGATGCGGGGAACCAGGAGTGGATAGAGCAAGCTGTCACTAGTGATGCGAAGCGATCTATAAATATAATAAAATTGAGCCATGAACCAGGATGAGGGGACTTATATACTTGGCTATTATTTAAAGGGATGTATGTGAAGCAATCTGAATAGGAATTCAAATTGAGCCATCAAAGAGGTTATTTTTACGAAGCTTATTAGTTAATTGTATTAAATATTGTAAAGTGAACTGAAAAGAAATGATTTATGAATAGGAAGAGGGTACTTATTTCAATTTATACGAGACCATTCTTGGAGAAAGAAGTCTTCAAGTAATGATAATATTTTTGGAAATATAGAAATAAGCATTATAGGGTTGTTATCGACAAATCATTAGATTGACATGCATGTTGTTGACATAAAATGTTTGGACGACATATCGATATGGCACTTAGTTATCGATATGTGGAATTGTTCATCGAAAGGGCAAATGAATGTCGATGATAACCCTAGCATTATAGTTGATTCATAAACTTTGGCCGTAGTATCATTTCAGTAAAAGGTAATATCTTCTTATTGAGCGGGAGGCAGTGCATTGAAATATCTAAATGTTGTCAGTGACACATATGGTTCTATGCTTAGCTGCGTCTTAACACTTTCCACACGGCTGTTATTTTTAAAATACTCAAAACAGATATTTCAGAAACCTTTCTCAACTTTCAAGGTCTATCTCAAGGTTCACTGTACCAATACTAGACAAGTTTGTACATATTGTAACGCATTCCACATGGTGACTCCAAATATGGTAATGAATTTCAATAATTTTAACATTTTTGAAACATTTTGTGAAATTTTGGAATGTCGTCTGCAGACGCCTGCCGTATGCAAAGTGTTAAATCACATCATAGGTTGTTCATATCCAGAATGGAGACAAAGATCTCTTGTCCAAATTGAGTTTCTTTATAATCAGATCCACATTTATTCAAGAAGTATTAAATAATGCATTATGATCTGCCAGCTTAGGTTCGGTGCAAATTCATGCCAGTTGATTTATCGCATTCTCTGGAAATTATTAACATTTAACTTTAAGACCTTGGAATTTGCCTTAGGGCTGCACCACTCTGAAATGATACACAGGTATCTTAACAACTGCTACACAGGCATTAACCTCTAATTAGATACAATTACATTGGTGACATCATGGGGATCATATTGGTGACATCATGGGGACTCAGTCTACATTATTGGTGACGTCATGAAGACTCAGTCTACCCTATTGATGATGTCATGGTAACCCAGTCTACCCTATTAGTGACATCATGGGGACCCAGTAATCATCTTGTTATCATAATGCATTTTTTAATCATCTTGTTTAAATGAGGATCTAATTAGAAAGAAACTCAATTTAGACAAGAGATCTTTGTGACATCATGGAGACCCAGTATACTGTATTGGTGACATACAATAGAGGTACATATGGGGACCCAGTCTATCCTATTGGTGACATCATGGGGACCCAGTATACCCTAATGGTGACATAAAATAGAGGGACATATGGGGACCAAGTATACTCTATTGGTGACCTAGTCTACTCCATTGGTGACATCATGGGGACCCAGTATATCCTATTGGTGACATAAAATAGAGGGACATGGGGACCAAATCTACCCAATTGGTGCCATCATGTATACCCAGTCTACCCTCACTTACATATCATCAGCATGTTTCTCTCCTTTACGTATAGTAGCAGGTGATATAGCTGCTGGTGGTTGACCATCGCTGTAATCATAGTAGTATTGGAAGTCTATTGGTGGGTGCTCACTGATTGGTGTACATGGCTTGATTGGGTCTTCGTTTGGAAGCTCGGGAAATAGCACCCTGCAAGAAAAAATAGGAAGACAGTATTATGTTAACACAGGTATGATAATGAATTTGCATAAACAAACCATGGCATGTGAAAAATTGAGTGAAGTCTGACTATGAAGGCCAAAACAAGCTAAAACCACACGAAAGTGAGGTAATTTGGAGAACATTTTATCCTGAATTTAGGTAAGAGCTTGAAAATTCTCATGCCTGTTGACACGAGGATGTGATTTCCCTCCCACCTGGCCTCCCCAGGGATGTGTGTACAGGGTCTGCTTAGGTCTTTATTTGGAAGCTCTGGAAAGATCACCCTGAGTCTCAAAAATAGTATGCCAAAGTTAACATCAGATGACAAAAAGCACTACTGTATGGACAGGCAGACATTTACAGAAGGAGACTCATACCAGCTGAAAGTGAGGGGATAAACACATAAGAAAGCACTGCTGAATGTCCAAACTCAGCAGTGTTAAAGAGTTTGTGCTCTTAAATCAACTTAGCTATTGCCGCATTGTGCCTCATTTACTCATGTTTGGTCAATGTTTTGCTCATCCCACTGTACAGGGTTGTCACTAAACTGGTCAATACGAGTCGGAAGCAACTCAGGGACATAACAAAGGGAGGGCAGAACAGGATAGGCTGGGAAACAGCCCGGAAGGGTCGCCAGCGTGAGGGCCATGCCAGAGATGTTGATGCAGAATGAAATAGCAAGGGCCCGTGGACATGTAAGGAACTTTTGCTGAGAGCTCATATCCCTGTTGAATGACAATTTGAGATTAGAGAACTGAATGAACAGTGCCATGTTAATCTAAAGTGCATGGTGTTACTGCAGATTCTTAACGCAACTGCAACTGGAAAACTGAATGCTTTGAGTTACCGACGATAAGAAGACCTACATAACTCTAATTTCAATCCTGCAAATACCGATCATCTGGTGGAACTTTTGCCATAGGAACATTTTTAGACTACGATTATAAGTGCACTTACTCTTTTTTAATCTGTGATCACTGAGCACTATTACGTTGCCAACTCATGGATATGTTATATTAAAATCATGTTTAATAAGTCTGTCTAGTATCTATAGCGAATTGTTTCATTGTTGAAACCGAGCTAACCCGGCTCGTGACAAGTGTAACTTTAAAGAAAAATCAGAAGGACCTTTCAAGTAGACATTAAATGAACCTTTACAATAAAGTCAGTTAGTCAAGCGTCCATTTTTGTTGTTGTTCATTTACTTAAAAATGTTCAGATTCTTCATAAATTTGTTCAAATTTGCAACGAAAAACATATAAAGTTTATGACATTGACCATTCTATTCTATGGATGAACTGATCTTTAATATTTTGATTTTTTTGAAAAATTTCAAAATATTATTAATATTTACTGACCTAAGTCATATATCAAATGAATATTACTTACAATCTCTTCCGAAGTATAAGTTTACTCACCTAAGTATCTGATATATCCTCTTGATATTTGATTTAACCTCTTCTACAGCATATGGTAACAGCCACCGATGTGCTCCTAGACCTATATAGGTTTCCCGGTAAGCTATAACTAGGCTCTCCATTAGTTGTCCAAGAGGGTGGAAGCTTGTGTCAAAAGCCTGGAGGGGAAATTTATCAAAACATCCAAACATTATTAAAATTGCCTTTTGTGAGATTAAATCAACATTATATTATACAGTGCGAGTCAGAAAGAACGGGCACCATTTTTTTTAAAAGATGCTCCAAAAATGTCAGGCATACATATTAGTATCTAACCGATCACCTCATGTTTACCGATCACCGATCACCGATCATTTCCTCTTTGATCGGCCGATCCCGATCCGATCACCGATTAAATGCGCAAGTGAATTGCAATGCCTAAACAGTACATTTCTCTCGTGTGTTGCTGCCGTACATAGTGTAAATATAGTAGCATTTGCGTACTTAGCAAAGCAGATTATAACGAGTGAAAAACAAGTTCAAATGTTTTAAATAAAAAATATAATTATTTACTCTTTTTATTTATCGTGTTTACCTGGTCCATGTCTCTAAGGACACCTATCAATCAAGTGTCAAGTCATTGCTTACATTATTTTTACAAACGTTGCGATTGCGTCGGCCGACCATGTGCGATTTGAAGCTTTGCACACGGCACGCTGGGTATTCCCACAATTCTTTCTTTGTTGCAAAAATACATCATAATTCATAAACACAGATACCTGATAGTAAATTAATGTATTTGAGATTTTCAATATATTTAATTCTATCCATAAACCCAAAGTTTTAACTTAGTTTAGTGAATCTTTTAGTACATAGAAATGAAACGTAGCCTAGCCAATGACAAGCCTTGTTTGACGCTTTTGGCGGGCCATGACGTGGGTATTTCCCGTAATAAAAACGAAAACAAAACATTGAATGTACATTCGCTGAATCCCGCCGATCGAACTAATCTGAAAACAGGCGAGTTTGAAAGGATTTGTACCCTTATAGGCTTCGCTAAATTCACCTGGATAAACTAATTACCTAGTATATGTTATGTGAAGAAGTAAGAAGGCGAGTTTGAGAGGAATTTTAACGGAGAAAAGACGACATGATAAGCTTTTAATTGGGTTTTCATACTATAGTGATTGATCGGTTCATCAGATCGGTAGATGAAGGAATTTTGCCGATCACCGATCAGACTTATATCGGGCCGATCGGGAAACTCCCGATCTGATCGGTTAGACACTAATACATATTCAAAATCATTAAGTCTATAAGAAGGGAAATTTATTTAACTTACATTTTTTTGTAATTAAAAAATTGACCATTGCATTATAATGTAACATCAATTTGAGTTTAGACTTTTATTTTAGTATCAACAGATGATGTCACATTTGTTGACGTATGGCGCCCTCTGTTGGTTTGAGAGAAAACACATTAGGCATAATTCTGTTATACCCTACACACCTACATCAGAAGTATGCGTCGTTCTTAAAAATCATGCACTATGAATACCTCTGTGAAGGGTATAACAGAATTACTCCACACATTAAAAAGTTCCTATATAGTTTATATCTGAGACGAATATACCTGAATTTGTCTCAGGTTTATATAGGCCAAATAAACTTGCTCAGAAATGCTATAAGCTATCACATTCACAAACTAAATAGATGACATTATAGCTGACATTAACTATAACTTCTTGTTATTGCCATGGCTGGCTGATTCAATCAATCAATCAATCAATCAATCAATCAATCAATCAATCAATCAATCAATCAATCAATCAATCAATCAATCAATCAATCAATCAATCAATCAATCAATCAATCAATCAATCAATCAATCAATCAATCAATCAATCAATCAATCAATCAATCAATCAATCAATCAATCAATCAATCAATCAATCAATCAATCATTTTCGTACCTTTGTCAGATACATCTGCATGGCTTTATAATCATCTTCTGTAATCTTGCCACGGTTGTTGATTGGAATTCTTTCTAGATCTTCAAGAGAAGAACTAAATTTACGACACTCTTCCTTTTCCGTCCTGTCAAAATCATTAAAGAAATTAGAAATATAACTTAAAACCTGATTTTGAAGCCGTTGTTTATGAGAATTGGTTCTAAATATTCAAGAATCGAGCTTCTGTTTATTCAATGAAAAATATCATAATCACATTCATTATATCTTTTTAGGACATTTGACATAAACGTCAAATTAATATATATAATTTGTTAATTGGCTCGGTGATAATTACCTTTTTCAAGATATTGCTAACACTGAATCAACATATTTTTATATCAGAAGAAACCCCACATTTTTCATTATTTCTGTAAAATGATTGGCGCAAGATTGATCCATTTAGACGTTATTGGCCAAAATGCAGTGAATTACTGCCGAAGGTGGTTAACCATTCGACCAGTTTGTGTACTTCTTAATGGAAACATTTCATGTCACCTTGTGCTTCTAAAGCAAGAACCATTGAAGTTACGCAACTCAAACTTTGGAATAAGACTATTTTAAGGATGACCCTTCATGTAGAATAGAAAACATCAAGTACAGTAGTTTTGAATACTATCAGAAATAATTTGTGTAAAATTTGCTTTTTATTTTTGGTTTTTGTATCATATAAAAACACTTACGCTTGTGATTCTAGATGTCTCCTGCCAGTTGACAATGCCACTGCTACGGCCTCCCATGCCCGGTGACAGGCAGGTTTATCATTGTCATGGTAACCCAGAAGTGATTGACAGTGTTCAAAGATTCCTGACCATTTCTGGTATGCTAGTACTGTAAATCTGCCTATAGAACTGTGAGAAAAATGGAGAATTGTGACCTTGAAATTATTCAAATCTTGTGAATGGAAAGTGTCATCACTACAAAGTACAGTCATTGTCAGAATGATTTGCCGGTTTTGAGCGTAATTTCAGCATCTGTTGCGTTCTACGTGATTGACGCCTATGCAGGTGCTTAGGCCAACAACAAAAATTGTTTGTTTTTCAATAGAGGGTCCTCAAAAGGTATGGTCGGTAGGTCGGATTGGGTTTATTGTGGGGTTTTTTTTTTTGGGGGGGGGGGGGTTGCTAGTGGTTGTTCTGGCCCAGTCCTAACCAGTACGCTGAATTCTGAACCATGTCAGATCTTTTAGATGACCTATACTTGACCCAAAATAACTCACATATATGGTATGGGGTCATGTGGGGGACCCTATATCTCAAGATCTTGTTCACCTTCATTGGCTTCCGATTGAGTATAGGATTGATTTCAAGATTTTAGTCCTCACATATAAATCTCTCCATCAACAAACACCGGACTATCTTGCAAACTTGCTCCATGTTCAGACTGGTCGCAGGTGTCTACGCTCCACCTCTTCTGCACCACATTTGGTTGAACCCAGAACTCACCTTATCACATTTGCTGATCGTGCCTTCTCATCCTATGCTCCTCGTCAATGGAACCGGCTTCCTGATCATATCAGAAATGCAGATTCCATCAACATATTTAAACGACTTTTAAAATGTCATCTTTTTGAACATGCTTTTGTAAAGTAGTTTTCTCTGTGGTACATTGTGCCAAAGCGCCTTAGTACAAGTTTCTTGGTTATGGCGCTATATAAATTTCAGTGATTGATTGATTGATTAATTAAGGCCATATACGTGACCTTGACGGTCGGTCGGACATGGACAAACAAACGGGGTTTTTTTGTTGGCCTTAATTGGAGACATGCGCAATTGTTATCATCTGCAGATCACCCACATATTTTACATAAATACTCAAGCACGTACACCCCAGAAAACATCTATACCTTTAAAAATTTGGAATGTGGTCTATCTCTTATTCTTTAAATCATACACGAGACTTGCCTCCAACGTGACAGGCTAATTCAGAGGTTATGGGGAGATGGAGTCAAAGTGAATTGAACTTTGAAGCCAAAGAAGAGGAAGAGACACATGTATTGACTTCCTAATCCCTTTATATTACACTATGCACCTCATAAGGCCAAAAAAAAAAAGTGTTTGTTTGTCCATAGAGGGTCCTCAAAAGGTAGGGTCGGTAGGTCAGATTTTTTTTATTTTTTTTAATATTTTTTAATACGGATATTGTATTTGGGAATATAAATTCGGCATGAATACTGTGAATTAAAGTCCAAACACACACCAAAACACCTCACTTTTCATAAGCTTGCGACATTGTTGCTTTACTCTTCACACTGCTGATTTTGATCTCTTTCTCCTGCTGGGGATGGGGCAGATTGTCAATTTAAAGTTCCAATATTGTCGCATTGGTTGCAACACTACAAACTCGATCAAATATTATTTTTGTACTGAGTTTGCAATGCGCAGATACCGTAGGACGCCGCCATTGTGATTGAATGTTGCACAAAGTGAAATAACGTTGTGTTGAAGTTTTGCTAGAAATATATACGTGAAAGTATTGCTAAAACTATCTTCCCAAAACTACCCCAAAGATTGTTTTATACTATGTTGAAATTAATATTCATGCCGTTGAGCAACATTTTGGGAACAAATATTAACTGTAACTAGATTTTTCATATTTTCTCACACTGCGCTTTTAGTATAAAAATGACATCACTTGCACGTGCGATCACTGATTTCCATTTAGTCCTTTTAATAGTCCCGCGGGTGCCAAGTTCATGCATTAAACATCGCGTGTACACGGGATTGCGCATTGGGGATGGTGTTGCAAATACGATATCATGACGATATCATACGAAATAAGGAATAAAAACGGTCCGTTTGACCATTCAAATTGCTCAAAAAGTTTTTAAAAAATTATCGAAAATAAAAAGTAATACGGTCGGCACCTACAATTCAGGAAAATTGGTGTTGGACCACATAGTCCATTTCTTTGCTAATATTCCACTTTAAGGGACTATTTTCAAGCGCTGATTTTGCAACAAACTTGTGTGGGGAGCTTGAGCTATCTACTAAGTGATATCCCTCCCCCGCCCCCACCAATCAATGTTGAGGGTCCCAACGACCGTGGTGATGAAACGGTTCCGAACAACATTGAATGGGGGGACTGGGGGGTTGATTTCAACGAAGTCCTCAAAGTGGTTCAACAGTTATTTCCGGAATTGTCTGAGGCTATTGGTAAATGCTCAATATGACAACTGTCTATAGGAAATAACTCGTGTTCTATACATTGCATAATCTTCTAATTTGGAGAGTGACAAGATATGTATATAATTGTTATATACGGTAAAGATAAAGTAAATACGACATTTACATTGTTAGGGACTGGTCATTTTATGCGTGATTATGGCCCGTTTGTATGGTAAATCACTCAATATGACAACTGTCTATAGGGAATAACTCGTCTTCTATACATTGCATAATCTTCTAATTTGGAGAGTGGCAAGATATGTATATAATTGTTATATACGGTAAAGATAAAGTAAATACGACATTTACATTGTTAGGGACTGGTCATTTTATGCGTGATTATGGCCCGTTTGTATGGTAAATCACTCAATATGACAACTGTCTATAGGGAATAACTCGTCTTCTATACATTGCATAATCTTCTAATTTGGAGAGTGGCAAGATATGTATATACTTATTGTATATGGTAAATATAAAGTAAATACGACATGTACATTGATAGGGACTGGTCATTTCATGCGTGATTATGGCCCATGTATATGGAATGCGCGAGTGTTACATGTAGTCTTACATAGGGTGCAACGGGTGAAATTCATTATTTAAACTAATTATATGACAGTAGTTTATTATGCAACAATCAATTAAAATTCTTTTCGTTATCGCAATGCGTTTCTTTTTTGATAAGGGACCGGTCACAACCCCATTATAGACGCTATGAAGTAATAACTATTGTGTCAATTATTGTAGCGTTGTATTTGCCATTGAAGTCATGGAATGATTGTATTTTTTTCTTTGCATTTACTTAACTTGACGGTTATAATTTATCTTCCGTGTTTAATAAATGCATTAAAAGTACGAAATGCATTGTGACGGACTGGTCATTTTACATGTGGTAGACAGAGAGAAAGAAGGACAAACAACAACCACCGAAAAAAGTTCAAAAATAAAGAAGAACAAAAAACCAAAAGAGAGGAAAAACAAAAACAATATGTGACAAACAGATGAATAAAATAAACCAGTTAATGAGCCACGCGAATAACGAAAATGTTATATTAATACATTATTAAAAACACCAATGGCTCCCGCCATGAGGATTTGAACCCGTGTCTCTGCATAGGAATAGGCCAACGCGCTAACCAATTGAGCTAATCGCCCATCTATGCAATACCAAGCCAAATCAAGTGTCATATTATCTTCGGCTTTAGAAATTAGCACTGATTCACAATACACCTTTCATAGTAACGCCTTATAGCGTCTTTTTATTCAGAACCATGCCCTCGTACTATCAGAGTATGGTCAACCGTTGCGTTTGTCCATCCATTGAAAAGCATGCACATCGGTCGATTGTCCCCGATAAATAATAGAACTAACTCCTATTATCTATTTAATTTAGACGGACAATCGTGCAATTCAATACGGTCAACCGTGTAATGGTTGTCCATCACCGCGTCATTAGAATTCCGAAAGACAGGGTTCGGCGAATTACCTACAAATTCTACAATGTAATGTTTATACCACTGTGGACGATGCTATTTAATATAATTCTCTTTATTTAGCGTTGGCCTTGTTATTATAGTGTTATAAATGTAATAATTCTGTAATAAATGATTGCCGCGGTATGCTACGCGAGCAATGTCGTGCGCTATGTCCGAGCCGCTTGGAGCGATATGCGCGAGGCGTGCCAATCGATGTGCACGAAGCGCTGCGCGCGAGACGTATAGATTGTTAATCATGATCTGTACACGAACAATGAATGTAATGACTGAACCTATTCATATCTTGCCTGTATTGATATGTAATGAACCGCAATCATGGCAATGTTAGTTACCATCTCATTGTTCATGTTATTTCTTGGTAACAAAGTCGAGTGCTATGCTCGAAGTTTATGCAAACGCGTAGCGCAAGCTGTAACCAAGGATACGCATGGGATTGGGTCGAGCGCCACGCACGAACCGTCAAAGTTGTATTTAAATCATATTTTATAATGTTCTCGTGTTTATCGGGGTATCAGATGGGTTTTTTAAATAAATAAGTCAGGCTTCCTTGAATAATAGGAGCAAATATGCAGGTTTAGGTATTTAATACGACCAGTCCCTAATTCAGTACTGTAGACACCTCTT
Organism: Ophiura sarsii; assembly: GCA_035610835.1. Taxonomy (NCBI): domain Eukaryota; kingdom Metazoa; phylum Echinodermata; class Ophiuroidea; order Amphilepidida; family Ophiuridae; genus Ophiura; species Ophiura sarsii. The sequence goes on along the minus strand of CM069459.1, from coordinate 20,353,364 downwards.
GATTATGGTATATCAGGAGATTCATAGCATCTCTATTTACTGAAAATTTGATCAAAAAAGACTTACAAATAAAAAAGTTGTGGCTAAAAATGTAAAATCAGATGATTTTTTTTGGACTTCATTCAGACAATTCAGGAAAATTGGTGTTGGACCACATAGTCCATTTCTTTGCTAATATTCCACTTTAAGGGACTATTTTCAAGCGCTGATTTTGCAACAAACTTGTGTGGGGAGCTTGAGCTATCTACTAAGTGATATCCCTCCCCCGCCCCCACCAATCAATGTTGAGGGTCCCAACGACCGTGGTGATGAAACGGTTCCGAACAACATTGAATGGGGGGACTGGGGGGTTGATTTCAACGAAGTCCTCAAAGTGGTTCAACAGTTATTTCCGGAATTGTAGGTACACGGTCGGTCGGACGTGGACAAACAAACAACTTTTTTTTTTTGGCCTAAGGCTAGCACCCTCATAGGGACAGCACAAAGATGTGAAAGATTCATTCTAACCTGAATTTATAGAACTGTCTCCACTTCCTCTTCCCTCCATTTAGTAAAAGATCCGTTAACTTTCACTCATCTTCACATAGCCCCAGAATTAGCCTGAGTTCCAAAGCCCTCTTAAGCTTATTATACTTCGCACTGATGAGCACCATAAAAGATGCACGGTATAATTATGGCAAGAAATGAGAGATTCAAACTAACCTGCTACTAGTATATAGATTGTTCTCATCTTCCTCTTCTTTGCCTTTAGTAAAAGTTCCATTTACTTTGACTCCATCTCCCCATAGTCCATTGAATGTGCCTTCAATATGGTCACCGTTGGGAAGGCTCATCGTACCCTGAAATCAAGATAAAAAGCTTCGCTTAAAAACTGACATTTCTACAGTTCACTTTTCAATAACAATTACATCGCAATAGTATAGAGTGGTAAAAGTTGCTATAGTTTAGTTTCAAGAACATTTTAAGTCACGATAGTAGAGAGTGGTAAAAATTACTATAGTTCAGTTTCAATAACATTTACATCGTGATAGTATATAGAGTGGTAACAATTGCTATAGTTCAGTTCTCGCAAAACCTCCGACTGTTTAGTTGAACAAGTTCAATCATGCAGAGATTTACGAAGCGATTTTAACAAAGTACATGCACTGAATATTCGATACTATTACCACCTCATGCATTATTCGTATTACAGTGACGCAAACAAATAATTGTACACTCTGAAAAAAATTAATGAACTCAAATACTGAAGAGACATGATTCTTAAAAATCATTGATATAACAATACACTATAGTAGATTCATAAACTCTGGCATATCTGTTCCAATTTTTGAACCCATTTTGACCAATGATGAAACAGCAGTACTTTTATAGATGCTATTCTTTGCGGTCCGTAATCAAATACAATTCATGATAGTGTGGCTTTGTGAATAGGGCTGATCATGTAGCTTTACAATCACGCCAACCAAATAATTAACCCAACAGCTTGAAATAATGTTATCCCTTTGCAAGCTGTCACCACAATAAAAATAATCGACCATCATCAACCTTATACAGTTTTTAAAAGAAAAATGTTACGTTTGTCATTTTACCTATTCATAATTTATTGTAGTGGATAATCACCCCAGTTTCACTTTTTATAATTTTCCATTTGGCCTACATGGATACGGATTATGAACGTTACTTGATATATTTCTGGCTATGTGACCACCTGAATATTAGTGGATTGGTTTACCTTTATCAATTTATCTGAATAACAACACATCTTCTATATCGAAAATATGTGGGCAATTGACTTCACTATTGGCATGCAAAGTCAATGCAGATAATTCAGCAGCAAGTTCCCTGTCACTAGGTTTAATAATAGTTGTTCACCCTATCTGTAACATAGTGGTGAACACATCACAGTAATACAGGTACTGATGGTGACTAGGTATAACCTTGCATATTACCATTAAAATTCGAGTGCTTCCCCCTCTTTTGCTTCTGTTACCTCCGACTGCAATGGTAGATCGGCCAATGTTTATGAATCAACTATAGATGACACTTATTTCATGCACACCAAATGTATACAGAGTATGTAAAAGAATATAACAATTCTCTCAGATATTGTGATAACCCATCTCTGAAAAAGTGTACCCCTTTTCCGGACCCTTCTTAGTTATACACCCACTTTTATGGGGTGTACAGGTCCATAGTAGTCACATTGTGCTCTTTAACCATGAAGTTGGCAACACTGTCCTTACCTTTTCCGGACCATTCTAAATGTATAACTACTTTTATGGGGTGTTCAGGTCAATAGTAGCCCAATTGTGCTCTTTAACCATGAGGTTGGGAACACTGGCTTTACCTTTTCCGGACCATTCTGTAGTTATATACCCACTTTTATGGAGGGTGTACAGGTCAATAGTAGCCCAATTGTGCTCTTTAACCATGAGGTTGGGAACACTGTCCTTACCTTTTCCGGACCATTCTGTAGTTATACACCCACTTTTATGGAGGGTGTACAGGTCTATAGTAGCCCAATTGTGCTCTTTAACCATGAGGTTGGGAACACTGTCCTTACCTTTTCCGGACCATTCTGTAGTTATACACCCACTTTTATGGAGGGTGTACAGGTCTATAGTAGCCCAATTGTGCTCTTTAACCATGAGGTTGGCAACACTGTTATTACCTTTCCGTTAAGGGTTGGTCCTGTAATCAGTTCTCCCTCATATATAGTGCCGTCTTCCAGTGTTGTAGGACTCGGGACTCGGACTCGGACTCGAGTCCGACTCGAGTCCTTTTTTTCAAGGACTCGGACTCGGACTCGGTCCCAGTACTCAAAGACTCGGACTCGGACTCTGACTCTGACTCGGACCCCAAGGACTCAAGGACTCGGCTTCGAGTCCTCAACGAGTCCGGCAAAATTGGGGTTTTTCAGTGTTTTATTTTCATTAATTTACCTGAATTTTGTTTTGCTGAGGGACTGAATTCCGCAGTCCGCCGCTAGCAAAAAATAACTTGCCGATATAATGATTGAATGATCGAATGAACCAAGACAAATGCCCAACAAATAAATCGATTCATCCGTTATTTTACCTGCCGAGGTGCGATACTTTGTGTAATACAATTTTACCATTGGTTGACACAATGACAACTTGACAACAGCCGCATGGAAATAAACGCCATACGATTGAGCTCGAATTCACACCTATTTAGTGCATGTGGGTGCCCCCAATATCACCCAGCACGTAGCGCTCCCGTGCAACGCACATTCAGCAGAGGGGTTGATCATGCGCCAGATTGTCCCCCAAAATGGTGCAGATAGATGCTGCTGTTCCTGAAGTGCAATGAGCATCTTCTTTAAATTCAACATATAACATTAGGCCAACTCAAAACTGCTTTTGATGATTGATGAGGTCAAAACTCAGGTGTTGTCAAGCACTGAAATTCAATTTTCTTCCCCGTTTCATTTTCATAGCCTTATTTTACTGACATGCTTATTTCCATTATACAGGGTGAGTCAAAAAGACTGCAATAGTGGAAAGAAGCCATTTTGTTTTCAAAACCAAGATGAATTTTGAAACTTTTTAAACGTTGCAAGAATGATGTATTTAATCCAACTTTGTGTGAAAAAATAAAGTCGATCGCATTTTCCGTTTGTCTTTTGTGAACCTTTTGACCAGTGCACCCATTTCACACGTTTGTCCACGAGATACCCAAAATATGCATCAGATCGCAAAATGTGTCTCTCATTCAAATTTAGAAACTTTGGTTCATTTGTGATGTTATTGGAATTTGATGCATCCTTTCTTGTTTACATGTAAGTTAGCATAATCAATTATAATCATACCCATGCTATGAAAGTGTATAATGTTCTAAATTTTAATAAAAAACTGACATTTTCCATTTTTTTGTTGGCGGGATATTCAAAAATGAAAATGCAATGTGTGCCATTTCAAATGAAAATCTCTGTGCTCGTGGACAAACAGGTAAAGTTGGTTGTGCAGCAAAGAGGGTCACCAAAAACAAACAAAAAATTTGATCGACTTCATTTTTTCACACAAAGTTAGGATTAAATACATCATTCTTGCAACGTTTAAAGAAATTTAAAATTTATTTTGGTTTTGAAAACAAAATGGCTTCTTTCCACTATTGCAGTCTTTTTGACTCACCCTGTAAGTACTCCCAGTTGCAAAGATATCGTCAATTTAGTATAGCGCTAAAAACAGTGAATTGCAAAGAATATTTAATTGTATCCTGGCTTTTATCAGAATTATTAGCTTTTAGCAATAATTTACTTCTTTAGCTTGATCTGTTGTTGTTCGTCCATCGCAAAGCAAAGATGACAATGACAACAAATATTAGCTAGTTGAATTTGATCTATGTGTCCGAAGATTACTAACAAGACCAATCCGGGCAATTAAATAACATGTTTATACAAGTTACCGATTCACAACCGAGAAGAAGTGATGTAGCTCTACTGCATCGCCCAGAATTCCCATTATTTGCCCACCCCGTGTTATAGATCTCGAATCCAAGTTCTAGAAACACTTTTAAACGCAGGTCAATTATATACCAACACTCTCTATTGTAGTCACGTTGTGCCAACGTTTTGCCAACGTTTTGCCAACGGTGTGCCAACGTTGTGCCAACGTCAATCAGTTGACGTTGTGCCAACGTTGACTTGCCGGACAAAATTATTTGCCCACCCCGTGTTATAGGTCTCAAATCCAGGTTCTAGAAACACTATTACAAGCAAGTCAATTATATACCAACACTCTCTATTGTAGTCACGTTGTGCCAACGATGTGCCAACGTCAATCAATTGACGTTGTGCCAACGTTGGCTTGCCGGACGTTGGCCCAATGTCATTTGTTGACGTTGGCCCAACGTAAGTGCATATGTTGGCCCAACGTAGTATTGCTATCTGTGTAAGGACTCGGACTCGGACTCGGACTCGGACTCGGACTCGGACATAAAAATTGGCAAAGACTCGGACTCGGACTCGGATGATGAGGACTGACTCCAACACTGCCGTCTTCTGTTAACAACACACCAGTAGCCCAATTGTGCTCTTTAACCGTGAGGTTGGCAACACTGTTCTTACCTTTCCATTAAGGGTCGGTCCTGTAATCAGTTCTCCCTCATATATAGTGCCATCTTCTGTTAATAACACACCAGTGCCCTGTAATATAATCATACACACATACTGTTATTTTAAAGGCACACTAAAGGTCCGTTCATACTCGCGTCATTGTGCATCGGCCAACGTCGCCGGATGAAAGTTGACATTGCTTCAACTCGTGCTTCGATATCCATCGACATCGGGTGATGCACAACGACAGGAGTATGAACAGACCTTTTTAGTCAGTTGGTATGGGAAGCGCCCTCATTAGTCTATTAGAAAACCCAGTGATCGCGCCTAATGTTTTGCATATAAATGACTTTGTTTTAAAAACATTGGAGCTGGTTTTCACTTTTACATACCTGCCGCTTTCAGCATTTCAGCAATTATATAGAATACAAATATTGAATGACAGTGAGTGTGATAGTATACAAATATTGAATGCCTGAGCGTGTAATAGATAATCCAAATTGGACCGAGTAATATAGTTTTACTATTGCACAAACAAAAGGCATTTCCTGTTTACCTGTTTACCTGTCGTCTCGGGCACTTAGGGTAGACTTTATAGCCTATAACGCCCATCCATATTTCATATTTGTTTTATATCATGATATCACATCATTCTTGTCCAGCCATAATGATAGTAAAAACTATCACATGGTTGAAATTAGGCCTATCATGATATAATAAAAACTATATCACGAGGTCATATTTGAATTTTTCCATTACATGAGGCGCAGCTGAGTGTGATGGAACAATCTAAATTTGACTGAGTGATATAGTTTTACTTTTGCACAAGCGAAAGGCATTCAATATTTGTTTTCTATATAATGACATCACAAATTTAATATTTAGCCATAATGATAGTAAAAACTATCACATGGCTGAAATCAGGCCTATCATTATATAACATTTTATATATTATTTTGAAGATTCGATATCTGTTCCAATTGTTGATACTTCATGTAGGCACTTAGAGAGAGTTGATCTTAAGGATTTTTGTGAATTAATAAACATTTCAGGGCATTTTCAAACAATTCCCTTAATTTTGTTAAATTTAGTTCTGTCACACTTTTTTCAATCTATGGTTTTGAAAGACACTAAATGTAGTGTTAAACCTTTCGAGTCATTGGTCAAGAAAGATAGACATTGAAGTTTAGTGAACAACGAATCATTTAAGCGCGAGTGTCGATAATATTTGTATTTGATTGTAGGGTTAAAATTAGGTGAGATCCCAATCGTGGGATCAATTTTCAGGCTTATTGCTGACAGCTTTGTTCTATTCAGAGTGTAGATCATTTCATTAGTATAAGAGGGACAGTTTAGCACCATATTTGGAATTTTTCTGCCCTAATATAACTTTTTAATTCCATCATCAGTACTGCTTAAATATTAGGCCACTACCCTATTGTGTTATAAATGACTAGCCCATGGACCTACGGCACATATTCTCCTGAACACAGTCCGACCTACACGGGCACATTTCCATCAGCTGCGCGCGCATGCTTAAAAACTCACAAAATCAAAGCCGTGAGGTAGAGCTTACGTATTGTGCACCACGGATGTCCGTTGAACTGTTTTTTTGGGTTGAGGTTAACCGCATGTGACGTGCGTCCATTGCCATCATGATGTCATTTCGTTATTACCCACCTGTAACTTATTCTGTGAAAAGGCGCCCTCATAATACAGTCCATCCAGCGTGATGACCAAGCCGTTCCCATGACGAATATCACTCTCCCACATGCCCATGTATTTCTCTCCTCTCTGCGTATCCTCCATGACTCCGTAACCATGGCGGCGGTCATCTTGCCATTGTCCGATGAATAGATTTGGTTTGGGTGATGTGGGTGAGGTGCAACCGTGGAATACGCCATGGCCGTGACGGACGTCTGCTTGGAATTTGCCCTGGTATATGTCTCCGTTATGATACCTGTAAAGAGAAAATGAACATGAAACAAGTAATTGACCATCCACAACAAATGGGATGTCAAGTCGGCCAGAACATTTTTCTAGATGTTAAGCAGATAAATTCTCCTTAAAATTCGCTTTACTAAACGATGCCAGATCATAAAATATTCTCTCAAGGTCCCATTCCCATTCAAAAATATGGGTGTGGTTTTGTAGCAAATAGGCCGATGACACTATTTATGCTGAAAGAATGACATTGTGCATTTAGAGAGTTTTATATAGTAGGACTGGGCAAGTGATATTTTAAATATCTGATACCTTTGATTTAAAGTTATAGTTTTGGTTGTCTGCTCTCCAAAGCATATTCAGGGATCAAAACACAAGACTTTTTTCAGCCTCAATACATACCTCAATGTTCCTATCCCATCCTTTATCATATTTTCCTTAAACTATTTGCTTTTGGCCAGTGAACATGATTAAAACAACATTGCATAGAGAAGACAAGGAAGTTTTTACATAAGCACGTTCAGGGGCCAAAAAACACAGACAACTCTTTTGCTTCCTCAATACATACCTTAATGTTCCAATCCCAGTCATTTTGCCTTCATCAAATTGTCCTTCATACACTTGTGCTTTGCCTTTACCATCAGTACTGGGTATAGTGTATACACCAACTCTGTAAAAGTGAAAAACAAGTATGATTTCAATCATATGTTAATGGTTTTTTTGAATATGGATTATGTACACCTAGCACAAAAAGTCCCTGAACAGGTGATTACACATTGTAAATGTGTGCGTAAAGACTCACAGCTAATCAGCAAAAGATGTTTAATCTTCACAGCTAGTCACACTCTTTATACCGCAATCACCCCAGACCCATTCATCCAGATACCTAGGTGGCTGGTTCAGATAGCACATATGTGATGCGATCTGTGAAAACCCGCCACATGGTGGCATTTTTCATATTAGAGATATGTACATCATAAGAAAGCTAAAACTGTGCTGATTACAGAACTGTTTCGATCATTTTTCTACGATCACTACAAAAAAAGTTATGAGTGAATGATGATTGTGATGTCATCAAAAGCTACAAAACAAGAAATCATGAAAACAGGCCAAAACAGATACATAAGTCAATATAATAACATTAGAAGGTTAGTAATAAAAGTGACTTAAGTAAGTTTTTGAAGGTGAAATTTCATGAAAGATGATAACACAAAGTATTGGAAACTAATTTTCTTTAAAAAAATCTATAAAAAAAAATCTATAAAAATTAAAAAAAAAAAATTAATTATTTTTATTTTACCCATAATCCCTAGTTCACATTTTGCGACATCCGACGGGTTTTCACAGATCGCATCACATATTTATGACAGTAATCACCCACAAATCAATGATATCCCATAGAAAACCATTTCTAGTGCAACTTTGCTGTTGATATGCGCGGTCATTGAAGTCGCCATAACTTTACAAGTATCCATTCAATTTTGTTGAATGAGGTATCAAACTGCGGAGAAGAAATTTGCTAATTTAATGTATATCTCAGTTTTTTGGTACCGATTATTGATTTTGAATTAGCCAACATCAAAGCACCTGGTCAGGGATTTTTTGTGCTAGGTGCATGATGTGATATACAAGGCAGCTAATAGGAAACCTGTTGCAATACAGTTAAACATTTCAATTAAACGCCTCCCCTGCTATATGCATCATATACTTCTAACTAAAGTACTAGCTTTTTTATGAATTAGAGAATTAATAATATTCCTCAGTAGCTGTTTTGCTAAATACATGAGGTCTTATTGACTGTACAATATTTGGAATAATTAATCATGGCCATTTTATTTAGAGGTCACTCACTCACTCCGGCGACTTCTGTCGGGCATTAACGATGGCTCTCCAGACACGCCTATCTTCCATGCAGGTCTTTATCTCAGCAGGTGTTTGTCCAGTGTCCTGACATAGGATATCCACATAGCATAACATCGGTCGTCCAGCATTTCTTTTGCCATGAACTGGTTTCCAAAGAACTATGTCTGATATCACATTTAGAGGTATATGACCTCATCTTGGACAATACATTTCACTTGTACAACATAAAACTATATCTTTTATTTCGTAAAACAAATGTTGATCAAAGTATCTTCTTCCATACTTACCCTTGCTGCTGTCCTTGTATAAAATTCCCAGTGAATTTCTTGCCATCTGGCCATGTGATTGAACCCCTGAAAAACACATAAAAATAAAGTAAAAAACACCATTTGATGAAACAATTTCTATTTTTCACCAGTCGCGTCAAAAAGGACATGTTGTCGGCAAACACATAGAGGCCAATATATAGGTCAATGAGATAGAGGCCAATATATTTGGTGAATTATAAAGAAAATAATAGAAGAATAAAAAAACGCTTCTTCAAATCATATCTTGTGATTACAAAGTCTGATTACCTCCATCATGGTATCATTTTAAAGGTTGCAGTGAAGGTCTACCCACAGACCACAGAGGTTACTTACATGAGCACCAGGATCATGAGTCCTATTGTATACAAAGTCTTTGTTAAGATACTGAAGTAGCCATATAAATATTAGATATAGAGCAGAACCTATGACCAGTGAAATCCAGCACCCTGCACATTTGCAAAAATTAAAACTACCATTCCTTTAACGCATACTACACAGTGGTGAGGAAAACTTCACGCTCATCCAAGCAGTGCGTGGCTCATGCAGTACGCAATAATATGGTAATGCTTTATATACGCTAAATCGTAAAAGGAATGTTGGTATTCAGTTCTTTAAAGGATAAAACTTGGGATGGACATATGCATTTCCCTGTTTTTGCACATGAACAAACATAGGGAAATAATAATTCAACAGCATCCTCCATAAACATTTTAAGATAAAATATACTACCGGCTAAAAGTCTACATACACTACCATTGAGAGAACTTATTCACAAAATAGCAGTGTTTTGCTTCTCATATCCAGATCATATCCTATTGACGTATACCTGAATATTCTGTCATTCATCAATACACCTTCCTATGACCTTGCAGTATTCACAATGTTCAAGGATATAATAATGTTTTTATATCATATATATAATATAATATAAAGCAGTTTACCAACCCACGGTGTTTACAATAGACAATATAACAAACAAATACTAACAACCACCGGCGAATGTCCCAACGAAAAATAAGCAAGGACATTCACCGGCGGGGATTTGAACCCCGGTCTCCCGATCTCTAGACGGGCGCCTTAACCACTAGGCCACCGATAACTTGCTGATAAACGGCAAATCCCCGCCGGTGAATGTCCTTGCTTATTTTTCGTTGGGACATTCGCCGGTGGTTGTTATTATTTGTTTGTTATATTGTCTATTGTAAACACTGTGGGTTGGTAAACTGCTTTATATTATATTATATATATGATATAAAACATTATTGTATGATTTATTTATTCAGTTTCCTCTTGTCATCACGTTTGTGATCCCCACTGTGTTTGGCCAAATGTCTCATGTTATCGTGCTGTGTGTATTGTATAACCCCGTCGCTTATTCACTTAGCACTGATTCTAATTGCCGTTTATCAGCAAGTTATCGGTGGCCTAGTGGTTAAGGCGCCCGTCTAGAGATCGGGAGACCGGGGTTCAAATCCCCGCCGGTGAATGTCCTTGCTTATTTTTCGTTGGGACATTCGCCGGTGGTTGTTATTATTTGTTTGTTATATTGTCTATTGTAAACACTGTGGGTTGGTAAACTGCTTTATATTATATTATATATATGATATAAAACATTATTTAATGTTCAAGGAGTTTATTTCTCAATGTAAATTGCCCCAGATTTGTATAGCTTATAGGGCTATCAATCTGTGAATGCATATTGACTTTTGGCTGGTAGTGTATTTTATCCTTAAATGTTTATAGAGGATGCTGTTGAATTATAATTTCCCTATGAACTAGACAAGAATCAATTTTGAAAACGGAACAGCACAATAATGTTGACTCACTTTCCGTGTGGTTTACCCAAGTACCACATCCCTTCATAAGTCGCATCCTTATACTTTAAATGGCTGTAGAATGTATAACATCCATTTCGAGCCAGTTTCGGCGGTACCCTGCGATTTGGGGTTGTGACCTCTGCAGTCGGAGATGCAGATGGTGTCTTCTGATTGGTCAGGACATTGTCGATGGCTTGGTTGATCGACCACAACCATTCTGCCTTTTCTGCAGGAGATGAAGCACTGAGGACGAGGTTTTCCTCTGGCATTATTAGCTGGAGAGCATTTCTGGAAAGTAATAGTCAAATATGAACAGTTTGATATCAAATCAAATCAAATCAACAGATTTTTTGGCCACATATGTAGGGGGAGTCAAACCAGTGTTCTGTAGCGTATGTACTATTCGCATAACACAATTTTGACTGAAAACGAAAGAATTTCATAGTGATGGACCGATACACTTATATTAGTTTGGATAAAAGATTCTTTCAGTGATTAATATCCGATATTAAAAAACCAATACAGAGCTACCAAAAAGAGACAACGATGCCACAATCAACCTCCAGTTTGCAACAAGCTCATTCTATCAAAGCCCCTAACGTTCACAAATTTGTTTACGCACTTATAACAAGAGGTCTGTCCTCTAATTGATTCTTTTTATACTTACTTTGCTTGGTCAGAATCAGGGATTGGTTCTGCCCAAATCAATGCCAGTGTAAACGACTGATGGGTAGTAAACTGCATAATGAATAAAACAAGAAAGAATAATATATGTAAATCATTGTATTTTGTATAACATTTGTCACATGGTTTCAAATCTGTGCCACATGGGTTTCACGTGGGTTTCAAATGAGTTTTACATGGGTCTATAAAGGGTGCCACATGGGTTTCACATGGGTGTCACATGTTTTAGATAAGCTTCACAACTGTATCACATGAGTTTTACATGGGTCTCCCATGGGTGCCACATGAGTTTCACATGGATGTGTAAAATGAGTGAGCCATGCTGGAAGTGCAGGTAAGCCCATGTCACACCTACATCAATCAGGTCAGCGCTTCTATTGCGTTCAAAATATGACTAACATGCAGTAAGAGTGCAAAAAAATTATCAAAACGCCAAGTCAAACGACCATGGGGATCCTCTCCCATTCTAGCCAGTGTCCACTGCGTCATCGGTTCTTAGAGACCTCAATGCCTTCGGCTTGGCACTTTGATACTTTTTCAGCGCAATGCAATCGCAAGTTCTGATCGCCGTAGGTGTGACAGGGGTTTTAGTGCTGATGAGAATGAAGCAAGCTAATAGCAAAAGTAACGCCAAGGTGGTAAAATCCTCTTACAAACCCAGATAAAACAAATAAATTATGAACAATCCTGAACCTAAGTCAGTCATTTCCAGGGCCAAACATTTTACATATCAACAAATTTGTGTATTTTGGGGGAATTTTAATTCAAAAGGTTAACAATTTGTAATTTATGCTTGATCATCCATACTGTTGTATTCATACAGTTATAAAATAGCACATTTAGGGTAAATAAGTGATGCAGCACATCAAAATACGGGACTTTGCGGCTGCGTGTTTCATTATGTTCCCATCCCTTAACACTTTTGGACCGGTGATTTTGACAATTCGACGGTAATAAATCATCTAAGATTTTGTAAACCTCTGACTATGTGGTCCATTTTCAGGGTTATGAAGGTTAGTTTATGCCCTTGGGGCCTAATGATGTCCTTTGCAGTCTTTTAATTGGACCACATAGTGGGAAATAGACACATCCTTAGAAGATTTATTACCGACGAAATGTCAAATCACCGGTCCAAAAGTGTTAAGGAAGTGAGAACATAATGTTTTCAAGATAAAGATGAAAACGGGCAGAAAAAATAAAGAAAATAATAAGAATTTAGGAATCATTTCCACTCGTATAATCTGAATGCCTTGATCAATTTGATGGTTTTATTTTAAAGCTTAGAAAATGCTCTGAGAGCCCACATAATAAACTCAAAAATGACTTCACCTACAAAGTCCCTTTTTGATGTGCTGCAGCACACATTAGCGCTGATAAAAGGAGAGAGCCTCCCTTTCATTTTAAAATGGCAAATGCATGCAAGGAGCATATAGGGAGAATATCATTCTATACAAATGAGGTATCAAATCATAAGTAAGACCCTTGCACACAAGACGAACACTTTAGATTACGTCATGAGATGAGCTATAACTTGAATAAAACAACATACTAGAACCTGGTCAGGAACATGTTGGTTTATATGAATACAACAATGCAAGAGCATGCATCAAGGTATCATAGGTAGAAGGGGATACATAATCAATGCATTATAGATAAAAACAAACATCGACAAAATATGGATAAAAGAGCATGCATCAAGGTATTATAGGTAAAATTGCATGCATCAAAGCATTATGGGTAAATGAGCATACAGTAAGGCATGGGTAAAACAGGCATCAAGGCATTATGGGTAACATTACATAAAGGCATTATGGGTAAAAAGCATTCCAAGTACAATAGAGCAGCCACTACAAGACATAAGCCTGATAGCAATGCTAAGCATGCGACTAGTAGTGTATGAATAAACTGGTCAAATCAAATGATCAGATGAAGAGAATGCAAAAATGTGATGCCATTCTAACACTTTGGCACTCAAACTCTCCTGCTCCTTATTCACGTACACTCCTGCATTTGCATAGGAAATGACATTTTCCTTGTGTCCTTTACTATAGTTTTGATGAGCATGATGTACAATTCACGATAAAAGTATCCCCCCCCCCCCCCCCCCCCCCACCCGGATTTGTTGGAACACATCCATAACTTTTGTAACACAAAGATCGAGCAAAAAGTATTTCAGTTTCCACTCTCCATGCAAACTTTGAACTCAAGACTTACAAGCAGGGCAAAATAGGAAATCTTTGCACACAAATGTTTCTAATATTGTGCATAGCAATTGGCCGCTGCACTGTAAGGCAAAACAAAATTTGTTATGTTGTCCTCGACCGCCCGCTCGTCAGATTTCAGATTTTTTTTTTCCAGATTTTTTTAAAAACAGTTTAAATGGCATTGAATATTAAATAAAGTGTTTATAACATAAAATATGTGCGACTCTTAGAGTGATTTCAACTTCTTGTTGGCTAAACTTTGAGCTTACGATGGTAAAAGAAAAAAGAAAAAAAGAAGAAGAAAAAATCCGCCTGCCCGCCCCTCCTCTCTGAAAGTTGTGGAGGACAACATAACAATTTTTTTTGGCCTTAATGTGCTCTTTGTCCCATTATCTTGTTTGGTGCATGTTTTAAAAATCAAAGTTCCTCAACAAAACATGACATACACACATACTGCCAGCCATTTTGCCTGCTTGACATCAAATATCACCTCATCTATATATAGTTTTGAGAAATTGAAACTCAAAACACTTGATTACTTCAATTTGGCAGAAAGGGAACAATTAAGTGCACAAAAATCAACACATTTTACAATAAATTACCATATTTTACCGTACAATCTAAATCAACTCCATATCTACCTTGGATACATCCAAAGCTTTGCTAATAGCAGCAGTACCAGCGGTGGCGCTTGGAATACCTGTTTTGGCACTTTTACCCTCCATCTTTTTATGTCAAATTTGGCGAGGATAAAATGGAAAAACAGGCGGACATGATGTTATTGTTAGTAAACTGGGTATATTCCTGTTTAGGGCTAAATATTGTTTGAGAGAGAACAAAGCAGAAACTAAAAGCAGAAAAAAGGTAAAATTAAATTTAAAAGAAAAGAAAAAACAGCTTCCATTTAGTCAGTACCAAATCAATAGGTAAAAAAAGGGTTTTTATCCTTCTCCGCGCAAATACATCCAAGCACACAGGTGCAATGGTATACAGAAACATCACACATAAAATTGTGCATGTTATGCGTGTTTGTCCTGTTGTGCAATATGGGCTTTATGTACACTCACGCTCTTCTGTAATTTGGAACTGACTGCAATACCTTATCTTCAAATAATGTTGGTTAAAAGTAGTCACATAATGCCAAAATATGATTAATGGTATATGGTAGATAAGTATATAATAAAGAAAGGTATCCTTACCTTCTGTAAAATGACGAAAAATTAAAATCAATAACACAAAATATGAAATTAATATGAAATATTTCAAGTTCAACAGTGTCATTTCTTTTATAGAAAATTGTCATGTCTCTTTTTATTGTATTTTAAAGGAGATATTTTAAACTTCAAAATGTTATGATCTTGCCAACCAATGTATGAATTAATTACAGGACCAGACAGTTAACAACAGGGTTGTAGCTAGGCCAACTTTTGTGCCAGTTGGCAAAATGGCGAACGGACGGGCTCAATATTTTGCTATTTGGTTACATAACTCTCGCGGCTCAGGGGCCGGGATGTTTTTAGGCTTTTTTATTGCACTTTGAGGGTTCCTGCCACATCATTTCTTGTTTTATGAGGCAGTTTAATGATTTTATCCTCAAATAGTAAAAAAAAAAAATAATAATAATAATAATAATTCTTTTTTTTTTAGAGTGCCAGGCGGGTGCCAGGCGACCTAGCCCAGTGCCAGGCGGGCCCGCCCGGCACCGCCTGGCATAGCTACAACCCTGGTTAACAATTTATTTGAGAAATCTGTTAAAACAAATCTTTGGCAACAAAACCCCATGTTTTATGGGTGGATAGATATTTGGAGAAGTGTTAGTTGGTGTTTGTTTGTTTTGGGTGTTGTTGGGGGGTTGTTGGTGGGTTGTTTTTTTCTTCTTTTTGTTGATGCCGCGCACCAACTTCTTATTTGCATTTGTCATACAGGAAACAATAATATATATGAACATTTAGTTTTAATATTCTCTATATAATAAAGTACAGTATTCAATTATTGTTGGTGGGTTGTTGGGGGTTCTTTCTAGTGATGGGTGACAATGGAAATATGTGACGTGATCAAGCGGGATGAGTCGTATGTCAAGAATATTGATTTTGAGTTGCAGGTAAAAAGAAGTGACAAATTCTTATGTTTTACATTGTTTTCTCAGTTGGTAAACTGTTAAATTTGTAATTGAGCAACTAAACGATCAATTTTAATGGGGTTTGGACCATACTGTAGCATATTTCACCTGCTTTAAATTGATGGACAAATATCAACATTTAAAACTGCCGACATGTGACTCATTTCGCTTGATCACGTCACATATAATTATTATAGCTACAACTCATAACAAACATCATCATGTGTAAAATGGCAGAGAAGGTGATTCTAAAGTGTACATGGTGAGTCGTCATAAAGAATGGGCAATATATGTGGGAAAGGCGTCACACACAAAAATAAGGTGCAAATATTCAAAATTAACTTTATAGTTCTATAGTTTGATCCGTTCCAAATTGGCAAAGCCTCCTTTACAGCAGTGAATGAATACAGAAGGACCCGGAGGTGCATGAAGGCAATAAGTGCACTGTACATTATATGTGTGACGTGTGCATATGGCAAAACCATGTGCCTGTGTCCATAATTGCGCATGGGGCCATGGGTGCTTGGATTACTTTTGCACGCGGAGAGATAAAAACCGAATATTTCTCACCAATTTGGAACTGATTGAACTTAAGGCCATTTATTAAAGGTAGATGACCCGATCACATTCCGATTTTCAACTTGAAGTTTTCTATTCTACATGAAAGGTCATCCTTAAAAAAGTCGTGTTCCAAAGTTTGAGTTGCATAGCTCTAATGGTTCTTATTTTAGACACACAAGATGCTGTGAACTGTACCCATTGAGTAGTACACAAACTATATCAGTGGTATACCACCATTCGCGGTAATTCGACGTTATTTCATCGATTTCTCCGTAATTATACCGATTTAGGCCGTCAAATTTCAGTATGATGATGAGAAAAATACGAGCTTTCATATGATATGAAAATCTCCGTATGTTTGAAATAATTCTGTGTTACGAAAATGTGATCGGGTCATCTACCTTTAAGCATTATAAATTCAAAAAGGATTTTTTTTATTTTAAATCAACCATTTTATCGTTATAATTTTACATCCATTTTAGTAGAACCCCATTCTATATTCAAACGTTGCCTTAATTAATTTAACGTCAATCAGCAAAACACTTACCAGATCCTGTGGATTGGATCTAAAATATAAAGGCCGGTAGTAAAATTGATGTACAATTATTATGATGCAATGGCTGAATAAATGGCCTTTCTGAGACAGTTGATTTTAACAATACACCACTGAAATCTTGGCGATGACTTTGTCAAAAAAGTGCCCAATTTTTCTGAATCACCCAGTACATTAACTTAGGTCTACCACCGGATGTTTTGAACACTCCTCTAATCTACAACACTTAACCCACCATGCTATGAAAACAGGTACCGCATTATCCCTATTACGCGCCCAGGGCGGCTAGCAAAGTCATTTTTGGTGGGCGCTTATTATGTTACCTTTTTAAACTCATTTATCGTAAACGCTGTCGAATTCGGCAAGGTTGCACTAGCAGAAAACCATGTGTGATCGAAAAGTAAACTGTTTTAAAGTTGGGGTAAAAATCAACATTTGCGGCGTCGCAGTGGTCTCAAAGTTCCGACAAGCTTCAATTGTGCCCTTCCGAAAACTTTGTTTATTCTCAGTAGTTTTGAGCATGCGCGATGTTGTATTTAAGCCATGAATAAATAAAAAAGGAATGGCAGCTCGCACCAGCGTACGTAAACATTAATACTGTAACAAATCGCGGAAATATTTGTTGATGCATACACAGTGGCTAATTGAAAAGGTGGGCTCTTATAAGGGATTTTTTGTTCCAGTAGTCATTGAGAAAAACGGGGGTGGACGCTTATAAGGACATGGGTGCTAGGGATAATACGGTAGTTCTATGTGCTATATGGATGTACAATGTTGAGATTGATTAAGAATGTCTTTTCTCATGTCATACAGGGGTGATAGTAAAATGTTAACTTGATTTGTTGGGAGTGGCTCTTCATCAGCCAACATGCTTATAAAGGTTAATTTTAGCCTGGCTTAAGGGCAGTGTTAACCCGGCACTTGTTTCAAAAATTGAATTTCATATTTCTCTATTATTTAATACTTTTATATGTATTCTATCATTACCATCATAAGTTACTAATCGGAAGCGATTATTTCCCGTTCTTTTGGGTGATTATAAATTGTTGTTTTGGTAAGTTTGAGTCAGGAAAAGGAGCATGGTTATTTGGCGGGAATTTAAGCGGAGTTCCGCGCTTTTCAAATGCTGCGACAGCTGTTCGATCATTGCGTCGCGCGCTGAAACTTCCCAAGCGTAATACTAGACGCGCCGCTTAATATCCGCGACGTAGACGCGAAAAACAAAAGAGCGCAAAACAATGTCTAAAAATGTAAACAAAGGCCAATCTTACGATCATTTAAATTTCAGTTTTCTTCCAATTTCTTCACACTGTGACAATATAAATTGAATCTGATAGTTTATTATGATTGTTCATAATAGTATAATAGTATACTCGCTTTTTAGGTCACACGCCCCTGTATTCCGTGAACATTTAGCTTTAAATGGTGGAAAATGTCAATATTTTTACTAAATCGATGTTTTCTAGAAGTTCAAATTTGAAGGAATTCTACGAATTTTCAGACAACATAACTAAAAATATATCAAACTATCAGGTAAGCTTTTACTACCATTGTGTAGAGGACTTTCAGCGCTAGGAGGCAATTTTTTATTTTTTCGATTATGGATTTTAAACTCGAGATATGCATCCATTTCTAGCGAAATGTATGCAAAAAAACACGACTTTTACACTTTTCCGATGTTTTTAGCAATATTTCCAAAACCAAGCCTTATTTTGGTAAAAGAAAAAATTACCTCCTAGACAAAATTGTCCTGTTAACAAAAATGTATATTAGAACAAATTACCATTTTTTATTTTTTAGTTATGCTGTCTGAAAAATTTGGGGTAAAAAAATCTCTTTTTGGTTCATTTCTCAAAATTTAGT
Source organism: Ophiura sarsii (assembly GCA_035610835.1). NCBI lineage: Eukaryota > Metazoa > Echinodermata > Ophiuroidea > Amphilepidida > Ophiuridae > Ophiura > Ophiura sarsii. Next base: position 20,334,371 of record CM069459.1, on the reverse strand, counting down.
TTATTTGGTATCACATTGATATCACCATCGGATTCCTTATCAAATTTCCTTTGTAAAAATGTATACTTTTATGTACTTTTATTCAATATTCTCAAACTTAGAAGCAAAAGTTGATCATCAAAATATTAGGGTTGACACTTCCCTTAAGCATGTTGGATGAATCTTTTCTCATGTCATATACAGGGGTGATAGTAAAATGTTAACTTGATTTGTTGGGAGTGGCTCTTCATCAGACTTAACATGGTCCAACAGGTTAAATAAACAACCAAACAAATGATCAGGGTCATAGATACGCCGGTAGGGCGTACCGACACTCACGCTGGTCAGCTGGCACTGGTACGTTAAAAAAGCTTAAAAACCATAAAGAAAAAGCCAAATTCAGTTCCTAATTGGTGAGAATTGTGTGGTTTTTATCTCTCCATGCACTAAAGGAATCCTGGGGTATGCACATGTATTGTGCATATATTCAATAGGCCATATGCAAATGATTTTGGCCACCACATGCACATGTCATTTTGCATTCATTTGCGATCACAACCTTCTGTATTATTCCGCTGCTGTGAATCTTTTCTTAATCTTCAAAAGTATTACCATATTTTAATTTTCAAAAATAGGTATCATTGGAAAGCTTGCTTAAATCTCATATTTTCAAAAGTAAATAAGATGAACCTTTCGATGTGGTACAAATTACATCGATACTAATTTTGACAATAGTGCCTAATAATAATTATCAACATAAAATGATAGCGTGATTGACAGATAATGTCAGCTCCCAATTTTGTACGAACTAGACAGCAATGGTGTAAAATGTATAACATTTGGTGAACAGGAATACTGAGTTAGTATAAAGTAAGCTTAGTTATACAGCCGGGAAACCACCCAAACCTTCTCAACCCACCTGTGCATGAACAAAGATGTCATTAAACAGCAGGAACCAGTGAGTTGTCAATCTGCCAGAGCCTGCCAGATTGAGAGATTTGGTACGGCTATCTCGTAAGAGACGACGATCTGGACGTTTTACAGATTCCTGCATGGGGGAAATGATGAGGTTAGTAGTCTATGTGACACAATTTAATGTAGATGATCAAACAAAAGAGAACCATTTTTCTTCTCCTCTTGACAACTTCAACCGCAAACATATGAAAATGTGTACAAAGAGTCATGTTGGATGTTGGAATCAATTTGTGATACTATTTGTTGAAATCTAGACAACATTTAATTTAAATTCATAACCCCATGTGCAGAAGGACAACAACCTTTTTATGTTTTGCCTGATATCCGTAACGAAACATCGGATATTTAATAGAGCAAACTACACATTTTTAGAATCAAATGTATTTTTAAGAATACACGATTTGCATGTCAACTTGTTTTACCGGGCACGGTTGAGTAATCATTCAAGGCATGCAGTCGGTGTATAAGTTTAGTTAAATGCGAGTTTAACTACCCATGTTTAAAGTTAGACACTTTTCAGTGAATTAGACGTGTGTTTAATAAGGTAAACACATTTTTGAGAATTTTCAACAAAATGTCATACAAAACCAAAGATTTCAATTTAAATAATGGGTAGACAGGGCCCTTAGAACAAGGGGTTTTTTTTCATCACATAAAAAAGTGAAAGATGACAATGAATTTGTTGTGCCTAGGCACACTTTTTCCTGTAGAACTGAAAACTGCCAATGCAAACAATTGTTGTTTTTCTTTTAAATTGTGCCTCATACTGCAATGGATTAGTAAAGGGAGATATTATTTCAAACTGACAGCTACATGGATGACTCGTGCTTTAGTATCTCAACATGCAATTTCTATTTGGATGAAGTGGACAAGCGGGTTATTTATGTATTTTAATTTTGCAATCATGTGTATGTAAGTTCTACATTATGCATCCATTATGCAATCAAATGCAATGCCCTTGAAGGCGACAAAGAAAAAAGTTCAAAGAACAAATGGACCTGTCAGGTAGGCAAATTGTGTTGTTGATTTTTGTTTGCTTTTAACTACGTAAAATGTTGGTGAAGCTTAAAAAATAAATTTGACATATCCAATTTAACCATGTTTTAAAAACATTTCAAACAATTTATAAAATTTTTTAAAAATTTAAAAATGTGTTCGAAACAAAATCAAAATCAAAGTCAAAATTCAAAACAAATGAGTTGGTCTGGCCCGAAGAACAGGTTTTGTTTGTGTTTCATCTAACAGCAATGTGGCTGAAGTACACTCAAACGCAAGATGCATGTTGCCGTTGGGCAGGAAAACCCTCTGATGTGTTATCGGCCCATGATCATGTTTAAAGCAAAACCTCCTATGTAACCTCTTGGCAGTTTTGTTTAAAACATGATCATGGGCAACAAATACATAGGAGGTTTTTCCCTGCCCAACGGCGATGTTAAGAAATGATATCATGGAATCCTGCTATATTAAGATACTTTGAATTTTTGACCTACAATAAAGGTCGAGGACCATAAGAAAACTTTCCATATATTCTGTGCTATATATGTCAAACTTCGTCCCACTTGTGCATAAAAGAAAATGTTCTGGCCTCTGATACTGAATTAGTAGTGCAGACATAGGATCCATTATTCAACGATTGTGGGTTCCAGTTTTTGGCAAAACCAGTTCTATTTTTCAACGTATTAACGTGCAAATGTATTTATTTTAGGTCAAACAGCTGCCATACAGAGTGAGTCAAAATATTCAGGTCCCTTTTTCAAAAAATCATTTTTTTGTTTAAAATAATAATTTCAAAATATTTTGGTCAACATTTTGTTAATATTTATCTCAGTAACGCTCGTTATGTCTCCTATTGCTAGAAAATTATTAAAATATACAATATAACATAGCATTGCACATAAAACGAATTGATGGTTATCAAGCAATGTGAATGATGAGTTGTGTACGTGTCAATACAGGCACTCTTTACAAAAATGAAGATTTTTTTCTTGTATCAAATGGAGTAAAATAACAATTTCATACCAAACGCCCCCTGGGCATTAGAGCCGCCGAACACCAACGTGAACCGTCCCCCGTTGCTGAACATACCACGAGGACCGGGCATAAGTTCCCCAAGGACAACATCAGAATCCTTGATTCTGACTCCTCATGGTATGGACGAGGAGTTTGCGAAGCCGCTTACATCAGGCTCAAGCAGAGCTCCCTCAACAGAGACGGAGGACGCTACTACCTACCAGCCATTTACACGCCGCTATTGAGTTGTCGTCCATCACCGCCTGACGGCGATGATGATGAGACTCAATAGCTTAACCGCCAACAGCCCCACCACATGTTATTGGGGCTGACGAAAGGCAAGCGAGTTGCTGCCAGAAAGCTATCCCAGAGGTAAGCTTATTTACTGTTGTGAGAAATAATAATCTCAAAAATATTCATAACTTTTTGATTGCACTTATCCCTATGAATGGAGGCTATTTGTCACATGTGATATGTGTGTGTGATAGTCTGGAACTGGATTCAATAGCTCCAGTTCTTCCTTCCTCATGTTCAACTTGCACCTGTGGTAACGTGGATGTTGGAACCAATTTTAATTTTAAAAAGATTTTTTTTTCTGTGCCTTTTGTTAAATGTATTTATTTTTGTGTTTGAACTGGTTTAACCCTTTGAACCTGACGCGCCGGTTTACCTGACTGAGTCTGTACCACATACCCGACGCGCCGGTTTGGCGGCTTGGACCGATGTGTACCAAATACCCAATGAGCCGGTCCACCGGTGCCGTGTTGCATGCCTAAACGGGTTTATTTACATTGCTAGACGCAGGGGAACTAGACAAAGTGAGTTCAAAGTTCAAATACCTGTTTGTTTAAATCAAAGAGTGCTTTTAGTCAGTGTGGTTTGCACTGTAGTTTCGTATGTTGATTCGTGTCGAAAATACATGGAAATATGGTGCAGGATATACTTCGAGTCAAGTTTTGAACATGTAGGATGATAGTGATACTGCTGAGGATTTGTTAGATGATAGTTCTGGATTTTCAGAAGATTTTGAGACTGAATCTAATGGTGAGGATATGAGTATTGACGATGGAATGGATATTGACGACCAGCCATTAGCTTTTCATGTAGGCAGTAATGTACATGTACAGGTAATATATAGACGTGAGTTTTGGGGTGCAAAATGTCACCATTTTTATTTATTTTTGTCCTGAAAGCACTATCCAACTTTTATTGTTTCTATGTGATTTTATAATATAACAGATGATTCTGAACAAGTTTAGTATTGTTTTATCCATTTCCTGCAAAATCAATATTTTGTGTGTTACCCACAGGAGGGCTAGGATGAGCGGTACACCCCGACTGGGACCGCTAGGGTTCAAAGGTTAACAAATTTGTGAAATTGGGACCTGAATATTTTGACTCACCCTAAAGTGGATAATGATAATATGCTCCAGGAGCATAATTGTAGGTTAATAACTCAACAATGTGCTATACTTACTGCAAGCTTAGCAGGACAAGATTCCCAAAACTTGCGAGTCTCTTCTGCATCAGCCAGCTTACTATCCAGCATGCTTTGCAGCGTATCCCATGAGGCACTTGCTGATGTCAATGCTTGATGCTCATGAGAGTCCTGTTACATATTAAAAATAATAACAATATGTGATGCGATCTGTAAAAACCCATCGGATGTCACAAAATGTGAACTAGGGATTATGGGTAAAAGAATTTTTTGTTTAAAGTTTTTTTGTTTTGTTAAAGATTTCTTTAGAAAATTAATGTCCAATACTTTGTGTCATCATCTTTTATGAAATTTCACCTTCAAAAACTTACTTATATCACTTTCCTTATTAACCTTATAATGTTATTCTATTGAACTATGTATCTTTTTGGCCTGTTTTAATGATTTCTTGTTTTGTAGCTTTTTATGACATCACAATCATCATTCACTCATAACCTTTTTTTTTGTAGTGATCGCAGAAAAATGATCGCATCACATATGTGATAATAATAAAAAGGCTTACTATCCCAAAATGCTTTGCGGTGTATCCTATGATGAACCGAACTATATTTATATCTCCTGTTTATTCATGCAATATGAAAAGGTATTAATGGTTTGGGTTCGTATCGCATGGCCTCGTGTAATACTATCATATTACAAAATGCTTATGTGTAAGGTTGAAGACGATTTCTTGTGTAGTCCAACATGCTTAGCGCCACTACGGTACCAACAGGAATTTCCCCAAAACAAACAGTGCAAAACATGTGTTACGTAATTATAACAGCTGGAGATCATCTGACTTCCACCTTCATAATACATGATACAGATAGGCATCTTGGTCACAGATATAAAAAGAAAGTTGAATCTCAACTAAAATGTACTATTCAAAATATAAAGGGTCTATAAGAAAAACAAGAGAGGACTTAATGACTTAATTGAAGTCACATCAATTGTACTACTTGCAGCATGATTTTCTTAAAGACCCTCGTTTAACAACATTGTAAACCTTTCATTGCAATGTAATGTCAATGGGAACCAGTGTCTGGTGACAGAAATCAGAGGTCATGTGATGAAAGTGAAGCATGCTGGTATTGCTCAAGAAATCTTCTTTGGTGTAACTGTAAGGTCTAATAACTGTAAGGTAAATGGCGACATCTTTCAAACCTTACCTTTGCAAAGTAGTCGGTTAGTTTCTTCAATAGGTAGGCATAGCACTTGATACGATCCAACGGTAGTTTCATAAGGGTACGTAGTGGAGAACCAAAACTTGGGGGCTTCTCAGCTTCGTTTAAGAGCTCACAGAACACTGCCTCATGCTTGGACAGCGCATCACTGTATTGGATTTAATATTAGAGATAGAAATACCATGATCAATATATACATTACAAACAAATTGGACATTACGGAGCAATTTCAAGCTAATTGTAATTTTTACATTAAAAGTCAATATTTTCTATTGTTTGGGGACAAAATGGGGTGGGGCTTGAGCTGACTAGGGGGGCAAGTGGGGGGGGGCAAAGGACATGAGTGGGGGAGGGGGGAAATGCCAAGTGCCGCCACTGCTGACGACTCGCCTGGATGACTCTGAGTTTGGAATCAGACTCCACATGCGGCTATGTAACACATGTAACAGCTGTTAAAAGTTTGTTATTTACTTACTGAAAAGTTCGTGAAATATTTGTATTTGTCAGACTTATTGTCCTGTATAAATGCTTCTTACTAAGCGATCTTTCAGAATAACAAACAGCCACATTTACGAAATGTACCTATATACATAAGGAAAAATATTTGGGGCAAAGACCATGTCATCACTTACTCCTAAAGCTACAATTATAGCCCAAACAGTAGCTACCCGGCTGGGTAAAAGAAGCTCCAACATATGGGATAATCGTCTGTGAACCTATTCTGGGCATCTCGTCTTGTCAGAAAACCGTTCCATGTGACCTGTATTTCGTAAGTTTTCCGATCTCGATTTGAAATGGATTATCCATATACCCACAACAATATTAATAGAGTAAATCGACTAAAGAGATGTGGTCAAGATATCATCTGATTTTTAAGAGAAAGAACACAAAGCCCGCAGTTTGACAGTTTTATGTGCGCATCATCTGTGTTGCGTACCCAGTATTTGTTCAATTTTCATTTAATTTCTAAATTGTTAACACTTTCCACTACTGCGCAATCGTCTGTAGACGACAGTTCAAAATAATTCAAAAAATGGTTCACAAATGTCAAAATTATTGAATTTCATAACCATATTAGGAATCACCCTGAAAAATGTATTAACATAAGTACAAATCTCCCAGAACTTATTGTTCTTGGGACTCCCCTGTCGAAGCCTGCTTACCGTGGTTCGATGTTTTGATCTGACTAATTTGCATCTTCCCCGGAGATGCGGGCATTCCAAACTGAAGTATTTCTAATATTTCAAACTAGAAACACGGGTCACCCTGACGTGACGTCACCCCCATGTCACGCGCCAGCCCGTCACCCAAATTTCGCTTGGATACCTCGCAAGTAATCCAGACTACTTCTGCTTTTTATCGCAGTGGGGTCGGGCGGCCGGGCGATCAAAACATCGAACCACGGTAAGCAGGCTTCGACAGGGGAGTCCCAAGAACAATAAGTTCTGGGAGAGACTCCCCTGTCGACCTGCTTGCCGAATGGTTCGATGTTTTGATCTGACTAATTTGCATCAACCCAGTTTAGCACAGAACACTGGAGGAGGTGCGAAAAAAAAACCAAACACCGTGTACAGTATTTATTATTTTAAGATCAGATCATTAAACCCACATCGCCATGATGTCAAGGTCAAATCGAATCAAGGTAAGCTTAGTCTCAATTTCGCGTTTATCAAAACCGAAAAGACTTAGCTCAACCTCAAAATAAATAACTGATAAACCAACTCACCTAATTTCTTGGCTGTCTGCCCGACGGTCTAGCTAGGACCGTACGGGCGAACTGTCCCCTGAACGAGTTCCCGCCAAAAGCCCTGTAATAGGCGGCGGAAAATGTCGTCGTGGATTTCCAAGAAACGGCCTCATAGATCTCCTTCACGGACAACCCCCAGTGGTATGTCCATGAAGTTGCAATACTACGTGTCGAGTGCGCGGAGGCACGATCGTCATAAGTAATTGCCTATGAGTCTCTAACTATCTGAACTAGTCAGCGTGAAATAGTACTTTTCGTCGCTGGGCTGAGTGGCTCAGAGTGTGTTAAAAAGAGCTGATCAATGTATTTTTACCACGTACTCCGGACGTCTTACCTGAGTAATACCTCAGACAGCGAGCGGGGCACCATAACCCGTCATCGTGTACGAACGAATTCGAACTCAGAGAGGGTAGGTAAAGGGTGGAAAACGAGTGCGTACTTGTTTCGTTCTACGCCAGAAACCCTGGTATAAAACAAAGTGTAGCGCCCGCGCGAGAAAGAGTCATTGGCGAAAAAGACAATGCGAGTTCAGAACACCTTTGCGCAGAGGCAAAGGCTACGAGAATTACTGTTTTCAGAGCTTATCCTGAGGGTCGACGCCTTCGCCGTAAGGCTCGAATGGCGGACCCTTGAGATAGTTGAGAACAGTATTAAGCTCCCAAGCAGGTACGATCTTCCTGGTTGGAGGCCTCTCGTTGAACATCTCCTTCAATAGAAGACTGATCTCTCCGTCGTCCTTGACAGAAAATCCGTCCTCAAAACCTACATGGACTGACATGATTGCGGACTATAATTCCGGACAGTAGCTGCCTGGAGTCCTGAATCAAACTTCTCGGTTAAAAAATAGCGAAAACGCTATTTACATCTGCTCGAGTGGGAGAGATATCTCTCTCAGTACACCACTCATAGTAGGGAGCCAAACGCTTAGAGTAAGTCTTGAGCGTGGATTGGCGTCGACCTGAGGCGACCAAGCCTGCAGACCTTCGAGAAAAGCCTTTCTCCTGGCATCGTTGCCGGATAATGGCCAAACAGTCAACCGTAGGTGCTCGTTCGGTAGGAATTCGCCGTGAACTCCCTGCCTGAGCAAGTCCTGAAGTGGAGGTAGCAACATGGGGCGACCCACAAGAAGATCTACCATCGGTCGAAACCACAAGTGTTTCGGTCAGAAAGGGGCTATGAGCAGGACGTAACAGTCGTCTCTTGCCACCTTTTCTACCACTTTTGGAAGCAGCGAGATTGGAGGGAAGGCATAAGCCGTCAGTCCCTTCCAATCCACTGACAGAGCGTCTGCGGCGTACGCCCTCGGGTCGCGAGACCGAGAGCAATACACCGGTAGCTGTTTGTTCTGGTACGAAGCAAACAGGTCGATCGCTGGGTGACAAAATCGTACAAAGATTGTCTGTGCTATCTGAGGTGCTAACGACATTTCCGTAGGGCCGGACGTTCGTCCCCTGGAAAGATCGTCTGCAAGGATGTTCGTGACACCCGCGATGTGAATCGCCCGCAGTATGATCTGGTGATCTCGACACCATGTGATGAGTCTCATGGTGAGGTAACAGAGGGTGGGAGATCTTGTCCCGCCCTCCCCGTTCAGGTAAGCTACCACTGTCGAGTTGTCCGTCTGGACAAGGACACTGTGTCCCTGTAGATCGGATTCGAACCATAGGAGAGTCTTCTTCACTGCCCAAGTTCGAGCAGATTGATGTGTACCTGAGCCTCTATGCTCGACCACCGGCCAAAAGCCCGGTTGTCTAGCCAATGGCCTCCCCATCCCGACAGTGACGCGCCTGTCGTGATGACACGACTCGTCGGTGGGGATGGAAAAACCATCCCCACTGTCAGGTTGGTAGGTTGGTACCACCAGTGGAGTTCCCCCTTGATCAGGTCTTAGATAGGAACCATCCTGGACACTGAGTGAACACTTGGCTTGTAGTGCGCCAGCAGGTGAATCTGAATTACCCTCAAGGAACCGACAAAGCGGAATCAGATCTACCATGCTGGCCACAAGGCCCAAACTTTGAGCCACGCTACCGCCGGCGCTACACTCGCTTCCGCTAGGATGCGAGCGCAAGCAGCCATGTTGTTTACTCGAGCCAGGGAAGGCATAACCCGACCCTTCGACAGGTCTAGTCGTGCCCCGAGGTATATCGGAGACTGAGTCGGAACGAGATAGGACTTCTTGTAGTTCACTACAAAGCCCAGTCGCGTAATCACCTGGATGACTAGCTGTATGTGGTGCGCTGTCTCTTCTCGAGACTTCGCACACACCAGCCAGTCGTCCAGATACTGACATATGTTGACGCCCCGGCGTCTCAAGTATGCTCCCACCTCTCTCACTACACGGGTAAACACCCTGGGCGCAGTGGAGAGGCCGAAGGGCAGACATGTGAACATGTACGCCTGGTCTTGTACGTAGCCATTTCTGGTCTCAGGGAGCAAACGGAACGTGAAGGTAGGCATCCTTGAGGTCCAAGGAGGCTGCCCAACACTACCTCGTTCACGAGGAGTGATCGAAGTACTCTGTCGGCAGGCAAATGTGTTCGCCTGCGACGCGAGTGCGGTGGCGGGGTGAGAGTAAACTCGATCTTGTAACCCCGCTCGACCGTCTCCAGTAGCCAGTTGGACGGCGAAATGGTGATCCATTCCGCGCTGAACTGCAGCAAGCGCCCGCCCACCGGTGGATACAAGTCCACCGGTGACACCACCGTCTGCAGAGGAGCTAAGAGCTCCCCGGACGGGTGGATGGCAGGCGCCGTACCCTCAGGAAGAAGGCTTCTTACCAGAGGTCCTCGGGCGTTTACTGCCCTTGGACGCTGCCGGCTTAGAAGACTTCCCCGGCCACCACGGCGTCTCTTCCCAGAGGAAGGAGCCGAAGCGGCTGCGGGCAAGGCTACCGAAGGAACCGCACCTGAAGAACCTGAAGTGGAAGGCTTCGTCGAAGATTTCCGTTTACTGGATTTCTTCGACTTCTTCTTCCTCTTCTGGGACTTCAACGCCGCCTCCGTATCTACCAGTGACTTCTCATCGACTACCTCTCTCGCTCGCTGTTCCACCAGCTCGCAGAAGCGGTTACCGAAGAGAAATCCCTGAGTAGAGAGCTCGACCTTATTGAGCGAGTCAGCGAACTGCTGCCCATAGGTCGAGCTCAGGAGGGAGAGTGCGTTCGATTGGCGTAGGGATGTAAGGCGGTGAGCCGCAGACATCGAAGATTGCAAAGATTTGTGAGAGAGATCTGACAACAGATACGCCTCACGCGCAATCTCCGACGCCGAGCCTGATCCCGCAGCAGTTAACCTTGTAAAGTGTTCCGCTACAGTAGAACTGAATGCAGAAAGCCGGATAGCCGCCCGTAGGCGACTGTCAACGGATTTCAAACACTCCTCCCAATACGGGGAGTACGTTCCATGATCAACTTTTCCCTCAACCGGAAGGCGTTTATGTATCTCTGGGTCCATGGTAGGCACCTTGAGATACTGGTTAAAATCATCGTCCGTCACTAGACAGCCCTTCATGTAGGCCTTCTTAGACGGAGGAGACTTTGCCGCCTCCCAGACAGACGCCAAGTCTGCAGGAAGTGTCAGCGCTGGCTCAACTGAGTCCGAGAGTAATGGGTACGTAGCGCTAAAAACACTAGGTGTAACCGCTGGACGACGCGACTCGTAGGCAATGCCTAAGTCCTGCGCAACGCGGGACAAAATCGAGTGCGTGTCTAACGGAAAGCCATTAACTCTCTCCTCAGCTGGTAGCGGGAGAAGAGGCACAGACTCGTCGGAATCCGACTCGTCATCCTCTCCCGACCCCTTTCCCTCGCCCGAAGAGTCAGACGAACCCGACTCGGATTCATCCTCACTCTCTGGACGGGCATCATCCGCACACAAATCCATGTCCACCGCGCCGGCAACCGGCACGGGGGCTTGGACGAGTACTGATGAAGAGGGGGTACTCCCGCCGAGATCCGGGTGAACGGGGTTCACCGTGGGATTCCCAGCACTAACTACCGACGGAACTTGAGGAAGCGGCACGCTCTGCGCCTGAGAGGCGAGCTGCATGCCGGCTGGTTGTCCAGACTGCCACGGGTAAACCATACCCGGCGGCTGTCCGTACTGCCAACCTCCTACACCGTACGGATAAGCGGGAGGGCTAGCAGCCTGCGTAAGCAAAAGGTTGTACGACCCTTGCCATGCTGGTGCTTGCGCCCAAGGTTGATATGCTTGGTACTGGGCCTAGGGCCCTGCACTCGGCATACCGCCTGCCGCTGTTGGGTAACCACTCACTCCCCCCTTGCTGCAACAAAGCCTGTTGCTGCATAGGAGCGTTAGAGTAGAACGCATGAGTATTATCCGCAGCCACCGAAGCGGTTGGAATGGTACTCATCATGGGATAAGCTTGTCCTAATCCTCGATCACCGTGACCGGGAGGATAATGACTGGCAAATCCACTAGACATAATACCACCATTCGGCGTGGACGAGTGAGCACTCAATCCTGCCTGAATAGGGCGATTATGACTAATCCCTCCCTGGTTATCAACCGTGGCTAATCGTAAGCCGACAGGAAAACCGGGGGGCGGGGGTAGATCTCGGAGAGTTCTACTAGCGGAACAAACAACGGCAGGCTCAGGGCCGCCCGCCATCGTTGTTACCACCGACTGGCTGGTAGGTGTACCCATACTACCCGAGGTAGCTAGGGCAACTCCCACCGCCAGCGAGCCAGTTACTAGTGCGGGGGCGAACCCCACACTCTCACTGGCAGAAAGCACCGTAGCTGCGGGCACCGATTCTCTCGGACCGCTGCTACTGGCACCCGGCGTGAAAGGTACTAACTCAGGGGTCGACATAACCCCCGAGCTTTCGCCTAGCTCGCCTGACGGAGTAGTGTACTTAACGGGGACCAGTCCCGCCTTTCCACCACTCACGCCGACCGTTTCTACATGCCGAACAGGCCGAGCCTGATCGTTAGCCGAAACAGCCACGGAAGCTCCGGTAACAGAGCTTCCCTCCCCCGTGAGAAGGAGGCCGTCGGACGAACCGACGGAATTTCTACCTACAACATTAACATTAATACTGCGAGTGCGTAATCCCTAAACAAAGCCTATCTCCAGTGCATGAAATGGACAGCAGACAGACCTACACAAAAGGAATCACACTGATCGGTGCGTGAGCACGATCGGTGGGCAAGACATAACCTATGTGAATCCCAAATAGGAATAAGAACAGGGCACTCAGTACAATGGTGCGACATGACTATGGTACGCAGATGCTAGTATAAGTTATAACACAGATAGGTAGGATTAATCAAGCGCTAGCGGCGAAAAGTACAAGGCTGCTGGGTGATTGAGTAATGTAGTAAGACGAATTTAGTAATCGATCTATTACAACGTGAATAAAGATATAAACTCAGTCAAACGCGTATAATAAACACAGGTTATCAACCACTGAAGGGGATTATCCGTGAATCTGACTATATATATGTCACTGAGGGCTTTCTGTCAAAAGCTGTATAGGATACATAATATAGGGTATACACGTTAATAACTACATTACACAGACTACATCGATTTATATAAAGATACATCACCAAGATCCATAAACGATATTGTCCGTCATAAATAATAATAATCCCAGCGATTCCAATACGAGTTCAATAAAGATCCAAAGCGTATCCGGACTTGCGGAAAAATATTATAACAAAAACAAAGAGCCGCCATATTGCATACGTCACAAGTAAAATGGCGGACTCCTCGGAAAATTTTAGAATTTTACGTTCAGTTTTTAATTGAATTTGGTACTCTAAAAGGTCCGAAATGAACCAAAACGGTCCGATTTAATAGCGTAGAAAATCCAGAAAAACCGCCCACACGAATTATGCACGCCAGTGTCAAAATGCTCAACTCAAGGATCCGTAAATCCAGAATACAGGGAGCTCCGCGAAAACACAACTTGCGAGGTGTCCAAGCGAAATTTAGGTGACGGGCTGGCGCGTGACATGGGGGTGACGTCACGTCAGGGTGACCCGTGTTTCTAGTTTGAAATATTAGAAATACTTCAGTTTGGAATGCCCGCATCTCCGGGGAAGATGCAAATTAGTCAGATCAAATCATCGAACCATTCGGCAAGCAGGTCGACAGGGGAGTCACACCTATTATTGATTCAGTGAACCTCCAATGGTGAGAAAGTTACACACTTATCCTGCATATGGTTCATAGGCACTAATTCCTTGTGACCAAATACATGTATCTTGTATAGAATAGGGTGGTTTTTTGTTCAGCCTTACCTGAAAACTTTGCCAAGATGTGCAAAACCACCAATGGTGAGGAAGTTACACACTTGCGCTGCATATGGTTCATACATAAACACTAATTCCTTGTGCTATATCTAATACTTTGGAAATATGGCAGCAATCTTACCTGAGGTCTGTTTTTCTGTGGGAGAACAGGGTGGTGCGTTTTTGCCTAAGTACCTAAAAATTTGCCGAGATGAGTAAAACTGCCAATGGTGATGAGGAAGTTACACACCTATGCGGCATATTGTTCATAGACACCAATTCTTTGTGACAATATATCTTATATAAACTGCTCAAACAAATTTTGGAATTTTTTTTTCAATCACAAAATGTTCAAATATTTTGGGATATTTCCATACTGTGTTGCAGAGCAATGAAAAACTGATGTGTTTATCTTTACACTTATACCCAATTTGTAGCAATACCTTGTTCCAGTGCTCTACTACTTGCTTGAGAACATGTAGAGGTCTCAATCTGAATGTGCCAAAATCAACACTATTTTATGCTCAAAAGTCAATAGAGCATCACTCTACAGTAGTGGTCAATGTAACACTTCATTGAACAGACGATAAAAATAGTCTTTTGAGCGCAAAATAGTGAGGAATTTGGCACATTTTGAATGTGACCTCTCCACATTCTCAAGCATATGGCTAAATAAGCACTGAAACAAGTGATTGCTACAAATGAGGTATCGTTAGAAAGAAAAACACATCAGCTTTACATTGATATGATTCACAATATGAATATATCACAAAATATTCAAAAATATGGCGATTGAATACAAATTTCCAAACTTTTTAGCAGTTTATATAACAGGGTGTTTTTTTATGTTGCCTTACCTGAAAACTTTGCCAATATGGGCAAAACCACCAATAGTGAGGAAGTTACACACTTGCGCTGCATATTGTTCATACATAGCCACATATTTCTTTTCATTCTTCAGCATCACCAGGTCGGCTAGATCATGATTCTTCTGTATAATACTTGTTAACTGGATACTGTTCTGAGTCACGGCATTCGTTATAGAGCTGAAGGAATCCATGATGTACTTGAAGGGTAGACTGTATATGGTGTTTTCTAGAGCTTTGTGGGTTTCTGTAACAATGAAAGAACATATATGTGACGCGATCAAGAGGAATGAGTCGGATGTCGACCCTCAATCATGTGCAAAACTGTTGGGACACTTCCTGCATGTCCTGTGGAACGGTGGTCCCTCCCCCTAAATTCAATGTTGGTCCATATAAAAGCATCGTCCAGCAACGGGCTGTGTTATATATATATCAGCCCCAACATTGATTGGGGGTGGGGGTGGGGGATGGCAGCTTTACATAAACTAGTTTTGACTATCATACTTTCAACTGACATCTTTTTACTCATTTTGGAAGATATTTCATGCGCAAGTGTATAGTGTCCCAACAGGTTTTGAACAAGATTGTATTAAAGCATTGAAAAAAATAATGTACTAAATTCATATAAGTCCTTGTAACTGCATTAAAAATGTTCCAATTAATCTCATATTTGGCAATATTAGAGAGCGATAATGTACGATTAGTATCGTTTGTTTAAAAAAAAGAATGGGTTAGTAATATCTTCAATTTAAAGGGGCATTGTCTGAATTATGCACCTAAATGGTACTTTTAATCAAGACTTCTTTATAAGATATAGGTAAAACAAATAATGTCATTTTATCATGACATGATTTTATTTTAAAAGAAACACGTAGATCTCTTTGAGTGACATGTTAGCAATAAGCACCAATATTGTTTATATTCTTGCGTCATGTAAATATTCAAAACATAGACCGATGTCAGACTCGAACCTATATACAACATTTGGTTTAACTACATGTACAATATTGTGTGTAAGACAACAGCGCGCTAGACCGGTCGGCCATGGAGGGAACACACCACTTTGCAACGTTTTAAAGAATATCAGGACTATAATTATGGACACAATCGATATAGGCGTTTCACAGTATGCCAACATGCCACATGTAGAATCGATTGGATCGACAGTAAGCCATGAGTTATAAAAAGGAAAATATGTCAAAGACCTTTATATTAAAATAATGGCATACTGTTGGAAATCGACTTTCCCATAATTGTTTTGACTTCTGATTGAAAATTATCTATGGATTACTGTTATCGCCCATCAAAATACGTTGTCAAAATGAACTATAATACATTGCATTAACAACAACGGCTAACCGATATCGATTGTGTCCATAATAGTCCTGATATTCTTTAAAACGTTGTTAAGTGGTGTGTTCCCTCCATGGCCTACCGGTCTAGCGCGCTGTTGTCTTACACACAACATTGTACATGTAGTAAACAAAATGTTGTATATAGGTTCGAGTCTGACATCGGCCTATGTTTTGAATACTTTAAAACTTAAATCCATATCCCCGTACACTTTTAAAAATGCCAGAGAACTCTATATAAGTGCGTTTAATACAAATTATGTATTTTGTTTTTACATTTTTTGTATTCATTAAGTAAAAGAATTAATTCAAATAGTTAAATACTTAATACGATAGTGTGTGCGCCGATTGATTTAACTTGTTGGTACTCGCCAAAGCAACCACAATGTTCCCCAATTGAGATGCATACGAGTTGCGTAATCGATTAGAGCGCCCACCCTTCCTTGTTATGTAATCCATTTTCCGTGACGCAGGAGTCGCGTAAGCGACGAGAGTATTTTCTAGCATGTTTGGATGGTATTATATGTTATCAAGAAACCATTTGAATCTAAATAACTGGCAATATCCATTACTTCTTGGGCATCTAGTGTGCAAAATATACCCCCGTAATTAAAAGTGAACTATCCCTATAAGTAAGTTGGAGCATAACATTTTTAAGTAGTTGGTCACGTGACCGATAACATGACCTATATATCCTCCAAATCTGATCAAGAAACCCTTTATTGAATCAAAAGTTGTGTCTAAAAACGGAAAACTGGTGATGCAATCGTTTAAAACACCCACCGCTGTAAATTAGATACTTTGAAATTATGACACTTCATCAAAATAAAGGTTATTTATGTATTTTATTAAATATGTATACGTAATTAGACTATGAAATTCAACTCGGAATGTTACAGAAGCAATATTCTTCATTTCTTAAAAAGAATTGTTGAAATCAAAGCTACCGTTTTCGAGATATAGCGATTTTTGTATTATTTATAGCTCACTTTCTCACTCCCTTAATACAATCATGTGCAAAACTGTTGGGACACTTCCTGCATGTCCTGTGGAACGGTGGTCCCTCCCCCTAAATTCAATGTTGGTCCATATAAAAGCATCGTCCAGCAACGGGCTGTGTTATATATATATCAGCCCCAACATTGATTGGGGGTGGGGGTGGGGGATGGCAGCTTTACATAAACTAGTTTTGACTATCATACTTTCAACTGACATCTTTTTACTCATTTTGGAAGATATTTCATGCGCAAGTGTATAGTGTCCCAACAGGTTTTGAACAAGATTGCTGGTCGAAAAAGAGTTTTTAATACAGTCTTAAAGAAGACACCTGGAGCTTTCAGAAACTGAAAACCCCATGTCGATACGACATTTTGTTCCAAAGTTATGTCAAATTGTATACATGAATTTCCATCAAAACTTATGTTTTGAATTGGCCATATCTCAATTTGGGATTCCCCGACATCCGACTCATTCCTCTTGATCGCGTCACATATTATTAATACATCCCACACTTAACACTTTCCACGCGTCTGCAGACGACTTTCCAAAATGTCACAAAATGATTTGGAAATGTCAACATTATTGAATTTCATCACCGTATTTGGAATCACCGTGAGAAATGCATTAAAATAAGTACAAACTTGCCTAGTATTGGTTCAGTAATTTTTAAAATAGATTTTATGGGAAAGGTTTCTGAAAAAATTGTTTTGTGTATGGTAAAACTAATAGGCGTGTGGAAAGTGTTAACACAAACTTGCTTTAATGTTAGCCAATTCTAAATCAGTAATTGATATCAACAATCTAAGATAAACATTAAACAAGCAAATTGCTTCCCTGCAATTTGATACATTTATGACCATATAGTGGTTCCCCTTTTTTCTATGGCAAGCAATTGATTTGTATCGAACACCGTGTGCTATGGTAAGAAGACAGCATGAGCTGTATATCATTAAAAATAAATTGTCGCTGCGTACAAAATACCACACATTATGCAATGATATCCCATAGAAAACTAAATTTGCTACAACTTTGTAGATGTATATTGTACAAGGGTCATTAAGTTCTATACCTCCTACCTCATAACATTGCTAATGTGAATGTCAGCCTCAGGACATTTGTCATGGTTTATAGCTCTGAATCATATAGCTATACATTTGTGGGATATGATAATTGACATCTGTTTCACTTTTGTTTTGATGCTTCAAAGCCAGAGAGAGATTTTGGACAACTGAGATGGGAAATAACCCTCAAATTATTATTATTTTCTTTGATTTTTCTCCGTATTGTATGGTTAGATAATAGATACTGTTAGATATAACTGTAAAACACTATAAGTTCGTAGATATTTTATTTTGTGAATTTAAAATAACTGCTATTTTAGCGGACATTTAATTTCGGGAAACCTGGAAATGTTACTGTTACTTTCAATGCAAGATTGGCAGTTTGCGGGTATTTAATTTCGCAAATCCGCATCACTCGCGAAATTAAGTGGTTTACAGTACGAGCGAGGTTTCAATACTGAAAATGGAAAACAATGGATGATATCTAAATATAATAAATAAGATTGTAAGTGATATCAACTCTTGTTCTAGGCTTGCAAATCGTATAATAATAACTCAAATGTATTGCTATGCCTTTAGCATACTGGAATACTGCTTATCGGTCAAATTCATGGTTACAATTCATGTTACAGTGCTGCCTGGTATGTTAAATCTTTAGCATGATGGTAACTTTATGAGTTGTCCTTATATGGGCAATCTTCAGAACAGTCAATCAGATAGTCAATAGTAGAAATCAACTCTTGGAGAGACACTTGGAATTCTTCCATTTAAGTCCTGACATGTAATTGAAGAAATATCTCAGTTGTTATGAAAGACAAATATGACTTTTTCAGTGTTCCCCATAGGGTTACATTTAGTGGTTGTCCTGATCTGGTTCTGGCTAATCAAACGGCATATTTTCAGTGTTCCCCATAGGGGAGGGTTGCATTTAATGGTTGTTCTGATCTGGTTCTGGCTAATCAGATTGTATATTTTCAGTGTTCCCCATAGGGCAAAGCTACGTTTTAAGGTTGTCCTGATCTGGTTCTGGCTAATCAGACGGCATATTTTCAGTGTTCCCCATAGGGGAGGGTTGCATTTAATGGTTGTTCTGATCTGGTTATGGCTAATCAGACGGCATATTTTCATACCACATCAGTCACTTTTATTGTTTATAGTTGGTTAAATAGATATCGGTAGAATGGTTACACTTTTTGTCTCTTAGAATTGGCCAAATGATCAGAACATATCAGAGAGGTTTTGCTGTTTTTCATCCATTTCCGTCACACTTAATGGATATTCGGTCTTCACAGCATCATCAGAAAAGTACAACTAGTACTGCAATTTACTATGAATTTGTAGCTGAGATTAAAAGTTTCAAATATACAATTGTGGAATATTTCATAAAACTGGGTTATATAATAGCAAGGTTATGAGACAGGGAGGTAGAACTTATTGAATAACCCTCGTATGATTGCTATATTTATCAAATGGGGAGATGTATGTTGTGTTTTCTATATGAATGAAAGAAACATGATTGTAATATATTTATCTTGGGTCTTGGGGAGATGTATAATTTGTTGTCTGAAGCTTTTTAAAAGAGTGAAAGAAAAAGATTGATTTGGCAAACAAAATGCAACAACAACCAAAATCCTGTTATATAAACAAGGTTTTATACTAAAAAATTAATGGTTGTTTTCACAATAAATGCAGTTATATGTAAGTCGTTCTGTAACGTTTACCTTATTCAGAATGGATGTCAAACCAGATTCAATAAACTAAAAAGGGACTAGGGGGACACCGTCTAGCTATACTAACCTGGCATTTGTAGTGTTTTTAGTATAGTAGTTTTCACAACAGATAGCTGGTTGTGTAGAAGTCTTTCTGTAGCTGTTAACTCATGCAGAATAGATGTGAAGCCAGATTCGTTTTTATCCACAATACAAGCACACATGTCTCCTGCTGCCGCAATGGCCTGTACCCACCCATTCTGAAAAAAAGGGGAAATTTGGTACAGCTTAGTATCGACCATAGTTCAGTTAGGACAGCCTATCTATTCAATTTCAATTTGCTTTGAAAATTATGTGTTTTCATCAGGGAAATTGAATGATTTTATCTGGAATACACACTACAAACATAACACTATGTTTCAATTGTGATAGAAATGGAATCAAATATCAACATTTCTTTGTAGGTTAAATAACTGTTATAATTTGAGCAGTTCCAAATTGGCGAAGTCTGTACAGCAGCGAATGAATATACAGAAGCATGAAGGCAACAAGCGCACTGTGCATCATCATGTGTAATGAAGAATTGAAGAATTACTTTTACTCGTGGAGAGATAAAACTGAATATTTCTCATAAACTTGGTTAAACTATGAATTAAAGGCGGTACTCTGCCAAAATTAAGCTTTTGGGATATGTGGGTACAGTAGTCACCATCGACTTTGCTTATAAAATGTCTTTTATCTGAATAATCACAAGTTTCTCCGGTTCTTTAGCCCTACCAGCATATTTGACGGTAGGTCCCTTAGCAATACTAACAGCTGAACGTTATATTCCTACCTTTCTTATAAATCCTAGTTTCTCTGGTTGTTTAGCTCTACCAGCATATTTGACGGTAGGTCCCTTAGCAATACTAACAGCTGAACGTTATCTTCCTACCTTTCTTATAAATCCTAGTTTCTCTGGTTGTTTAGCTCTACCAGCATATTTGACGGTAGGTCCCTTAGCAATACTAACAGCTGAACGTTATCTTCCTACCTTTCTTATAAATCCTAGTTTCTCTGGTTGTTTAGCCCTACCAGCATATTTGATGGTAGGTCCCTTAGCAATACTGACAGCTGAACGTTGTCTCCTACCTTTCTTATCAATCTTAGTTTCTCTGGTTGTTTAGCCCTACCAGCATATTTGACGGTAGGTCCCTTAGCAATATTGACAGCTGAACGTTGTCTCCTACCTTTCTTATAAATCCTAGTTTCTCCGGTTGTTTAGCTCTACCAGCAAATTTGATGGTAGGTCCCTTAGCAATACTGACAACTGAACGTTATCTTCCTACCTTTCTTATAAATCCTAGTTTCTCTGGTTGTTTAGCTCTACCAGCATATTTGACGGTAGGTCCCTTAGCAATACTGACAGCTGAACGTTATCTTCCTACCTTTCTTATAAATCCTAGTTTCTCTGGTTGTTTAGCCCTACCAGCATATTTGATGGTAGGTCCCTTAGCAATACTGACAGCTGAACATTATCTTCCTACCTTTCTAATCAATCCTAGTTTCTCCGGTTGTTTATCCCTACCAGCATATTTGACGGTAGGTCCCTTAGCAATACTGACAGCTGAACGTTATCTTCCTACCTTTCTTATAAATCCTAGTTTCTCTGGTTGTTTAGCCCTACCAGCATATTTGATGGTAGGTCCCTTAGCAATACTTACAGCTGAACATCTTCCTACCTTTCTTATAAATCCTAGTTTCTCTGGTTGTTTAGCCCTACCAGCATATTTGACAGTAGGTCCCTTAGCAATACTGACAGCTAAACGTTATCTTCCTACCTTTCTTATAAATCCTAGTTTTTCTGGTTGTTTAGCCCTACCAGCATATTTGACGGTAGGTCCCTTAGCAATACTGACAGCTAAACGTTATCTTCCTACCTTTCTTATAAATCCTAGTTTCTCCGGTTGTTTAGCCCTACCAGCATATTTGACGGTAGGTCCCTTAGCAATACTGACAGCTGAACGTTATATTCCTACCTTTCTTATAAATCCTAGTTTCTCTAGTTGTTTAGCTCTACCAGCATATTTGACGGTAGGTCCCTTAGCAATACTAACAGCTGAACATCTTCCTACCTTTCTTATAAATCCTAGTTTCTCTGGTTGTTTAGCTCTACTAGCATATTTGACGGTAGGTCCCTTAGCAATACTAACAGCTGAACGTTATCTTCCTACCTTTCTTATAAATCCTAGTTTTTCTGGTTGTTTAGCCCTACCAGCATATTTGATGGTAGGTCCCTTAGCAATACTGACAACTGAACGTTATCTTCCTACCTTTCTAATAAATCCTAGTTTTTCTGGTTGTTTAGCCCTACCGGCATATTTGACGGTAGGTCCCTTAGCAATACTGACAGCTGAACGTCATATTCCTACCTTTCTTATAAATCCTAGTTTCTCCGGTTGTTTAGCTCTACCAGCATATTTGACGGTAGGTCCCTTAGCAATACTGACAGCTGAGCGTCGTCTTCCATCTTTATCTTTCAGGGATGGGCTCTCTGGATTGGGGGTTCTGCCTTCGCTTCTTAACTCTTGCAGACTATCAATACAAAAGATAGGTAAATTGTTAGAAAATGCCACGTTATTTCTATTACTATTAAATGCAATTTGTTTACATTTGGTGAACTAAGTAAAAAGTAAAGACTCGCGCCGAGCAAAGCTCGCGCGCGAAGTGCCCATCTCTCTTTCATTAGCGTTTGAGCCAGACTCCCCATGTAATACTTGGCTGTGGGGGGTTCGCCACTCCTCCCGCACAGCGAGTCTGTTTTACTTCCCAACATGAATTAATGCCGGTACCCAATTATACAGGGTGAGTCAAAAAGACTGCAATAGTGGAAAGAAGCCATTTTGTTTTCAAAACCAAAATGAATTTTTAAACTTTTTAAACGTTGCAAGAATGATGTATTTAATCCTAACTTTGTGTGAAAAAATGAAGTCGATCGCATTTTCCGTTTGTCTTTGGTGAACCTTTTGACCGGTGCACCCATTGTACACGTTTGTCCACGAGATACCCAAAATATGCATCAGATCTCAAAATGTGTCTCTCATTCAAATTTGGAAACTTGAGTTCATTTGTGATGTTATTGGAATGTGATGCATCCTTTCTTGTTTACATGTGAGTTAGCATAATCAATTATAATCGTACCCATGCAATGAAGGCGTATAGTGTTCTAAATGTTAATACAAAACTGAAATTTTCCATTTTTTTGTTGGCGGGATATTCAAATATGAAAATGCAATGTGTGCCATTTCAAATGAAAATCACTGTGCTCGTGGACAAACAGGTAAATTTGGTTGTGCAGCAAAGAGGGTCACCAAATACAAACGAAATATGCGATCGACTTCATTTTTTCACACAAAGTTAGGATTAAATACAGCATTCTTGCAACGTTTAAAAAGTTTTAAAATTCATTTTGGTTTTGAAAACAAAATGGCTTCTTTCCACTATTGCAGTCTTTTTGACTCACCCTGTACACCTGGGTGAAGCGTGGCAAGTGCGGTAAAGTGCCTTGCCCAAGGACACAACACGTTGGCACCAACGGGGCTCGAACCCACAATCTTTGCATTGTGGAGCGAGGGTGAATCCGCTGGACCGACCTTTGGTGAACTACTTACAATCTAATTCCTAAGTCTTTGAAAAGACTTTGACCAAACAGAGAATACCGTTTGATTGATAAGTGACTTACTTCATTACTCAATGTTATAATAAAAATGGTTAAGAACAGTGGTATAATTTAGGGGGATGGCAATAATTAAAATGGATTACCTAATCAAAGAAATAGTTACCTGTCTGATTGATAAAAGTGACTTAACCCTAACACTCCCGGTGGATTTTCCAACGAATTTTTTTTCAAGCAAAAAAGCACACACAACAAGAGGTGCCACGCCCCGGGGTTTGAACCCACGACCTCTCGGTTGACAGGCGAACGCTCTACCAACTGAACCACGGGGGAAGCTATGTAGCCCGGGGCCATTATTTCACCCAAAAACTCAGCGCCAGGTGGAACCGACAGGCTGGGAAATGGGATTTCATGGGGTACGGGGCTGTTAGGGTTAATATGTGCCTCTTCCTGGGGCTAAATAAACTGTAGTAATAGGCAGACCAGGGCTGTGCTGTGCTTGGGAACTACTTTTATTTGGAGTAAATTGTATACAAGGAGGAGGATTTTAAAATTTACAAATAAGGAGGATTTTGGCTGTTACCACTGATTTGCCGTCTCACTCTTGCTTACTATAGTTGATTATTCAAATGTCGTCTGGTCTAATTCACTTCAGAGTAAAAATAGAGTGATGTCAATGCAATGTGTTAACATAAAAAAACATATTTTTCAGAAACCTTTCTCCAACTTTCAAAGTATATCTCAAGAATTACTGAACCAATACTAGGCATGTTTGTACTTATTTTAATGCATTTCTCACGGTGTTTCTATACATGGTGATGCAATCCAATAGTTTTGACATCGTTGAAACTATGACTGCCATGTGGAAAGTGTTCACAAAGCAAGAATTCCAGTCAAAGTCAGTTTTGGGACTTGTGTATTGCTCTTTTCACAATAAACCAACAACACATTGAGAAAAAAAGCTTCAAGTAAACCCAAAGGGAAAAGTAGCACATTATTCTCTTAAACATTTCATTGTATACTCAACTTTGAAAATTTATACCTAAGAACTTGTCTTTTATTTGTTATGAAATTTAAAAGCCTCTTCTACGGTTTAGCTGCCCTTGATTTGGCACAGGTAAGCCTTTTATAGTGAATAGTACCATGTAAGCTTGGGCGATATCGCGACCAACGATAAAATCAAGATATAAATTTCTCACATCGAGATGACGATTTGCAGAGATGTATGTGGTCTACGATATAAATAAGGTTTAATTAGCTTATTTATTTGGCAGCAAATTGCATTATTTCAATCAATTGTTCATGTACCTCATTTTATGCAAAAGTTAACTTAAATCAAAATCTCAAATTTGAAAAATTGTAACTTCACCCTGGTTTTGTCATGGATGGTCACTTATGGATGCTGCGTGGCAATATGAACAGTAGACAACCAGAGCACATTATATGGAGATGTAATCAAACCGTAGACACTGGATGATACAGCCTTACAGGCTTATATATAGGCTGTCTCAAAAAGATTAGTAACAAAGTTTAACACACACATGCTTTCACTTTGCCAAATGGATGAAATCATATCTTGTACAATGGTATGATGTACATATGTATCTTCAGTTTGATATGTCTGATGTTCATGATCTAAAAATTCTAATGATATATTACAGTATGTCAAAGTAGATTTAAAAAAAACCACCTATCATTGATTTTCATGATGATACAAATCTATGAAATTTGGGCATCGATGGGTAATAATCTTTTTTTGGACAGCTTGTATACCAGGATGTATCAGACAGACAGGTGTGAATCATTAACCCCCTGTGGACTACTCTTACAGTCTCTCTGATTGGTTCATTGCATGATATAACCCTCTGAGTAACCAATCAAAATAGTGCGTCTATTTCTCTGTATGTTGACTCGCTGTAGCACTGGTACCTTTCTTACAGCATCCCAGATTGGCTCATTAGATGATATAATGTTATGAGTAACCAATCAAAATACTGCTTTGAAGCCAAATCGGCCGGTAGACTCCAGGGAGTTAATTATGAAAACAGTAAAAGACCTAAGTTATATAAAGAGTTTTCACATTAACTGATTATGTTATTTTGTGTTTTTAAAACCTTTTAATAATGGGGCAATTAAGAATAACGTCTATCATGTAGCATGATGGGCATGTGTGGCGCAGTGGGTAGAGCATGGCCTCATAATTCAAAGGTTTTGGGTTCGAGTCCTGCTGTGGTCAACATGTTGTGTTCTTAGGTAGGGCACTTAAAAGGTTAACAATTATACCTTGGTTGTTTTCCTAGATAGTAAACATCTGGTTGGAAACTGTTCCCATCTGCTACTAGTAGCGTATGTGTAGTACCAGCAGCGGCATCCCATACCAAGGCGTTATTAGGCATCTGAAAGAAAAATTAGACGGCACATAAATAAATGTGACCCAACATGAGTAAATGAGGCGGAATGCGGCAGTAGCTAATTTGATTTAAAGGGGCATTGAGAGATGTATCAATATACTAAATGAGCAAATAATGTAATGATGATCATCAACATAGCCTAAATCCAAAATGTCATACAATTCCGACCTCGCCTTCATGCCAAATAAGCAAATAACGGCACTTCCGGGTTGAGATTTGCCGCGAAAGGCCGCATGTAAAACGATAGCATAACTTCCAAATTCAGCACCTAGTTTCGATATAATGATATCGAAACTAAGAAAATCATGAATTTTTTTATGATAAACGGCGAATGTTGGTAAACTGTTTCAGATGGTAGTTAGTAATGCCTAAGTATTACCGGTACCGGTACTTTGATGCAACAACACTGATTTCCAGGATAATTGAGGGTGCACTCCCATACGTATCTCTCAATGCCCCTTTAAGAGCACAAATGTGGGACAAGGTGAAAATAAGTCAAATTTAGAACAAGTCTTATTTTTGATCTTTGATACATCTTGTATCTATAACCCAAGACTCAAATTCATGAAAATAAAGAGTTAAACTACATTTTGAGGTATTTAATTTTCATTTACTCCATTGATTTGTTAGCAAATCGAAACTTAAATTGCCCATAACTTGACAATTTGTATTTGATGTTTTGAGACAAAGTGATTTTCGATCATCTGTAACTTTGGTTTGGAATGTGATATGACATTGACTTTGGTACCAAAATGTCCCTTAACAATACATATTATCATGATATCAATAACTCAATATTCATATTTCCCTCATTGTGCCTCATTTACTCACGTTGGGTCACAAATTGTCAGACACAAATCATAAATGCAGGGTACATGTAGTATTTTAAGTGGAACTATGACATAGCAGGCAGAGCTGTTCTACGCCATAAATAACCAAATAAATGCATACTCTTCTTTCAACCCAAGTTATATCACCTCTTGTAAATGTTGCCACTTCAGTTTTTACATGTGATTATTCACAGTGGTTGAACTAGCATCTATTGGGGGGGGGGGCAAATAAAAATCTGTAGGGCCATAAAAAATTGGGAAAGATGCACACATTTTGCCTTTTAATTTCAAAATTAGCTTAATTTGGTCTAAAACTAGGCATTTCAGATCATTTTAAAGAAACTTATAATTCATTTTGACATCAACTCAGTCAACATTTTGAGCTGACTGGGGGGGGGGGGGGGGGGTTGGGGGAAAGGTTCATGATGGAGGAAGTCCCCCACCCTCCCACTTGTCCCCACTTCATGCTTTCACTGATGATACAAACTTTACTTTGCAATTTAGAATTTAAGTGCATTCTGGTAAGTTGCAATCAGGTTTAACCCCTGGGAAAGTTATCAGATGGTGATGACCAGGCTCCTTGCTATGTTGGTGGCCAGGCCCATTTAAGCCCAAAACTGGACAAAAAATGCATTATGAATGCTTCAAATGATTCCACCCCCAGGGCGTGAGGGTGTCTATTCTTTGTCTATCCCTCCAAAGTCAAAATTTCCCTCCAAAGTCAAAATTTCCCTCCAAAGTCAAAATGTCCCCCCAAAGTCAAAATTTCACTCCAAAGTCAAAATTTCCCTCAAAGTCAAAATTTCCCTCCAAAGTCAAAATTTCCCTCCAAAGTCAAAATTTCCCTCCAAAGTCAAAATTTCCCTCCAAAGTCAAAATTTCCCATCAAAGTCAAAATTTCCCTCCAAAGTCAAAATTTCTTGGGAACCAGGTTCCTAAGTTACCCATTTTTTTCTAGCCATAGAAATCAGGGATCAAACTACCAGAGAGAAGAAATGGGTGGATGGTTGCAGGTAGAAACAGGCTCCTCCAGGTGTGCGATTGAACTCAATCAATTTTTTTGTTTAAATGGCTCAAGAATATCTTACATAATGGTTGCTGAAAACTTCATAGAATTCAATCTGCAATTTTCCTCCATCTTGTTTGGCAAAAGGATGTTGTACTAAGCTAGCGTAAAATAACCTAGATTAATCCAGATGCAAATGAATGTCCTTATGAAAAATGAATGTATACCTTTAAAAGTCTGCCTAAACAAGGTGTGCATTGATTACTGTCTGTCTCATGTAGCGATATATCAAAATGCCTCAAGCATCTATCCGACTTTCATGTGTTTGATTAAAGGCATATTATGTGATCTTTTATAGAGTGAAAATAAACTGCCCTGTTATAGCACGACAGTTTTTTTTCACTCTAAATTCACTTTAAAAAAATAAATTTTGAAGTACATGTAATTAGGAATCGTATCGCTCTGAAACTCAGAATATATTTATGAATGATCAGAAATGTAAATCTGCAAGAAAATGTACTTTCTAAATAAAATCATGAATAGAGGGCGCCCCCTGTAAAAGATCACATAATATACCTTTAAGATAATGTTGTAATATTTTTTCCGTTTTTGACATGGAAGAATAGTCATAACCAATACCATGTACATTGCCAAATTGTAAACATGGTTAAACATTGATAACTGTATCATGTTGCAGTAAATCAAAATGCCTTATTGTACCTATCTGACTTTCATGTGTTGTTGTAAGATTGTTTCAGATTTTGACCTGGAATAATAGTCATGAACCATGTACATTGCCAAAATTGCAAACACGGTTTTAACTGTAATCAATGCTTATCGATGACGTAGTCAACCGAGCCTATATAATGAGTGCAGTATACTGCACGAATGTGTAGCTGAGGGCCGTGGCTTAGTGTTAGGAAGGTGGGGCTCGAGAACGGAGGGTCCCCAGATCGAATCCCGGCAGGTTCCCGGAGATTTAGTTGGTGTTTTTTCCTCGAAAATTGTGATCCCGGTCAAAAATCCTAAACCGGGGTTAGGGTTATGGTAAAAAAAAAAAAAGTTTTTTTTCGTGTTCTATTAACTCTAACCCCCCTGAGTGCTAAACAATGCTAATCCAAAGTCCCTCTCCAAACGCATGCGCCGTCGGTTTTCGATGACGTAGTCAACCGAGCCTATATAATGAGTGCAGTATACTGCACGAATGTGTAGCTGAGGGCCGTGGCTTAGTGTTAGGAAGGTGGGGCTCGAGAACGGAGGGTCCCCGGATCGAATCCCGGCAGGTTCCCGGAGATTTAGTTGGTGTTTTTTCCTCGAAAATTGTGATCCCGGTCAAAAATCCTAAACCGGGGTTAGGGTTAAAAGCATTGATTATACCGTCTGTCATGACATGCAACTCATCAGACATTTTCACACTCAGGTTGGATAGATCAAAAATCCTTCAGTATCCGGCTCTAATTAATGTGTTTGATTATGATCCTCCGAGCTTTTGACCTGCAATAATGGTCATGAATCATTTATACTGCTTTATATTATAAACAAAGGTGTAGAATCGATGAAATAAACATGCAGACGCGCAGAATACAACGCAAGTTGTTAGATTGGTGATGCACATTTACGCTGAAACATCCCTTTCAACAACGACCAAGGATTAGAATGCCATTTCATAAATAGACAATGCAAATAAGAACATAAAATTGTAATTGTACTTGCATTTTTAACAATTTCATTCAAACTATTTTCAAAAACCTTAACACTAAAATAAATGACCAAAAATAACAATCAAGTTCCTTTTAGTTTCAAAAGTTTCAAAAGTTGATGTAAACAATGATTATTCGAAAACAACACACACTATGGCTGCAATCGTTTAGCACATAAACCAGGGGTGGGCAACCTTTTTGAATGAATGGGCCAGATATAAGGAGTGAACATTTGACTGGGCCGCACCTTACCAAATTTTGTAGCAATGGCCTGCTGTTGATTTCAAACCTTTGATTTGTGTGTGCTTAATCATGTTAACAATATATCTTCATAAAAACGTAATCTCAATACAGTACCGATGACAGTGGCGTTCTTCATATTGGGGGGGGGCAAGAATGAAAGTCAACCGACAAGATTGTTTTTAGTCAAGCAATGCGCGCGTAGCGCGCGAAGATTGCTTATTTTTTGGCACAATTGAGGTATTTTTGGTATAATTTGGCTCTAAAACAAGCCGTTCCTAAAATAGCATTTTGGTGACACATATGCGCGCGTGGCGCGAAATTTGTTCATCTGTGTACTTTTGACCATCATAATCCCATGATTCCTCTTGTCAAATGAACCGACAGTGCCAATCTCAACCGACACAACGTCAATATTTGGGGAGGGGTGATCGCCCCTCATCCCCCTTGGTTTTATGCTACTGACAGATACAGTTAATGGCGAAAATCATACCTATGCACGTTGAGGAACATCATTTGCGCCGATAAATGCTAAGCAGCTAGCTCGTTTTTGTGATGATGTAGTATAATAGATTGATTTTTGATTTTTCTTGATACATCTCGCGGGCCGCAAAAAACCACTGGCGGGCCGCATGAGGCTGTGGGCCGTAGGTTGCCCACCCCTGACATAAACACATTATCCGTGTAGTGGGGTTCTATCGGCGTGCATGTTTCCATAGCAGCGTGGTTTATCTCAAACTAACAACGCTCTGATCCTACTGTACTTTAAAAGGTATGGGGGAAGTTGTTGAATTTCTGTTATGACATGCATCTCAGACATTTTTGCAGTCGAGTGTAGCAATATATTAAAATGCCTCAAGTATCCGACCCATTCTTGTGTGTTTGATAAGATAATGCAGTCGGATTCTTTGAGTTTTTGACCTGCAATAATGGTCATGAACCCTCTACACTGCCATATTTTTAATTAAGCACTGCTTTATAGTCTCTGTTGTGACATGCAACTCAGAGACTGGCGCGTTATGAATTTAAAATATTGTTAACACGCTTCACCTGAGTGAGAACACAGCATAATCACTAAAGTTAATTAAGCTCTGTTACCTGTGTTATTGTCTCACATAATTGTCTTCAATTTTTATATGACATGGTTCACACTTGCTTAGCTCTCTTAGAATATACCTTAATTTCTTAATTCGCTTTGGTACGAGTTGTCCTGTATACTCCAAGTTGATCATCCGTGTTACCGCCCCATGAATAAACCACGCCATTACTGGATATAGCGACATTATGAGATGTTCCCCCTCCCACTCAACAAACCCCATCTATGGTATTTTTCTGGCTTCATCATAATTATATTATACCTTAATTCGCTTTGGTACGAGTTGTCCATCTGTGTTATCGCCCCATGAATATACCACGCCATTACTATAGCGATATTATGAGATGTTCCCCCTCCCACTCAACAAACCCCATCTATTGGGTTTTTCTGGCTTCATAATTATATTATACCAACGTAAATTGCTTTGGTACGAGTTGTCCTGTATTTCATGTCCAAGTTGATCATCCGTGTTACGGCCCCATGAATATACCACGCCATTACTGGAGATAGCGACATTATGAGATGTTCCCCCTCCCACTCTACAAACCCCGTATATCCATTGGTATTTTTCTCGTTTCATAATTATATTATACCTTAATTCGCTTTGGTATGAGTTGTCCTGTATGTCCAAGTTGTCCATCCGTGTTACCACCCCATGAGTAAACCACACCATTACTAGATATAGCGACATTATGACATGTACCGGCCACAACTCGGGTGATGCTCTTGTTACTCAATTGCTTGATCGATGTGGGCACTGGTCTGTGGAGATATTAAAGACAAACAATATGATGAAAAGAGGAGTGAGTATTTTAAAATGAGGGCAAAAACATACGATGCACCATTCCCGGCCTGGAGGGTCAAAGCAATCTACACCCTATTAGTGGTCTTTTGGTTTTTCTTGTTGTTGTTTAGGAGTTTCACATTGGGGCCCTATTGCATAAAAGTTAAGATTAATTGTACAAGTGAACTTAGGAAGAGTTATGCTTTAAACTCTTCTTAAGCCTGGTTATGCTTTAAACTCTTCTTAAGCCTGGTTATGAAGAGAGTTTAGGAATTCTTCCTGAGTTGAACTTTTAATATTACGAAAAAACCATATTCTAAAGTTTGACCGAGGGACTATTCATGAAGATCGACTCACAAATTCTTAAACAATCCTATAAGAAGTGTTGAATACTTAAACTATAATAGAGGTGAGTATAATTAATATGCAATAAACATGTAAAACAAACATAAAGCTAATAAGCCTTTTTGAAGTGGGTGGGTTCGAGTCTCACTGCCGCCAAGGTGGGCTAGACACTTTATTTACAGCATTTGGAGCTGTTTGGGGATAATCACAGTATAGAAATGTGCAAAATGATCAATATTTATATAAGATATGCAGCCACCTACGTTAAGCGACCTGATTCTGATGTGTCCTATAGCTACAGTGGATTAAGTGTAAGTGCATTGAGCATAATTGGAAAAGTGCTATATAAAAATACTGACATTTTATTTCATTTCTATTTTAATTATTGGTTTTAATTACTATGTAATTGAATTTTTTATGTAGTTTATTCCACCACTAATAATAAAACAAATCTTTTTAAATCTAGAAAACTGTCATGTTTGACTTAAAATTGAAAAAATAATTTTGAATTTTTACATCATATAAAATCTGAAATAGTCTGCTTCTTTCTTGCAAATTTTGTCTTTGAATAATGCAATGATGACACATACATGGTTCATAGTTTACAGCTAATTTATATCCAATACGAAATCTGATCTGTAAGATACGGCCAATAAATTCAACAGGCTATATAATAATGAAAATTGATCGAAAAAGCATCATGTACTTTTAGTAACCTTTCAAACTTGCCCAGAATATCATTCCATTACCAAAACAGCCCATATAATGTAGTTTGATCAGCTCCAAATTGGCGACTGGCGAGCCTCCTTATTTTTAGAGCAGTAAATTAATACAGAACGCATACAGTAAAACACAAGGGTGCAGACGCGCCTGAATGCAAAAAGGGGAATTGTGCATCATCAAATGCGGGGTGTGTGTGTTCGGCCCAAATCATGTGCATTGCTTGGATTACTTTAGCGCGCGGAGAGATAAAAAGCTAATATTTCTCGCCATTTTGGAACCGACTGAACTATAGACATCTCAAGTCCATACAATACATGTAATCCGATCCTCACTCTGAATAAATATGTGCATAAACTAACAATGCACAGACCGATCAATTACAGGACAATACCC
This sequence comes from Ophiura sarsii, assembly GCA_035610835.1. NCBI lineage: Eukaryota > Metazoa > Echinodermata > Ophiuroidea > Amphilepidida > Ophiuridae > Ophiura > Ophiura sarsii. The sequence goes on along the minus strand of CM069459.1, from coordinate 20,301,566 downwards.
ACCAGTATCCGATTCTATTGTCATACCATATTGCTACCATTGGTAGAGAATGGGTTCAAAGTTTCTGATTTCATAACCGGAGGCAAAGTGGGTGAGCCGGCAGCTTCTACATTTGTATATGCATGAAAAAAGTAACAGACCTGTCTGTACTTATATGGTACACGTGACACCAATGACATGAGTGTTTTGGAGTGGTGTTGAAGCATGACAGTGGGACGCTATTGGGTTGGAGTTTCTAGGAGGGAGTGGAGATTAATTATTTTTGGATGGGGGTGTGCCGCTATCGGTTTGAATTCCTGACCAACTTAGGGGTGTTTTTACCTCACAAATGGCTGATTTGACTGGGTTTAATGTGTGATTTTGGACCTATGTTTATTTGTGATGCGATCTGTAAAAACCCGCCACATGGTGGCATTTTTCATATTGAAGATATTTATATCATAAGAAAGCTAAAACTGTACTGATTACCGAACTGTTTCGATCATTTTTCTACGATCACTACAAAAAAAGTTATGAGTGAATAATGATTGTGAAGTCATAAAAAGCTACAAAACAAGAAATCCTGAAAACAGGCCAAAAAGATACATAATTCAATAGAATAACATTATAATGTTAATAATAAATGTTACTTTTAGTAAGTTTTTGAAGGTGAAATTTCATGAAAGATGATGACACAAAGTATTGGAATTTCATTTTCTTTAAAAAAATCTTTAATTTTTTTTTTTTTAAATTAATTTTTTAAATTTTAGTTTTACCCATGATCCCTAGTTCACATTTTGCGACATCCGACGGGTTTTCACAGATTGCATCACATTTGTCTTTCGTGATTTATGACCCACGTTTTTAGGTAAGGGTTTTCAGCACAAATCATATACCCGATGTTTAGGACATTTTTGAAAAAAGTGACCCATTTAAAGCGGCACATGATACCTGTCTTATATATGAGTCCCCCCCCCCCCCCCCCCCTTGGAGATGTTGCAGGTTGCAAGCACTAGGGAATTACCCAGGAAGGCTATGCCAAATAGCATTGGTACATGGCTTTGTGAAAATTATTTTATTTAAGTTTATTTAAATTCAGAGTGTTCAGATTTTCTTGAAAATTATCACAATTTGTTATAAAGATTTTCTAGAATTTTCAAAACAATTCTAATTTTTTCCTATTTTTTTATATTTCAACAAAATTGCCAGACACTGTCAAAACACAGTAAATCTTCAACAATTAAAATAGGGGGAAATCTAAAATGAAAAAGAATAGTTTGATCAGCCAATGGGATTTATTCCCTTGGTATTAGGCCAAAAAAAAAAATTGTTTGTTTGTCCATAGACTAGAGGGTCCGAAAAAGGTAGGGTCGGTAGGTCGGATATTTTTTTTTTTTAAGTTTTTTTTTTTTTTAAATTGTGTTTGGGAATATAAATTCGGCATGAATACTGTGAATTGAAGTAGTCCAAACACGAAACACATTACTTTGATGGTATTGAACTCTTTTTCATGAGTTTATTACAATTGTACTTTAATACTTAGGCCTATAACTGTTCAACTAACCAAATGAACATGTTGTCATGTGGGTCGCCGCCATTTATATGTTATGATTGAAAATTTGCAGAAAGTGAAACAACGTAGTGTTTAAGTTATGTTACAAATATATACGTGAAAGTAGTGCTGTTATAGATACAAAATTTTGTATCGATATGTCGTTAAAGGAAACTTCGACATGTCGATATATTATCGATAAAATATAATTGGTTTCCGAATTCTGCAACTATCTTCGCCAATCAAAAATGTCAGATTAAACCTGATCGGATCGGGAACGGGGGAAATATTCATATCAATGATGTACCCCACCAATAAATAACTTGGAAAATTGGCCGAAAAGGTCATTTAAAAACGTTAAATGAAGACTAAATTGAACAAATTCCGAAGTAGCTGGCCGATACGGTCGCCATCTTTTAATTGAAAATCGTCCTTTACGCATGCGTGTGACACATCGTGCTTCGGCTTTATTCGATTTCCCCTTCGGCCTTTTCCGAAACCTGATACGAATGACGTATTGCTACGAAAAGTATCCTTACGCATGCGTGTGACAATTTGTCCAATCACAAATTTTACTTCAATTTTCCGGAACGGTACGAGTGATGTACATGTAATGCCAATAACATGTGCTCGCAACTCATCTCGAAAGGCACAGTTCCCTATAGTTCCACAGATGTGGATTAAGCCTCTGATTGACTAACTGCGCTCTCTGAAAAGCATTTTTTTAAAATTTTTTATAAATACCAATATACGACTGGCATTCCCGTTGGCGTTGTTTCAGTATGAAATATTTTGATACTTCTGGATCTGGATCTGGATCATTATACTCCAATTAAGCAGGTTCTGCGCATTGGGGATGTTGTTTATAAAGACCAGATTCATTATAGCGTACGAAATCAGGAATAAAACGGTCCGTTTGGCCATTTAAATTGCTCAAAAAGTTGTTTTAAAAAAATAATAGAAAATAAAAAATAATACGGTCGGCACCAAGGTACACAGTCGGTCGGACGTGGACAAACAAACAACTTTTTTTTGTTGCCTTACGGAAAAAACATCTGTCCCTACAAATTCATTGTTGAATGAAAAGAGATCCTCATTCAAGCAGTTATTACTACATACAGGACAAGATAATACAGACAGACATGGGAGAGATAGTTACATCCTTTAATATATCACATGTTTTTGAATGATACACAACATGAAAATATACAATCATTATCTTATAGATTTAGTCCTACAAACCACACGTCTGGGGATGGGTCATTACACAGGAGTGGTGAAGGGGCATACATGAATGCAACAGGGGCACTGTATACCTAATAATGCATGGATGGACAGACAGCACGAGGTCCTACAAACCACACATCTGGGGAAGGGTCATTACACAGGAGTGGTGAAGGGGCATACATGTACGGTACATGAATGCAACAGGGGCACTGTACTGCCTAATAATGCATGCATGGACAGCACGAGGTGTGTCTTGGATTCATTGCTTGGATGCAGAAACAACTGTGCCGATAACAATGCATATTCCTTGCTTTGACATCTCACTTATGGTAGAAAATAAGAAATGTTGTAGCAAACAAAAATTATTGTATTGAAGTAACCCGTCCTACCCTAAATGATCCCCCTCCCCCCCCCCCCCCCCCCGACCTTTTGTTTGGTGCAAAAGAAGAAGAAAAACAGGGGGGGGGGTACTCGGATTTGGTTTGGTTGGGGTGAGCAGCTGGACTCTGGAGATTCAAAACCCCTATCCATTTCTAAGGGTGATTTTGAAAATAACGGTACCCATTTCTAAGGATTTTGCTTCATTATAGACCCAATTTTCGCAAATTATCGGGAAAATTGACCCAATTTTCGCAATATTTTTTTGTGAAAATAGCCAACATTTTCGCGTAAATAGACCCATTTGTAAAAAGTGACCCCATTATTAGGGATTTTCTAGCACAAATCAATATCATACCTCATGTTTAGGGATTTTTGCACAAAAAGCGACCCATTAGAGCGGCACATCCCTGTATAGGCCTACCGTAAAAAATCTTTGGTGTTCCTCATCAATAAAGGAATACAGTACACAGCAAATATGATGATCGCAAACGTCCTCGTGATATTTTGTGATTTATTTGACTCTGTGAGATCAAATTTAGTAATTTATAATACAATTCAAAATGTTTTTAAAAAATTCGGCCCACCCTATCCTAATTTTCAATAGCATGTTACGCCAATACAACTTCTTATTTTTTTCCCTTAAGTCTATGATTGTATCGCTAAATCGATTCACCATGTTCAGTCTATGCATACATGTAGCACAAATGTCATTAAGTTGCTTTTATGCTACTTTAAAGGGGCATTGAGAGATACATAGGAGGGCATCCTCAATTATCCCTGAAATCAGGTATTTTGAATCTACGTAATACTTGGGCATTACTAACTACCATCTGAAATCGTTTCACGGTTTGGTAATCATAATTTCAATATATAGATCAGCAGATCACATCGAAATTATCAGCATCACTCGCCCCATAAATTGATTCAACCAAATATCTACGTACCTTTATCTATTGAAACGATTCATTTTTTCCAAATTTCATTTCTCTCAGCAATCTCTCAATGCCCCTTTAAATGGATGCCACGTGTAGAACAAGGCAATATGCATAAACCATAAACCATTGAATGCAGTAGTGCTGTCTAGCAATTCCAATACTGTAAAAGCTGAAATATTCGCGGTGGTTTTATTTTCGCGCTTTTCGCGCAAAATCTTTTTCCGCGAAAATTATAACACGCGAAAATATTGCTTTACACATTCATGCAATGCTTTCAGACGGTCGCCCGCGAAAAAAAACAATTTGCGAAATGTCTTTGATATCAAAATCCGCGAAAATATCTGTACGCGAAAATATTGGCTTTTACAGTACTCCATGCTGTGCCTCTCTAATTGTGCACAATATGCTGCTAGTTATTTTTAACTGGATTAATAAATCGTACATGATATGTATCATCAATTCTGAGAATCCGACTGCCAGAGATTAAAAATGTGAACAATTGCGTTTTTTAAATTATATAATAATGTGACCCATTTTTACATATATGATTTTTTTTTAAATATAATTATTCAGGAAGGACGTCTGTGTGACAAAAACAATCTTATTCTAAAATGTAAGTAAAATTACCCCAATGTTAAGAAGGAAGTAAACAGTCATTCCTATTTGCTCATCAAATTGATACACGTTTTATACATGTATGTACTCTTTGCTGTGTTTGCAGATTACCACAATGGGGATTAATCCACAAAAGCAAACTTTGCACAGGACTCGGGAAAGATCTCTAGGAGGGTCTGTTTCAAAACCTCCAAGGTTATGTCGGATGGAATTTGATAGGGAAATGAGCTGCCATTTTTGAGGCAAAGAGTTTCACAGGTTATAACTATGTTTCAGAAGACAAACAATTGTGTCAAACATATCATCAGATGCTCGTAAAAAATGTTAGCATATTTTCTTGTTTATCGTGAAAAAACCCACTATGTCGGATGGAATCGATAGAAATGGGGTTCACCAAAAATTAGGACAAACATAGTTATTCTATCGAAAGTATAAGTATAATCAAACTAAATAAAGACTCTGATACAAGGCAAACAACCACTGATTATATTTCAACATTTGTATTTATTTAAACTGCATCACTTTCTGAACAGCGCCCTCTTAAAATGCATCATGTCGGATGGAATTTGAGCATGTCGGATGGAATGCAAATGTTACTTTTCAAGGCACTTTATAAATAACTTTCAATTTGGTAGCCAAAAACATGCATAGGCAATGTACCTTCAATATTGGTATGAAAGAATTTTTTGAATTTCTTCATTAAGGTTTGGCAGCAAAAAATATGAAACAAATTCCATCCAACATGCTTTTTTCCATCCGACATGTTTTTATAGAATTGCTGATTGCAACTAAAATAAATCATTCATCAGTGCAGATTTTTTACTGATGCAAATTGAAATATTTTACACTACTGATCTTGAATAATATTGGAATCTCACACACGTTTTAATTCTTTTATTGACTTATTGGAGATCAATTTAAAGTTGGTACTCTCATAATATTCTGTCCAAAAAAGGTCTCTTTCAATAGCAGAACACGCACAAGGTGGAATAGTTAAATAATGAACAATTGTATTGATGTTTAAAATACTCATTCATTACAACTAGACACATTTTATACTTCTGATCTTAATTATTTTTGGAATGTCACACACAATGGCCACTTGAACTGCTTGGATGGTCCATGAGGGTGCATAAAATTAATATAAAAGTCACCAAACTCCTCAGAAATGTTCTCCACCATGCCGATCCAAGGGAAGCCATCATAAATGCAGCAGACAAAGTTTTGTTCTACTACATCCAAATCCATGCTGATAAATGCTGGGTTACTGAAGCCAATGTTTTATGCAAAGTCAACACCCCATCACTGACATCCTCGTCTTCCAGAAAGTACTACATCTCAGCAAATGACAGCGCACAAATTTCAGAAGTGTACCCAGACTGGATCGTAATTGATCAATAACTTTAGTTGAGTGATCACTTACAGACATGGTAATGATATCTACATAGTACATGTAACAGTCACAGTGCATGCCATTTGGAATATTGGAATCATGTAATGGATTGCTTCTTAAAATGTTGTACATGTATGTATATTCCATAAGATTTACAAAATGTGCCCAGTGCCTGTATATATTGTACATTTATTGCAGGGGTGTGTATACACATGTGTATGTACTTTGCATAGGAATATTGCATTTTTTCTAAACATGGCAACTTTGAGAAGAGCTGGAAAGCAAACAAAAAATATTATATCTCTAATTTTTTGATATTATGAAGAAAACATATGGGGGAATATTTTCACCGAAGTTCACCTCTGGATCACGTGATCCACGGAGTCAAATTCAAGGTCAAAGTGAAGGTCAAAAGGTCATGAAAACATACCATGTTAAATGCATGAAAATAATGGCAGATTTGGATTCCTTGTGCAATTTCCTTTCTAAAAACACCAATTTCAGCCATTTTGACCCAGGGGTTACTGATTTATGGTTGTTTGAACGTTGACGGCCTCGCTCATTTTGACGAAATCGGCGAAAAAGCGTGCGCCGTAACGCGAAAACCGTAACTCGGATGAATTTTTCGTTTTGAAATTTGAGATTGTTGATTTATTTTTACCCTATAAACCAAATTTGAGCAAATTTGAAGAGGGTAGGGTTAAATCCATTGGGTGATCTGACATGGAATGACCCTATAGCTTAAGGTTGGTGTCAACCCTGTTTGGCGCCATATTTATCAAGCACTGTAACTTTTAAATTATAAATGTGATGTACATAAAAGTATACATTTTTTGTAATGAAATGAGTCAGAGAATCCATTTTTGGTATCAAATTTTACTAAAATTAGTGATTTTTACATTTTTGCCCAAAAATCACCTTTTTGGCGCCAAAAATTTGCAGACAACCTAACAATATCAGTTTTTGATTAAAAATTCCACAATTTCACCAAAATCATCTAAAATCAATTATCTAGGAGCGAATTTTTTTTTTTGGCTTAAAATTTGTTTGTTTTGAAAATATTGACCAAAAAGTGCCCCAAAAAATGTTTTTTTCTCAAAAATCTCATTTTTGGCAGTTTTTGGTCAATATTTTCAAAACAAACAAATTTTAAGCAAAAAAAAAAAATTCGCTCCTAGATAATTGACTTTAGATGATTTTGGTGAAATTTTGGAATTTGTAATCAAAAACTGATATTGTTAGGTTGTCTGAAAAATTTGGTGCCAAAAAGGTGATTTTTGGGCAAAAATGTAAAAATCACTAATTTTAGTAAAATTTGATACCAAAAACGGATTCTCTGACTCATTTCATTACAAAAAATGTATACTTTTATGTACATCACATTTATAATTTAAAAGTTACAGTGCTTGATAAATTTGGCCCAAACAGGGTTGACACCAACCTTAAAAGTTAAAAGTAACATGGATCCATACAGAGTATTTAAATCCTCGATACCTGAGAGTAAAATTTAATTTGACAAACTTGTCATTATTTAAACAAAAAACTTTAAAAGTTTTATGACCATGTCGGATGGAAATTTTTCTGTGTCCAGATTTTGCTTATAAATAGATCAGTAAATAGATAGAATTTTGCAGATTTTTATTTATTAATACATGCATTACAAACTACTGATTACATTATAGCCCAAATAATTCAAAATGACACAGATTACAAATATGAACGGGCTTTAAACTTGAAATATCAAAAAATTCCATCCGACATGCTTGTAAATTACGTTGCTCGTAAAATAGACCCGGAAATTTAATAAAACATCTAAAATGTCCGGGTTTTTTTGTACAATTTGTTGGATGTGGTGTTAAAGAACACAAAAAAAATGGATTTGATAGTCCTTGATCAATTTTCAATTTTGACTATGATGATGACCAGTTTTGAAACAGACCCACGACTCAAAAAAGAAGAACAGTATTAGTATTTCATGAGGGAACCCAGTTTTATATTAAACTGGTAAAACAGCTGACCGTAATAAAATGTACTGAAAAAACAATAACAACACCAACAACAAAACAAGCATAACAGAAAAAAAAAACTTAAAGATAGCTTTTTTAAATATTAGGCAAGAGCACCTAGATGCATAATGTGTATCAGTCTATCACAATAATGGTAAGGCCAAAACAAACAAAAAGTTTGTCTCAAAGCTTGCCACGCATTGGTTTTGAAATGCCAAAATACCGCATCTAAAATGCAGGAAATTGTCAAATCAATTTTTTTTTTCTCTACAAATTTATATTTCCGAGTTTTTATTAAAAATATCGGCAGATTTTCCTTTTCTCAAACTTTTACATGACTCAGTTCTTCAAAAAACGCTGCACAATTGTTCTTTACACAACTAAATCACAATATTCATTTCAAATAGAAAAAACAATATCAGAAAGTGTTAACGGTTGCAAATAGTAAGAGTAAAAATTGACACACAAATAAAAAAATGTAAAAAATAAATAAATGAAAGACAAAAAACCGTGCGCGTCGCCCGATTTTGAAGCCTTCGCAAGCTTTGAGACAAACTTCTTTTTTTTTTGGCCTAAGAAAGTGTCACATAAAATTGAACCACATTGACAATAGACTGTATAGACACTCAACCTTGCTACAATACAAGGCTGAATACTGTAAAAGCTGAAACATTCGCGGTGGTTTTATTTTCGCGTTTTTCACGAAATCTTTTTCCGCAAAAATTATAACACGCACAAATATTGTTTTCAACATTCATGCAGTGCATCCAGAAGGTCACCCGCGAAGAAGAAAAAAATTCGCGAAATGTCTATGATATCAAAATGCGCGAAAATATATTTACGCGAAAATATTGGGTTTTACAGTATCAAATATCATATTTGGTTGTTCTCATCTATCTATCTCTTTCTCATACTCAAAGGAGAAAAAACACTTGATAATCGGGCTCAATTTTTTTTTAAGATTTAAATTTACCCAATTTGTCAAAATATTATTATTTTTCTGCTTGGAAAATGAATAAGTTTGCTTGAAAAGATTGCTATAATCACACTAGAGACATTGACATTAACCAATTTTGTCTTGTCATGAACCACGGTTTGTCATTAATATTTGTCAGCAAGAAGGGGGGAAAAAGAAGAGAAGAAAAAGGAAAATCGACCGACCGACCCAAGATTTTTGGCACTTGAGGGCAACACAAAACATTTTGTTGGCATTACGAGGAGGAAGAAGCAAACAACTGAAGTAAAAGTGGACATTTTCGCACTACATTTATTTTTGAAGTAACAACCGTGAAAATTATAACACACAAATATATTCCTTTTGCGTATCGGTTTATATGATGAAGCTACAAATCGCGAAAAAAAAATTAAAAATGCAGAACCGTTAAAAAATTGGCAAAGCGCAAACAAATCACACAAAAATTACCACTTTATTTAGTATTTTTTCTCAATGGAGACTGCGGTATCCATGCATGACTTCCAAGGTCACTTCATTGTTGGATTTACTTCAAGTTTAACCTTCTTGTTGATTTTTACATAAAAACTACTAATTACTGGAGAGTAGTGGACAATACATCTTGTGCAATCATCCATTACATTTGATACAATATTGCCCAGTTCTGTTGAGAATCCATGAACTACTACTGATCTATACTTACTGTACTGAAAGGGTATTATCAAAGTGTAATTGGTAAAAAATTGTACATAATGAATAGCTTTCATCTTTATTTTCAGATTTAGAATTTAAATTCATACACGTACGGTTGGAATAAGCACCCGCCTGCCTGCCTGTGTGTACATTTGGTGTCGGGCGGGTGAAAATGCCAATTAAAGTATCTGCCCAATTGGTTTACATTTTCAAACTCAAAGTGGGAAGCGGATTTTGGCAATCACTGTTTTATTAGAAAAACCTGATCCATGATAAGTATGGTATTCATGTCCCCCGACCCCCCCCCCCCCCCCCCCCCCTCCATGGCTGTCAAAAAGGGAAACTTGCGAACCTGGTGCATGGAAAATTTGGACTTTCAGGGACATTTCAAGAATAAATAATAATTATTTAACTGGAATATATCTTCACAAAGAGAAATGTTTTAATCATATTCTCGGGAAATCCCCCCCCCCCCCCAAAAAAGCCAATCTTCACGCCAATTTCAATAACTGCAAATACAACCCAATAGTCGGAAGTTTCTAATAAATTAGCACAACATTGAATGCATAACTCAAAGTCCAAGTTCATTTTTGAATCACCAATCTTATAATAATCCTACACAGCCACAGGCATCTCTCAACAGTCGCACGTCTCTAATGATTAAGTCGGCTTTTATCAGGCATTTACTGATGAATCATCAATGTGTCTTTTAAAGTAGATCTATACAAATGTCTGAGCTTGATATAACCTCGTCTTTGATAACCAGCATAAGAATGAATTGAAAAAGTATGGACTTCTTTGATATTTCTTTTACCATAAGATAAGAAGCATAGGTTTTCCACAGAAAAGGGTTCTTGGTCACTCAATTTAAGGCTTGATAAGATTCAGTGAGGGGATGGGGCAGGGAAGCGAGTAGGCTGTAATTATTTTCGGTGTGTTTTTATTAGTTCCCTAACAGTCCTAAATACTACAAATTACTAGCGATATCTTCTCCTAAAGCACATGCTTTGACATTGATTTGAATGACGTCATCGACCGAGCTCATAGTGGGCACCAAATTGCTGCCCGGCCGAGGCAGCTCTGGCGTGTTAGTTCAATTGGTAGTAGGAGCGCATGGCATTTGGAAGGAGCGCATGGTGTGCGGAAGGTCCACGTTTCGAATCCGGGTCGGACCATGGTGGCTTACTTGTTCAAAATCCCTCGATTTTTTCATCTCCGACTAAAATCACTCGGACGAGGTTAAGATATCTGCTTTTAACGGTTCAATAAAAAGGTGGTTGTGAACCCAGTTTTATAGCGGTGAATGATATACTGTAAAAGCCAATATTTTTGCGTAAAGATATTTTCGCACATTTTTATATCATAGACATTTCACGAATTGTTTTTTTCGCGGGGGACCTTCTGGATGCACTGCATGAATGTTGAAAAGCGTGAAACCAACACGAAAATTTCAGCTTTTACAATATTTCATCTCAAGAAACAATCATCATGGCATGGGTTGCTAATTTATAAATAAGCTACTTTTGCCTTTGACCGGCTTACGCAATCAGGTGGCCGGAACCGTGTCTGCTTATTATATTGACAGAAGACGGCTTTTTCTAACCGGTATTAACCACCATTATCCTTAGTTTTGAAGTAAAAGATGGCTATATAATCCAGTGGAATCGTATGGGGGGAGGGGGGGGGGGGGAATGCTGGTTGAGGTGTTGAAGGATTTAACCATTTAACTGTCATGCTGTCTTTTTTACACCACTAGGTGTGTGACTACATTGTAAAATCCTCCCTTTTTCCTGCCTTTTCCCCCTAATGGCATGTTGCCGCATGCCACATGTTTCTCTTGAAGTGATAGTGATGTCTTCATCCATACATTTATCAACCAAGATTCAATGCTCTCTGTATAATAATTAATGCTACAGGCTAGACTTTGGACAGTGGTTGATAGAAAAATGCCCTTCAAGGAATTGCAATGTATTAGTCATAAATGTAAATTAACTTGCACTTGGTTATCTACCACTTTAAAGATTTTTGTCTCATTGAGAAAATAAAACTAACTGCTGTGATTATAATTATTTTAGAATACAAGGTAAATTATAGTGGTAACTGTATCAATAATGAATCCATAAAAATCAATCTTGAGGAAAGCCCGTTTTAACAATCCAAGAATTATGATGAGTCATAAATCTAGTTTATTTACAAATTAGGTACGGACAGGTCACCTGAACCAGGTCACACAATAAATATTTATTTCATTTCTGTATAAAATCAAGATGGTTTGACAGTTCATTCCTGGTCGAACTAGGGCTCAAAATACATGGGGCTGCAGTGGTTTAGCCCACGTAAACCACAAAATAGCCATGTGGCAAAAATATTTGTCAATAAGGTTTATCGCGAATCAGTAAAATCCGGGGGTAAAAATCAGTAAAAATCCATCGATTATCCTTTTCTGATGCATTGTGGGATAGAAAAGGGGGCAGAGTTTGTCCCTATTCAATCCCACAACGCAACAGAAAAGGATAATCAATGGATTTTTACTGATTCGGGATAAACCTTATGGCAAAAAATATACACACAAGAGCATAAATTTACACACAAGGGCTACTTAACTGATGAGAGTAGCCATCATAATCAAAAAAGTATTTTGAACACTGGGTCGGGCAACCTAAATTACTTCTAAAATCTACCAACTGGCTGCAGAATGAAGAAAATGGCATGTCATCCAGGGTCAGAAGTATGTCAAAGGGTGCAAGAATACAATTAGATTCTTGCAAAGGATTTTGCGACAATCTATGGATTTTCTATTCAATAGCATGTTTTACACAGATTATCTACAAAAATCAACTTGGATTCTCGCAATATTACTGGCGGGAAACTTTGCAAGAATGGATTCTCAGATTCTCCAAGAAAATGTCTGTACCTGGTCATCAATTACCCAGTAGCCAGTCATGACGGATACATACAGTACCAACCACCACACCAACCATAGTGTATTTGTCAAGTTGAGGGGTAGGAGGGGGACTATGAGAAAGAAAGTGTGGAAAATAAATATTTTATAACTTACTTGTCAAGAGGATCTCCTTGTCCCAGTTGTCCACTGGCTCCTTTACCCCAACTCCAAACCTCAGTAGGCATATTCTGTTCATCAAGGACACCCTCTAGAGTTGACCTTACTTTAGTCTGTGATCTGCTGAGGTAACCCTCCTCTTCCTGTCCATCCTGATCATTCTCTTCCTTATCCTTCAAGGCCTCTGGACTCTGCCACAGACCCAGGCTTAAACTTAACCTAGGACTCATAAGTTTCTCCAATTTGGAGGAGACGGCTGTGGGGAGACTAGCCAGGATGCGCTCTTTAGATGACAGCGACGTAGGACGCTTGGGTTTCAATTGGGCAAAGTATTCTAAGGTGGCGCTACTCGTTGGAAGGGTACTACAGGGTTGTGGTTTGGCCCCATTCTTGATGCACGATTCATCATCAGTTTGATCCAACGTTTTGATATCGCCATTAGCGATGATATCTGAATCCCCTATGCTCTTGATATCCTTCTGGCTATCATGTAAGGTATACGTCCCCTCGGTACCTTCTGACGAAGCATACCCTTCTTCTCCACCATCTCTTATACGTCCGTTTTGTTCTAGCAACCGTTTGGCTTCCATATCAATACTATCTGGTGAGAAGCTACGCGGCGAGGCTTGTGCTTCTGCCGCAGAGTCTTTAATTCTTGTATCAGTGATTATAATCACGTCGTCTTCTTCCGTCAACACAAACGTTTCGTTTAACGATGACAAGGTCCCCGATCCTGACTCTTCATCTTCTCCGGGAGGCCGTTTCAAACTGCCTAATTTTGCATGCCTGATTTTCTGAATAATCGCGACACTATGTATTGCACCACACGATATTTGGAGAACCTTACGTCCTACTAATGCGTCTACTTTACGAGGTGATAGCACAGGTGTTGTCCCTGTGCCTAGACCAAGTTGTGGTCCTGTACCCCAAGCCCAAACCTCTCCATGCGTTGTTAAGGCTAGCGTATGCGTATCTCCACAGGCGATCTGCGTCACCACGGGATCCGTATCAGTATCGCTAACCTCAACCTGACGAGGAGAACTAATTTTTTCCGACTCTCCGGTTCCACACTGCCCACTGCTTGAATCGCCCCAGCAGAACACAATCCCATCCGAGCAAAGCGCCCCCGTATGATTCGCACCGCAGACCACATCGATCACATTCTCGCTCTTTAGTTCCTGCACAAGAATCGGCTGTTTGACGATATCGGTGAACTTTTTATGTCCAAGCTGACCGAACTCCCCCGAACCATAGCAGTACACGGCATGTTCATCGGTCAGAAAGGCACAGTGCTTGTTTCCAACTGAAATCTTGATGACATTCTTGGTTTTGAAGACATCAAATATCTGCGGGGTTGTGTTGCTGAGGAATCCTTTCCATGTACAGGGGACACCTTGAAGCTTCTGCTCACGCGGTTTGTGATCTGTATCTTCCATGTCTCTGTAAAAAGAGAGAAAACAAGACAAAAGTCAAGTCGGTTAATATAATTTGTACTTTGTTGTACTAGATCAACAATGGTCCAAAAAGTAGCTCAGTATGCACATACATTGTAGCGAGGGTTTAGTAAACAAACGGCTATCTGCATTTTTGGCCAAAATGAGATTTTGGTATCAACATGATCCGCAACAAGATCAGGAACCTAATTTTGTTCTATTGTAATCTTTTAACTTGTCAAAACCAGAAGGTGACAATGATGGGTGCAAATCTTAAGGCTGGTGTCAACCCTGTTTGGCGCCAAATTATCAAGCACTGTAACTTTTAAATTATAAATGTAATGTACATAAAAGTATACATTTTTTGAAATGAAATGAGTCAGAGAATCCATTTTTGGTATCAAATTTTACTAAAATTAGTGTTTTTTACATTTTTGCCCAAAAATCACCTTTTTGGCGTCAAAAATTTTCAGACAACCTAACAATATCATTTTTTGATTAAAAATTCCAAAATTTCACCAAAATCATCTAAAGTCAATTATCTAGGAGCGAATTTTTTTTTTTGGCTTAAAATTTGTTTGTTTTGAAAATATTGACCAAAAAGTGCCAAAAATGAGATTTTTGAGATAAAAACCATTTTTTTGGCACTTTTTGGTCAATATTTTCAAAACAAAAAAATTTAAGCCAAAATAAAAAATTCGCTCCTAGATAATTGACTTTAGATGATTTTGGTGAAATTTTGGCATTTTGAATCAAAAACTGATATTGTTAGGTTGTCTGAAAATTTTTGACGCCAAAAAGGTGATTTTTGGGCAAAAAATGTAAAAATCACTAATTTTAGTAAAATTTGATACCAAAAATGGATTCTCTGACTCATTTCATTACAAAAAATGTATACTTTTATGTACATCACATTTATGATTTAAAAGTTACAGTGCTTGATAAATTTGGCGCCAAACAGGGTTGACACCAACCTTAATTCACTTAGCTAAAATGCAGATAGCCCTTTGTTGCACTAAACCGTCGATATATCTAACTTTACAGTGTGAATTTAAAAAGAAGATGCTAAATTTTACAGGGCATACATACATACAGTACAAAGATTATAGGGGGAACCCTGTTCTACAGGCCCAGTTGACCCATTTTGTTTTCTGAATTATAAATGTGGTTTTTTTTATTTATTTTTTAGAAACATTTTGGTGGGAGGGTCATTACATTATGGGTTAATAATATTACATGTATTTATTTATTTATTTATTTGAACATACGCTTTTAAAACAGCGGCACCCGTCTACCCGACGGTGCGTTCATATACAGAAAATCACAAGATTAATACACAATTATATACACAAATTACAAAGTTTTACCATGAGATAGATACATATTATATACAGACACAAAGTCAATCATACAAAATTGATCTGAAATTATGTCAGGCACACATGGAAAATGGCACTATATATGTATATACATGAACAATATTAAATTCAGTCGCCATTGTTTGCGCATTTCGTCTCTAATCGTGCCTTCCATGCACGCTTGGAGAAGGACTTACAAAATTTGTCAAATACATGATAAAAGTCGTTTATGTAGTAAAGTCAGTCAATCTTTGTAGGGTTATGGTCATGTTTTTTATACTGGGTACAATTTGTGTTACATGTCCCTTTTTCCATAAATTAGGTTCCTTTTTCAGTTAATGCATTATATCTGAAAAAGTTTACATTTTAAGTTGGTAAAAGTATACAGATTCTGAAAGCATATACTGTAACGGATGCAAATAGCATACAATCAAGTTGATTATACAGGGTGGCCCGAAATTGTACAGGGTGTAACAAGCAAAATGTTCTAAAAAAGAAGGGTTTCAATAATTACTTCCACTATGTATATGAAGTGATGAGAGAAAAGTTCAGTACAGATTTAAAGTAGTTTAGTAAAATACCCATCCAGACATATGCAAATAAAATTTCATTATGAATCTGAAATTCTATATACAGGGTGTCTAAAAATGTGTTTATTTAGTTCCGGAAAAATGATATTTTAACAAAATTCAAGTAGATTTCAAATAAAAATGCATCAATTACATGTACATGAACATTGATTGATTTTAAAAGTCACCCTTTTCTTATGTAAAGGTGTTAATTTTAAACATATAGGGTGTTTAAAACATTAATTTAGGTATACGTGATTATCCATAAATCATTAAATTGAATGAATTTAAATTTGCATCTGAAACATGATTTTACATTCCAATTTGAAGTGGCAAATGCTTAAAGTGGTATGATATTCAAATAATGTTCAATAAAAAGGGGCCCTTTAACTACAGGGTGACTCAAATTTTCCCAATGGCACATGTTTAGTGGCATACAATTAACTGCGTTCATCCTTCTTGCACCTTCATGATGTGCAAAGCACATTCAAATGAACAAATTAGGTTAGTTTCCATAATGTTTGAACCCAGTATTCAAATTTCAAGAGTCTGATTTAAGATTGAATTATAAAATGTTATCGTTTTAAGTTGTATTCAACATATAGGGTGATCCAATGTTGATTGGCGAACTAATCAAGCAGCTTATGCTGGTCATCCTATACTAGGTCAGGTCAGTTGCATTCCTAAGAATTTAATAATTCTCCTGAGTTTACAAGCTTGATGAAAACCAGCAGTTTTTTACTTATTTGGTAACACAGTTAAAAACAAGTAATAACACCACACAAACGCATTTAACAAAATGTGCTAATTAACATCCAGACAATACAGAATACATGAGGTTAATTACATATCTTCTTTTAATTTTTAATTAAATAGTTAAATTTATTTATTCAAAAGGGTACCTCAACCTTTCTATACTTTTAAAATGGACAGTTTGGTGCAGGCAAATGTTTGCATACATTCGCAAACGGCGACCAACTTACGTTTCTTAACAATTTTTTGAGCTTCTTAATGCTAATTAATGATTCCTTAATTAACTAATTAATGATTCCTTAATTAACTAATTATATTTTTAATTCAAATATGCTTCAATAATGTTATGTTTTCAATATAGAATTGTACCAAGAGTGAAAACAGTGCATTTTATGTTTGCCCAATGTATATTGCACCATACTTGTTCAACTATGCACTCCTCCTCCTCCACATACTCCTCCTCCACATACTCTTCCACCCCTGACTAATTAGGTTTAACGAACTATTGTAATTAACAGAACCATGGTAGTTTATATTTTTCTTTTTAAAATAAAGGCCAAATACTTTCTCATCAAAATAAGACCAAATTTGAGTATGTGTGATAAAGAATAGCCAAAATATATGCATGCAAAGTAATAATATGTAGTGCAAATGTAACAGATCCACCTTTTTTGGGTACCCAGTATAAAAAACATGACCTTATGTTACATTGTTAATTAATCAAATTGGTCCAAAAAGTGATTCAACCGGTATGCTTGTAACTAATCTATAGCGTGAATGTACAACAGTTGTGGGTTATTGTCAACATATTGTGCTCTTGAGTTAAAGGCACTTTTTCTTTAATTACTCCTCTCGAACTAGGTGCATTTAAAATGGTACCAGCATTTATCATATGCTGGTTCCCAGCATCAATGGGCTCCACACAACTTATCCATAGATGCAGGTACGCGCCGATTTCCACTCAAATCTGATTTGCTGGCATAAAAGTCATGCATATTCATGATTGACAAAATATAGATCCACAAATAAATTCGATCAAGCCCAGCGTCACGCTTAGAATGATAACACATGTGCTGATTGGCACAAACTACACGTGTATCTGCGCTAACCACAGCGCCGAACTTCACACGCACATGCACGCATGTCATATCCGAGTTCCCTGTCGCGACAATGCAATGTGTTGAACTTACTGTTACGGACGGCAATTGATTCGCCCGTACCTGCACCTATGGATAAGTTGGGCCGGGGATCCAGGGTGCAGGGAACCAGCATACATTTGTCAGTGTTGGGACTGAAAACAGACTATAACTGTGGAGGTGGCAGATTTTGTAATCCCCCGCATATCATAAGAATCTGGTCCAATCATTTCACTTCTTGCATGGCTTGATCGAAATGACACGAAACATGACAAATGTGGAATTCTGGGTAATGTTTTAAACATGTTGAAGGGCCACAAAAACAAATACAAGGTTTTTCCTGCCCAACAACAAAGTATGGATTGTAAGTTACACCCAACTGAAAATTGACTTATAGATCTATAGAGTAGAGGGCAAAAAACAAGCAACATTTCTGAGTATTATGTAAGTAAAATAAGTAAAGATTCGTGCCGAGCTAAGCTCACGCGGAGTGCCCATTTCTCTTTCCTAAGCGTTTGGGCCAGACTCCTCCATGTAATATTTGGCTGTGGGGGCTCGCCACTCCCAGTCGCGTAGCCAGCCCAGCCACTCCGAGGGGGCAAGATCCACATAACGGTCCCTATTTTGAAGAAACCAGGTCAAAAACGGCTGATTTAACATGATTTTCCGCCTTTTTCGTCCCCATTTTGCCAATTTTTCCCCGCCCCCCTACTCGCTACGCTACTGGCCACTCCTCCAGAGTCTGTTTTTACTTCCCAACATGAATTAATTTTTCTGAATATTATGCAATAATAAAATGTCATCATTTTTTAAGGCCAAAAAAAAAATTGTTGTTGTCCTCGACCGCCCGCTCCGGATTTAGGGCCGCTCCGATTTTTTTTTTTTTTTTCAATTTTATTTTAAAAAATCAGATTTTTTTTTTCCCCAGATTTTTTTTTTTTTCAGATTTTTTTCAGTTTTTTTTTTAACAGTTTAAATGGCATTGAATATTAAATTAAGTGTTTATAACATGTCAAACTCTCAGAGTGATTTCAACTTCTTGTTGGCTGAACTTTGAGCTTCCGCTGGTAATTTTTTTTTTTTTTTTTTTTTAATTAAAAAAAATATCCGCCCGCCCGCCCGCCCCTCCTCTCTGAAAGCTGTGGAGGACAACATAACAAACAAACAAAATTGAGCCTAACTTCATTATGAATTTGCCTGGGCAAAAGGGATATTATAGTCGTCATCAGTCGGCACTTTTTAAAATCTAGTTAATGAGCGTGTGGGCGGGGACATTCATGACCCATAGATATGACCACGGCCAATCGGATTACAGATACTGCGATGCATCAAACTGCTCAAAGAACACGCTGTTGCGATGCTGTTCTACAATGCACTTCCGTGATTACGCTGTTTGTACACAGAAAAAAGTGCCTTACTTCTCTGATGCCGACTATAGTTCAGTTTTAAATTAAAATTAGTTTCAATGACGGAAAGCGTAACAGCATAATTTGTTTTAATGATTTGAAAAAAATAACTGTCAATGATTCACTTCGATTAACCACAGATAGTCAAGTGGATTAACATGAATCAGGTTTGATATGATACTGATACGTATACTCTGCAACAACAATTTAATTCATATTTTCATTTTTAAAAAAAAATTGACATTTTGAAATGTTTTGAAATTTTGTGACAATTTTGTTAATTTTTTTTGTTTTTTGTCCCAGGCTAATTTTCTGGAATCTTAAACCAAGGATAAACCCAAATTTTGCACCAATTGAAAGTGGGCATTCGCGAAATTGTCATGCCGCTAAAAAGGCAGATGTCGGAAATTCGTGAAATTGAATGCCACGAAATTTTAATGCTTTATAGTATATATTTTGAGACTTACCCAAACCCTAGTCCATCTGCTCCCCAGCACTAAGGGAAACAAATTGTGCTTTTAAGCAGCCATAAAATATTGACTCGCTTTTTTAAAAAGAGAACTGCAATACATGCATCATCATGTACACAGTGAAAACCTGCCCCTCCCATCTATTGATGCACGTGGTAATACAATTATGCATACTGCATTGCCGATATTAACAGCAGCTGGTGAGAAGGCATTCATTTAGTAGCCAATTAAAATTAAAATTATTCTATATTCAACATCTCGTTTTAAAACCAGATCCTACCTATTTGTGCATTCATTCAATCAATTCAATAGAGATAACATCTCGAAAAAATCACTAAGAGCAATATTCAGCCATGTCACTCAGTATACATCTTAGTCACTGGTTGCCATCACCACATTATTGCGATGAAAGCTTAACAACAGTGAAGCTGATCGCTTTATCGTCAGTGTTGCCACTGTTCAAATGAGCCCAAACTACAAACCAATTTATAAGTCAACCATTGCTTCTTGAAGGTTAATCAGTGTTGCCACTGTTCAAATGAGCCCAAACATTAAACCAATTTATAAGTCAACCATTGCTTCTTGATTCTTGAAGGTTAATCAGTGTTGCCACTGTTCGAATGAGCCCAAACATCAAACCAATTTATAAGTCAACCATTCTTGAAGGTTAAAGGGGCATTAAGAGATGTGGTGGAGGCAGCGCCCTCAATTACAAAAATATATGATAAAAACTGGGATTAGTATATTTTGTATCTAATTGTATTTAATACATACATATGAACTTATTAACACCTATAAGGATTAAGAAAAATCAGCCCTCTTTGTACAACAAAACAATGATTCAAAAATGCTGGTAGAGCCGCAACCAGCATTTTACATGGTTAAGGGTGGTATTCCAACATACAGTCATCAAAAAAAGTAACTATACAGGTAATAAATGGGCTTCTAACTCTTAAAATATATCCTACCTAAAAATATTAAATAATAAAGTTGTTGAGAAATTTGTCTTCTTTAATATGAGATATTGCACGCTAGGATCGGGGGATTATTGAGGGAGTGGCACTCAAAAATAAGGAGAAGTCCGATTTTCATTTTCACATTTTTATTTTCTACACGCGGACCAATCTACGGGTACCTTATCCATTACCGGTAGTGCAATTGGGGGATGCATGCGCAAGTTGGACAGTCTGCCGTATTTTTCCGATGGATCAATACGCCACACACACGCTACATGTCATTCTCTCCCCCGTGTTGAAATGTAAAATGTGAATTTGAAATTGTGACTTTACCTTACATCTTGGATTGTCGCTTCTTAAATATTCAACCGATCCTAGCGTGCAATATCTCATATTAAAGAAGATAAATTTCTCAACAACTTTATGATTTAATATTTCTAGGTAGGATATATATTTTTAGAGTTAAAAGCACATTTATTACCTGTATAGTTACTTTTTTTGATGACTGTATTAAAAACATTGTTTTAAATAATCAAGTTTTGCTGGGTTTTCTTTTAGTAGAAACAACAACAATGGCAATTTTTAATTTTCATCTTGAATTATGGAAGTAAATTAATTAAAATTAAAAAAATTCAACATGACATTGTGTCCCCTTTAATCAGTGTTGCCATTGCATAAAGGAGCCCAACATTTCAAAAATGTCATCCAATTTGATGTTTTAAAATGTATTCATTATATTTTGTGACACAAACTGATTGATTTATGTATATCAATTTGTGCTAAATAATCATGAATTAGATGAACACGTGTTTTTTTAATATTTAACCCTAACCCCCAAACGATTTGTCTCTGTAAGATCCCCGATCACTACAAAATACTCCAGAGTATTTTGTAGTAATTGGAGTTTCCCCTGTGATGTTATACCTGTATTGCTCAGGAGCTAAAACCCTGAGTACTACAAATTACTACGCACAGAGAACTACATTTTTTTACAAATTACTACGCATATATAATGATACGTGTCATTTTGTAGCAATGAGTGATTGGGCCACCTCATTTGAGTGCATGCACTGGTGTATCAGACCACTGAGTATTACAAACTACTACAAGTTTGCTTTTGGGGGTGAAACTCCAAGTGCTACAAACTACTACAAATTCAGTTAATACAGGGGTATACAACCAAGTACTACAAATTATTACATATGACATACTGTAGTACTTTTAAGTAAGCTTTTCTTTTTCTTTTTTCTTTTTTTTTCATTTTCATTTTTTTTTCTCCCGGGATTCGGGAAGGTGATTGATTCTTGTTCCCGGGATCCAACATTTTTGGCCGGGACTCAATTTCCCGAGACTCACGGCCAGCACTTGTGGTTAGTAAA
This sequence comes from Ophiura sarsii, assembly GCA_035610835.1. Classification (NCBI taxonomy): domain Eukaryota; kingdom Metazoa; phylum Echinodermata; class Ophiuroidea; order Amphilepidida; family Ophiuridae; genus Ophiura; species Ophiura sarsii. Next base: position 20,279,312 of record CM069459.1, on the reverse strand, counting down.
ACCTAGGCCTATATTTTATTGTTCGAAAGTCTAAGAATACTGCAAGTCACGACTTGCGAATCCCCCTGGCTGGGAGATCAACTAAATGAGGTCAAATGTCACATAAAGGTCATATACCCCTGCTGTTCATGTTTCTTTTCTAGAAGTTTGACGTCAATCGAGCAACTTTTACGATTTAACCGGTAGATGACCTTTGACCTCGGATGACTTTTAATTATTTTTTAACATGTTCCCCTTGTGTTCATTGCACAATTTAACCACTTGTTGACCTTTAACCTTGGATGACCTCTAATGACTGTTGACCACGGATGACCTCTAATTAATTTAAGACATGTTCGCCCAGTGTTCATGTTTCTTTTCTCCAAGTTTTGATGTCAATCGGGCAACTTTTACAATTTGACCTCTGGATGACCTTTGACCTCCGATGACCTCTAATTATTTTTGACATGATCCCCCAGTGTTCATTGCACGATTGGATTTACCCTTGTTGACCGTTGACCTTGGATGACCTCTAATGATTGTTGACCTCGGATGACCTCTAATTAATTTTAGACATGTCCAGGATTTACACCACTAAATAAATAATGGAAGAGTCCACGAAAGGCCTGTTGAATTGGTTGGGATGACACTCCTCTAAGTGAGATATTAAAAAATGCTTCAAAATAAGTGTTGTTGGCCAAACTTTTGATCGGATGATTATTAAATGAAGATTATCAAACAATATCAGTGCAAATTTTCTTCTTTAACCAATTTTTTATGATTTTTTAGTCATTTTAGAGACTTCAGATAATTGATTAGAATTGCTTAGACCTAGGCTAGGCCTGGGCAATCGAAATCGAAAATGTTGCCTTGACCTTATATATATTTACAGGAAAGCCAAGACCATGATCTTCACACAGAATGCAAAGTTGAAGCAACCAGTTGCTTTATAAGCGAGAAAATGGTGAATAATCATGGTCCATTTTACACAGTAAGCAATAGGGAATTTATAAGTGGTGTGTACTCTACACCCGGTGTTCATGTTTCTTTTCTCCCAAGTTTGAAGTCAATCGGGCAACTTTTACGATTTGACCCCTGGATGACCTTTGACCTCAGATGACCTACGCAAATTAGACCAAAAAAATGAGGTTGGATGACCTCTAATTATTTTTTGACAAGTTCCCCCTGTGTTTCATACACGAATTAACCCATTGACCTTTGACCTTGGATGACCTCTAATGACCGTTGACCTCGGAGGATCCGTAATTCATTTTAGACATGTTCACCTGGTGTTCATGTTTCTTTTCTCCAAGTTTGAAGTCAATCGGGCAACTTTTACGATTTGACCACTGGATGACTTTTGACCTCAGATGACCTATGCAAATTAGACCCAAAAAAAACAGCCACAGTTTTTGACCATGGCCTACCTATCGCTGAAGGTTTGAAGTCAATCCGTCAATCTGTTCAAAAGATACAGCATTCGGAAAAAAGGCTAACCAAAAGGCACACACGGACACACGGAATTGACACGATGACAAAATCCCAGGTTTTAAAACCAGCGGGATAAAAATGAATTGTGTATAGCATAATAATGATAACATTGGATTCTTTTTTTCGTCCAATACAGACATTTATTGGTCTTGCTACAAGTTGAAAATTATTGGACTCGACTTCCTCTCGTCCTATAATTTTCAACTTATAGCGATCCAATAAATTTCAGTATTGGACCCAATTTTATATTATACCACACTTGGACACCTCAAAACATAGTAATGCCAACACTGCCTTTTTCAATGCCTAAAGACTAATTTGTCAGGCATATTTTCAATGGGATCTAATGATTATTTCCCAGGATGCAAACAACCTGTTTTGAATTCGCGAACTAGCTTACATGACCAATCGCAGCCCTATTCAACAGCCCTATACACTGGTGTATCAGACCACTGAGTATTACAAACTACTAAAAGTTTGCTTTTGGGGGTGAAACTCCAAGTGCTACAAACTACTACAAATTCAGTTAATACAGGGGTATACAACCAAGTACTACAAATTATTACATATGACATACTGTAGTACTTTTAAGTAAGCTTTTCTTTTTCTTTTTTCTTTTTTTTTCATTTTCATTTTTTTTTTCCCGGGATTCGGGAAGGTGATTGATTCTTGTTCCCGGGATCCAACATTTTTGGCCGTGACTCAATTTCCCGAGACTCACGGCCAGCACTTGTGGTTAGTAAAACCTAGGCCTATATTTTATTGTTCGAAAGTCTAAGAATACTGCAAGTCACGACTTGCGAATCCCCCTGGCTGGGAGATCAACTAAATGAGGTCAAATGTCACATAAAGGTCATATACCCCTGCTGTTCATGTTTCTTTTCTAGAAGTTTGACGTCAATCGAGCAACTTTTACGATTTAACCGGTAGATGACCTTTGACCTCGGATGACTTTTAATTATTTTTTAACATGTTCCCCTTGTGTTCATTGCACAATTTAACCACTTGTTGACCTTTAACCTTGGATGACCTCTAATGACTGTTGACCACGGATGACCTCTAATTAATTTAAGACATGTTCGCCCAGTGTTCATGTTTCTTTTCTCCAAGTTTTGATGTCAATCGGGCAACTTTTACAATTTGACCTCTGGATGACCTTTGACCTCCGATGACCTCTAATTATTTTTGACATGATCCCCCAGTGTTCATTGCACGATTGGATTTACCCTTGTTGACCGTTGACCTTGGATGACCTCTAATGATTGTTGACCTCGGATGACCTCTAATTAATTTTAGACATGTCCAGGATTTACACCACTAAATAAATAATGGAAGAGTCCACGAAAGGCCTGTTGAATTGGTTGGGATGACACTCCTCTAAGTGAGATATAAAAAAATGCTTCAAAATAAGTGTTGTTGGCCAAACTTTTGATCGGATGATTATTAAATGAAGATTATCAAACAATATCAGTGCAAATTTTCTTCTTTAACCAATTTTTTATGATTTTTTAGTCATTTTAGAGACTTCAGATAATTGATTAGAATTGCTTAGACCTAGGCTAGGCCTGGGCAATCGAAATCGAAAATGTTGCCTTGACCTTTATAAATATATATTTACAGGAAAGCCAAGACCATGATCTTCACACAGAATGCAAAGTTGAAGCAACCAGTTGCTTTATAAGCGAGAAAATGGTGAATAATCATGGTCCATTTTACACAGTAAGCAATAGGGAATTTATAAGTGGTGTGTACTCTACACCCGGTGTTCATGTTTCTTTTCTCCCAAGTTTGAAGTCAATCGGGCAACTTTTACGATTTGACCCCTGGATGACCTTTGACCTCAGATGACCTACGCAAATTAGACCCAAAAAATGAGGTTGGATGACCTCTAATTATTTTTTGACAAGTTCCCCCTGTGTTTCATACACGAATTAACCCATTGACCTTTGACCTTGGATGACCTCTAATGACCGTTGACCTCGGAGGATCCGTAATTCATTTTAGACATGTTCACCTGGTGTTCATGTTTCTTTTCTCCAAGTTTGAAGTCAATCGGGCAACTTTTACGATTTGACCACTGGATGACTTTTGACCTCAGATGACCTATGCAAATTAGACCCAAAAAAAACAGCCACAGTTTTTGACCATGGCCTACCTATCGCTGAAGGTTTGAAGTCAATCCGTCAATCTGTTCAAAAGATACAGCATTCGGAAAAAAGGCTAACCAAAAGGCACACACGGACACACGGAATTGACACGATGACAAAATCCCAGGTTTTAAAACCAGCGGGATAAAAATGAATTGTGTATAGCATAATAATGATAACATTGGATTCTTTTTTTCGTCCAATACAGACATTTATTGGTCTTGCTACAAGTTGAAAATTATTGGACTCGACTTCCTCTCGTCCTATAATTTTCAACTTATAGCGATCCAATAAATTTCAGTATTGGACCCAATTTTATATTATACCACACTTGGACACCTCAAAACATAGTAATGCCAACACTGCCTTTTTCAATGCCTAAAGACTAATTTGTCAGGCATATTTTCAATGGGATCTAATGATTATTTCCCAGGATGCAAACAACCTGTTTTGAATTCGCGAACTAGCTTACATGACCAATCGCAGCCCTATTCAACAAGACCGCACGCCGAGTTGCGACTATTTTAGAACGCGCTGCATGCAAGGACACGTTAAACCTTTGTATGATCGCGGGCGCTCGGATCATGAAGCTGTCATTGGCTGCACATGACTGTGAGTGTGATCAATTTTTAGCCCTACCTACATTGTGTATCTACTATCTAGGCTTAGCCCCAATGGTTGCTTTACTATCCTTCACTATACTAAAGCCACCACACCACCCTCATTAACATCTGACGTCGCGAATGACAATTTGAAATCATCATTGTGCACATCAAATATAACCAAAATCTTTCAAAATGCACTCACATGTTATTCCTAGAACTCTTAGACTTATGCGCCTGTCACTTGTATGACGCACTATGACCCCCTGGAAATGTGCGTCATGGGTGGGTCATTTACCACCACATTTTTGACGCAGGTGTGCGTCATGGGTGGGTCATTTACCACCACATTTTTGACACAGGGGACAGTCTTTGCTGGATTTGGTCCGTCACAAACATGACAAATAGCCTAGGGTGCGTCAATGTCAGTCACTTGACCTGGGTGCATCATGATGCCTAAAGCTTTGGAGGATCCCGCGATGGCGCGGTTTTCTCGCCGTGATTCTCAAGGTTTTCTCAAAGTATGCAGAGATTTCGCGGAATTGGGTTTTTTTCCTCAAACAAAACAAAATTTTGAATTTGTACACAAAAATCGACCATAAATAGTCCAAGAAAATCTTGAAATTATGTCATTCTAAATACTTCGATCAATCATACCAATTATGCGAACTTGATCGGGGAAGTCCTTCATGTAAACAACATTTGGTTCCCGTATGTTATTTTTCTCATGTTACATCGTGCTGTAAAATGGGTACCACCAATCGCACATAGTCTGTTATGGATGACGTAATGCAAAATACTGGTGCCGGCGGTTGGTAAAATAAAGAATAGACTAAGACTCTGCTGCCCTCTACATTTTGGCATCACTGCTCCGTACGGTAATATTCAAAATCGACCGGGGTAATATTCAAGATGTAGACCAAGATGGCCGTAAACTACTTCCGGTTTTAAACCCGCCAAGATTCAGCTTCCTGCAGTTTCCCGCCCGGCAATGATTCGGTGTTTGTAGAAAGATGTCATCTCAAGTCGATACAATTTTTAAAATACTGAAACGATTCGCAAACAAATTCAAACAACTCTCAAACGAGTGAAATTTATGGACTACATGTATTTAATTGTCTGCCAACTTCTCTTTCAAACATTGTTTGTTGTTTTCGCGCTGTTTTTTAATTGTTTAATAAAAAAATATCCATGACCATAGGTAAACAATGGCTCCATCTAAGAAAATAAAAGCATACAAGCCTATTTGGAAGAACCAATTTAAATGGTTAATGGGGAGAAGATGTGGTGCACATCTTGCACCGAGGAAGCGTCGAGGGGATTCAGATCAAACGGGGGAAATGCGTTCCTTAAACAAAAAGGCTTCACTAATTTCAAGCTCTCTGCGCTGACATGACCCTGCAGTTCACCCGAGATAGTTAACCCCTAACCAAATCATAAGTTAGTTTGTGACCTCTACAGGGCTGTCACCAGGGCAATTTGAGTGCCGGCTAATTTTACTGATGGCGAGCGGAGTGAGTGTAGCGAACGGAGCACAGCGGATCACGGCGAGGGGTCCAGGGGCCTGCTTAGGGTTTTTTTAGGTTTTTTGTAATGCAATTTGGCCTATTTGGGGGTTCCTGCCACATAATTTCATATTCTAAGAGGCAGTTTAATGATTTTATCCATGTAGAATAGAAAAAAAGTGGGGGAAAATACCTTTTTTTTTTTTAAAAATTTACAAAAAAATTTTAGTGCTTTTTTTTTTTAGTGCCGGTCAGCCAGCCTGAGTGCCGGCTACACCCGACCGGCGCCGACCAGCGTGGTGACAGCCCTGGACCTCTAATTTCTCTAAATCGGTTTTTGACCATTCAAAGGCTCAAACTTCAGGACCCCTTATATTTCTGGGGGACCCCTAAATTTAGTTTTTGCAGTCCTTAAAGGGTCCTGAAAATTTTAATGGGACTACTCACATTTTTGAGCCAGTGCTACCCCTGGTGTGGATGAGACTACAATCAACGATAAATTTAATTCAAAATGAATTTATTTATACCACAGGCTGTTCGCTGTCCGTTGAACGGACAGCCTGTGGTCGTGCGCCATTTACATGTAAGACAGTCATTGGTTCGTTGCAATCATTAAAAGGTGTGTCACAAAACTGATGAGGGGTACCGTCATGGTATGGTAGGTGAATGTCAGTCAAAGTTGAGACTGGGGCGAGTCATGGTATGTGAAATGTCCGTCAAAGTTGAGAGTCAGGGGTGTGTCATGGTGGGGCGAGTCATGGTATGTGAAATGTCCGTCAAAGTTGAGAGTCAGGGGTGTGTCATGGTATGTGGAAATCCGACACACATTGGACAAATCACATACCATTCCCGGGCAGTGTTCGAAATACCACCTGCATGCATGCACATATGCAGGTAACTTTTTGGCTGTGCATGTAAGCTTTCAATACTTCCCTGCATGCGTGCATGTACAATTATGGTCATTTAATGTTGTACTTGAGAGGGATGAAACGCATCTGAGTAAAATAAATATTCTATTCCATATCAATTGTGAGGGTAAGTCTCAAAGCATGATTGATTTTGCCAATTGTTTTGACATATAGGCCTATGAATGAAATGTTCTGTGCATGCAAAAATTATTTTGTGCAGGTAACTTTTCAAAGCTACATGCACAGATACATGTGGCATTCTTTTTGTATTTCGACCACTGATCCCGGGGGTCATAGGGTGCATCATACAAGTGATAGGTGCATTAGTAATACATTGACTCTTGAGTTCATTAATAATGTTGATCAAGCGTCCTCATTTTTGGGGAAATATTGAGGTGAAAAATCGGCAGTGCTGACACTCAATGTGAATTCGCGACGTTGTGAGTCTATGGAGGGTGGTGGTACAGTGTATCGAAGATACACTTGCACTATGGCTACACGTAGCTCTGTTTCATAGCTCTCATACGTCGTGATACGACTCAGTATGAGAGCTATGAAATGAAAGCATATGTTCGTACGCTGGCGATTTTCGTTTCTAGTTTGCCTATTTCTAAAACATTTGAATACACTTACCTGGGTTATACATGTGCTATGTACTGTTATTGCATCCTAGATACATTTTCAGCTCCATAAATGCTACTCAAAATGAAATATTAATGATATAAAATCGGCCCTAATCACAGCGAAATGGAGAAGTCGTCAGCAAAGATGGAAGTCAATTCGCGGTAGTTTACGATTGGTTCCGAATATTTTCAATTAGTCTCGTTCCACGTTTTACTCCTCATGGGTGTACGCGTGTATGCAAACATAGTAAATCACTAGGCGGACAACCAATACTACGATTTTACGAATGCGATCAACTGTTAACAACAGCCTGGTTCCAAATTGTTGGCACCAGGCTGCTTTTAGTGAGATTCCGAAGAACGCACGTGACCTGTTTTCCGAAGATTTCTGATCTCAATTTTAAATGGTGTATTACCAAACTATACAATGTTCTAACATATTTGACATTTAAAACCATCCAATACGACAAATTATGTACAATTAGGGTCCTGGGTATGCAGTTTTCATTACGTAAATACAAGAAAGGGAATTAATGCGCTGTGCAAACGGAAGAACGCTATTTCATATGAACTCTCCGTATCGACCCTAGGTACATCCCCAAGTCTTCAAAATTACCGTACAAAAGCTGTACAAATATAGCCTGCAAGATAGCGACGTAGAGGGCGACGGAGAGTTAGTCTAATCGACCCCTATTTCTTAGGCTGATTCCCGGTACCCAGAATCCCTTTTGGATGAGTTGTGTGGAGCCCATTGATGCAGGGACCAAGCAAACTCGACGGCATTGAAGAACGGTAATTATTTAGTCATTAAAAAACCTCTAAAATCTCCAGAATTCGTGAGCGTAGAATTACATCGATGGTATCAAAATAATCCGTAAGTATAGTTCTATAAGTAAGGATAACTTAAATTTAACTAGGCCTACCAGAAAATTTATTTTTTGTTATGAAACAAATACGACGTAGGAAGTCAATGCTTGTTTTTGTAGCTAGGCTACACGGTACCGATTGGGACTAATCTAGCCTAGGCTGGCTGGCAATGCCAATGCAATGGAATGCTCTAAAATGCCATGGCTCGCTCTGTCGCTCATGTCGCTAGGCGTCCCGAAGTTAAGTAGACTCTAGTCTAGAGTAGTTTGGGACGAGCAACAGTGCAAATTGAAACTAAATATCATTGTTAAAACTAATATAACAACACACTCACCCAGCATTCATAGCAGCAGCTGTTTCCGCTGATGCGGCAGATTTTCTTCTTGCAGAACGTTTTGCCATGTCTGGGCGTTGCAGAATTCAGAAGCTTTTTATTTCGATTTGGTCTTTTTCACTCAATCAATCAAGATTCAAGTCACTATTTAGCTAGCTTTCACAGCGTTAATAACCTTTCCTAGAATATTTATCCGTTTAATGAGATTGAATAACAGTATAAATTCGAGGCAAATGGTTCGCTTAATTCTGACATTATCATCATTATGAATAATTTGGCATAATTTAGTAACGTCGTCCACGTACAAATCTAGTCTAGACTTCGATTTCAGCAATCTGTCAACAAAATATGTCAAATCTTGTTTATATCCGTTTGAAAAACTGGCTGCAGAGGGAGTCCCACCATTAGATTATGTGCATCAGAACAGGATGGACACGATTTGTCTAAATCTGCATATCTTATTATTCTCGCGGCGACTCTCTCTCGGCATAAACGCTACCATTAGGGCCTATATCACCAATTTTTTGTTTCCTAATTGTTTTTTACTGCTCGTCGATTGTTCTTTGGATAAAGGCTGTTCCGGTGAATTTCTCTTACTACGCAAAAGGATATTTAAAAAAAAAAAAAATGGATTTCAAATCTGTATTATCTATATTCTAATTTCAAGACAAATGATGCGAAAAAGATCGGTCCGAAGCGTCGAAACCTGCCTGTATATCGATATAGGCCAAAAAAAGAGAGAAAAGTTGACTTGCCCTTTCCGACCGACCTTAATTCTCGGAAATCTAGGGTATTTTTTTTTCAAAGTAAAAAAAAGAGTAGGCCTAAACAAAAAATATTATTTTTTGTTGAAAGAAGCACATAACAATTAAGAAATAAGAAATAAAGAAAGGTGAAAACGTGTTTTTGAGTAGTATATGCTTGTTTAAAAATAAAAAAATAAAAAAATTCAAAAAAAAATTCAAAAAACAACTTTAAAATGTGTTTTTTGTAGTAGGCCTATCTCCCTGCTTAATTTTTTTTTTTAAATCCGACCGTCCGACCCAATGGGTCTATAAATGGCCTAATGGGAGAGAAGTAACGCTACTTTGACACGGGATGGGATCGTTTCGCGTTCATGATGAACCCCGACCAAGAAATTGAATCAAAGTGGACGTCGTATGTGAATTGTTGTACTTTGAAATGTCATGTTTGGTAATTTACGGAACCACTCCATTTCAATGGCATGTTTAGAAGAGCATATATTGATAGGCTTGAGTTTCATCTGAGTGAGACTAATAACTAAAGTCGCAGGTCTCACATTGAAGTACACGACACGTCTCCCATTTGATGACACAATGACATCAATAAGTCCATATTATAAAGCGGAACAAGGCTGACAGCAAAATTGTTAACTGTAACTTGTTGGAAGTGGCTCTAGTACTTCATACTTGAATCTTTTTTACTTTCATTCATCTCAGCCAGCATGTTTAGGCTTAGCCTGGTCCGAGCAAATTGCTTGAGTTTTTGTGCTTACTTTACTAGAATTTGAACGGGCAATGAACTGATTATTGTAAATACTATATAGTAGGCCTATCACGTATTTTGTATAATTAAAACCCAACACGCAGTACACTTTCCACGCGGCAGACAGCTGCAGACGACATTCCAATATTTCACAAAATGTTTAAAAAATGTCAAAATTATGGAATTTCAATACCATATTTGGAATCATCTTGTGAAATGCATTGACATAAGTATAAACATGCCTATTATTGGGTCAGTAATCCTTGAGTTAGACTTTGAAAATTGTTAAAGGCCAAGTTTCTCAAAATCTGTTTTGTGTATGTTAAAAATAATAGCCGCGTGGAAAGTGTTAAGGGGACTGTCATTTTTTTCTCTCGGAAGAGGTCTGCCCAAAGTTATGGATTTAAATAATCATATGTTAATAATAATATAGACCACGGACAAACTGGCGTGAATTAAATTAACACTAACCTTATAAATACATGGTCTCGAAAAAGACAGACCGTTGTGCACAGGGGATGGCGGATTCAGACTAGGAGCATGAAATCAGAAGACAATGAAATTAACCAAGAAGCCAGCTCTGCATTTAATTTATTCAGTGTACTGTGTACAGTGTACAGGTGGCGTAGCTCAGGGGGAGGCAGGGGGCAGTTACCCCCCTGACAGATTTGTTTGTTCCCCCGCCCCCCCCCCCCCCCCCCCCCCTTATGCCCCCGCTCCACTCTCCGGATGCAGTGCTTAATGCGTTATAACCATTTAAAAAATGACCATTTTTCGCAAGTGTTTTGATGAATAAAGGAAAATGTTATAGAGAAAACTGTTTAAAATAAGATTGGCCTTAATTTGGTGAACTGTGATTTTTTTTGGACTGTGCGATTTTTTCAACCGTACGACATTTTTTTGACCTCACCCCCCCCCCCCCCCCCCCCCCCCCCCCCTTACCCCACACCACACTTACGTGAAATTCACCTTTTACGAAAATTTCAGAAATCTTGCCCCCTGAAAAAAATCCTCGCCATTGGTGTACCACTGTACACCAATGGCGAGGATTGTGTATCAAAAATAAAAGAACCACAAATTGAATTATCAATTAAAGGCATATTATGTGATCTTTTCCAGGGGGCGCCCTCTATTCAACATTTTTTTAGAAAGTAGATTTTCTTGCAGATTTACATTTTTGATCATAAATCATAAATCTATTCTGAGTTACAGAGCGATACGATTCCTAATTACTTCAAAATCATAGTTTTAGAGTGAATTTAGAGTAAAAATTAAACTGTTCTGCTAGCAGAACAATCTATTTTCACTCTTTCAACCATGATTTTGAAGTAATTAGGAATTGTATCGCTCTGTAAATAAGAATATATTCATGATTTATGATCAGAAATGTAAATCTGCAAGAAAATCTACTTTCTAAAATAATCATGAATAGAGGGCGCCCCCTGGAAAATATCACATAATATGCCTTTAAAGGAAAACTGAATATTTTCTTTCCAAGGAATGATAGTGAATAACAATGCATTGTAATGTTGGGCAACAATGTTATCAAGCCCTTCAGCAATTCTTTGCGTGACAGAAACATTTTGTTTTTATACCGTGATGGGAAAGTGATTCCATGAGACTTTTTAGAGTATTACACCTGTTATACGTAACCATGGTAACACACCAGTTCATCAAATTTGAAAGGCCAGCACAAAGTTAGATAACTGAAGTAGGTTAAAAGGTGCAAATTTCACCTACCCAAAACAATGCATTGTTAGTCATTCAATCAACCGACAATGTGTTCATGTGTCATTGGAAAAGAGCATCATGTTCTAACTGAGTACTCCAAAATACTCACGTTCACGCCTACACTAAAAAAAATTAAAAAAATATCAATAGACACCTGTAGTTTTTTGGGTGTCCAGCTTTGGGTCCTGATGTGCTACCAAAAAGGAGTAAAAGTGACACCTTTAGAGTGTCTTGTGGACTAATTTTGGGTTAAGGGTGTCAAACCGATTTCGACACCTTTTGGTATAGCGCCTCGGGACCCATTTTGTTGGGGTCTAATTTGACGCAGAAAGTGGTGTTGGGAGACACTTGAAAGGACCAGCAGGAGACCGGTAAAAGGTGTCAAGGGACACCTCAAAGGTATCTCTAATGGATCTTAGATGTGTCCCTGACACCTTTAGTGGGTTTCCTGACACCTTTCAAGGGTCTCTGAACCTCACAAACTTAATATTTTCCTTTACATTCCAGGATTATTTATGACATTTTGCATGGCATTTTGCTTAATGGGTGTCAAAGGTGTTCCCCCTTTTAGTATTACTATACTAATTAGTGTCATGGTGTTTGGGTACTGAGTAAACCTAGTGCGGCGTGAGAAATTTTCGATACTCTCTGAGGGTTTTTAAGCCATTTCGACCTCATTTAATCTCATTTTATAAAATAATTTTAAGTGTTTAAGCAAGGATGTGTCAATGACACCTCCCTGGTTTAAGGTTGCCAAAACAAGTGTGGGTGGGGGTGTGTAGGGGAGGGGGTGCATGTCCCCACACCAAAGTGAGGGGAGGGTGCAAGTGCGCTGTGCTGATGGTGTGTGGGGGGTGTGTGTGTGTGGGGGGGGGGGGGCGGTGTTCACTCCTAATTTTTTTGACTGACCCAAGGGGTGTTTTATATCCAACCAACCCCCACCTGCGTACGCGCCTGATCTCGATGGCGTTTGAGCCCGAACCTATGAGCGCACTGCGCGAACGAGTAGCTGGGAGCCTATGGGGCCGGTGTTTTGGGGGACTTCGACTCTGCGATTTATTTGTCAATTTCTCTCGCAAAATTGCGATCCCGGTTAAAAACCTGGTTTGGGGTTACTGACCTCACGGTGAGAAAGAAAAAAAATCTTGGGGTTTTGGTTGTCGGGTGGGAGAGGTTCTATTTTGGCGCAGCTGTAGTGAGCTAAAGTGAGCCTTTATCATCGGCATGTATATGTCTTCCGGTCAGAGAGTGTTGTTTGATATAAATTTAAAGGGAAGTTAAAAAGGGTCTACGAAGTAACCTTAGCCAATTTTTGATTATTATTATCAACACATCCTGACGTAAAACACCCATACTCAGGTATGCCTTGCCTTCTGACAATAGATAACATTTTATAAATAAACAAGAAGAACAAATTCCAATCATAGCCATCTCATTTTCTTCTCAATCACATTTATTACAAATCGTGGCCAAAACTGACCAAATTACATAACAAGTTAATCTATCAACAAATTAATTTCATATTCAAATTTCAAATGTGGCCAAAAACTGACCAAATTACATTAACAATTTATACATCTATAAACAAACAAATTCATATAATTCACATTTCAAATTCGTGGCTAAAAAACTGACCAAATTACATCAACAATTTTACATCCATCTAGAAACAAATAACACATTCATTGATGGCAATATAGGGGAAATAGAATAGACGTTATTCATAATTGGCGCATTTACGTCAACAGAGGGCCATGCTATCCAACTGAGCATGGGTCAGAGCATGGTCAGAGCAATATTAGTGCTCCGAAAACGAAGCTAACGATGTAACCGAGACGAGAGTGATGCAGTTTTTCAATGTGGTTAACTTTGCACTAATGATACAAAATGCTTCATTCTTCTAAGCTGTTCAATATTTGACCATATTACATTCGTGATATAAACTCGCCAATTATAAATAACGTCTATACATAAAATATTTACACTAAATAATAATGATTTAAATATACATTGCAAATAATGACACTATTTATGGTATTGTTGCTTATTACATAATGCGTTAACACTTTCCACGCAGCTACTAAATTTACCATTAGGCCTTCACGATTGATTTTGACCGCCCTCGTCCAAAATTGAAAATGGCAAAATATCTAAATATTTGATTTGATTTAATTATTTTGTATCTTTTCCTTATAAAATGACAGTTTAATAACACATTTTATAAATGTTCTGACTTGGAACACCATGTTCAGGTAGAAACAAACAACATGTATAGTTGCATGTAATTCATAATGGATACAAGTAAGCATGGTGTATTGTGAGTAAAACCAGTAAAACACCAGTGCAAGTCAAATGGGCAAAATAATTTAAAAGAAAAAATAAAGAAAATAATAAATAATGAATAATTATTAATTAAAAGTCACCTCGTCCCTTTTTTAAACCTCCAACAGGAAACTCAAAATCAATTGTGAAGGGCCGTACACAAAACAGATTTTCAGAAATAAAATCTTTCCCCTCTTTCAAAGTCTATCTCAACAATGACTGAGCCAATACCAGGCATGCTTGTACGTATTTTAATGCATTTCTTAAGGTGATTCCAAATATGGAATTCATTACATTTTTGAAACATTTTGTGAAATTTTGGAACTGTCGTCTGCAGACGACCAGTGCCGCGTGAAAAGTGTTAACATTACCCGTATACATCCGAGACGGTTTGACTCAGTGGCGTAGCTCAGGGGGGGGGGGGGGGGGGGGGGGGGCAGGGGGGGGGGGGGCAAATGCCCCCCTGACGAAATAATCCAATTTGTACCCCCGCCCCCCACCCCTCTAAAAAAAAAAAGGTGAGAAAAAAAGGAAATAGGAAAAAATTGAGAAAAAAGACCGAGGTTATTAGCCAAAATTGTAAATGTAGTACATTTACTGTGCGATATTTTTTGACTGTGCGATTTTTTTGGACTTATGCGAAATTTGTTGAGCCCCCCCCCCCCCCCCCCCCACTTACGTGAAATTCACGAGGTAAGTGACTATAATTTTTTGGGGGGCAACCTTTTACGAAAATTTTAGAAATCTTGCCCCCCCTGAAAAAAATCCTAGCTACGCCACTGGTTTCAAATTTGACTCGCAGTAGAAATGATAGCACCGTAGTAGGGCCTATTCTTCATCTTTTCTCTTCACCTGAAGGTGTTGTTTCGTCTCTTTAGAAAATTTTCAAAATATTTCTACCCCCCCCCCCCCCCCCCCACACCCCCCCCCCCCCCCCCCCCCCCCCCCCCCCCCCCCCCCCCCCCCCCCCTCATAAGAACAACTCGAAAGATATATGAATCCGTGCTCGAAGATATCTTTTGCCATGGACTATTTGATAATGTTTAACGTTCAATTCTTCACATAGATCAATTTATATCTCAATAGGACCAATGTGTGTTAACGATAGAAGGACCACTCAGACAGACAAATACATTATTACTAATTACAAAATGCTTGTTTAGATTACACGACGAAACCCTGTTCAACAGACCCTATAGCCTACACCGACCTATTTAGTTTGGAAATTTGAAGAAAACGAAAAAAACCTATAGTGTTTTGAAAGTGTTTGAATTGTTTGGGGGAACAATTGGACATTTTGAGATTTGTTGACATATTGCTTTTAAAACAGAAATCATTTTTTAAACCAAATAAACCTAAACAAAAACAAACCAAAACAAAACGCTCGGCCGACCAACTTTACCTGAGAGGCCCGTTTGCAGAAGTTGCCCGTAGAACAGGGTTTTTTTCATTGCGTTTACTTAAACGACCCGTACCTTCATCAAATTGTGTATTGAAATTTATTTTAAACTGTCCTGATCCCCGTATTATCTACCTCTGCATAAGAATGTACGATTATATATTATTCGGTGAGTGTTACCATATTGCATGCAAGAGATTATGGCCCCCTTCCATGTTCCATACACGAATATTGTTAAACTAAAATAATCCGCGGACGGTGGACGGAGAGGTAGAGGATGGACGGAGACGATGGGAAGTAAAGGCTTAATCCATATTGGATAGCCTACTAGCTTAAATGTAGAACTAAATATTACACTTCATTCGTATTTTAAGCTTCTGGCCATCCAGGAGCGTGAAAGAGGGTCTGAATCTTTTGTATACGTACCACCGCATTCATCATCATCATCATACATGTAATATTAAATAATACTTGGATTTATCGAGCCTTGCGATGTAAACGGCCTCAAGTCGCTGCACAGAAAAATCTTAAAAATTACACATAAATAAAAATATATACAAGCAATAATAAGGCCTACATGCTGAAATATACATAACTTCAATGTAAATAATTATACTAAAATATACCAAAACATGATTATCAATACAAACATGTAGGCTTACATCAGTTAAAGTCATTTTGGAGGATTAAAAACACGATTACTATTCGTAAAAGAATAATATAATAAAATACCATGCACTTAGACCAGCAAAAAAACGTGACAAACTCGGATATAAGAGACACTTAAAAACCCTAGTAATCATGGTTATAATAATACAAAGATATGGAAATGGCTCTTAAGGTGTGCAACATCCAAGGATGGGACATTTAAAAGGCAAAAGAAACAACACTATAAAATGGGGACCGACGTTTCGGAATGATAAATAAATTCATTTAGGTATAAGATAAGTTTTAAAAACACCTGTCTCTGACCAGCATAGTCTATGCTGGTCAGAGACAGGTTTTTTTAAAACTTGTCCTATACATTGTTAAAAGAATTGTTTTATCATTCCGAAACGTCGGTCCCCATTGTTTTATTCTTTTGCCTTTTAAATTAAATGTCCCATCTTTGGATGTTTTCATTGCACACCTGTTTAGTCATTTCAATATTTTACATGGTTGGCGTATTATAAGTACTGGTGACTCCATTTGAATCCATCCTTGGCGCCCCTTGCTGGTACGGTTGGAACAGATTGTTCTGCTTTTTCACTCAGCTTTATACAAAGATTAGTTCAAAATAAGCACACACCATAAAATGGCAATATTTGAATATACACATGCCAAAATGTCACCCACAAAAACGTGTAGAAACACTGAGATGGCGAGCATATATTAGTAAGGCATATCTGTACAAGTTCATATCACATCAGTAAAAATAATAGTAATACAATATATTATTAGTACTTGCGCTCAAAACACGGCATTTTATCAAATTGAAATCGGGGGAGGGGTCAAATAATGTCCTCTGCTCTGCGGGTGAGGGGTCACATATCGCGTTAGCATTCTTTGAACGCGTACTTCCTCTGGGGAGAAATAAGAAGAAAGCAAAAAGAAGCCTGGCCGACAAACCCTACAACAGGGTTTCTTTTTGCGTCACCTATATGGTCCGTTCAAACACCTGTCGTAGCGCATCGGCCGACGTCGACGGGATATCGGCACACGAGTTGAACTTTAATCCGCCGACCAGTCGGACGATGCGCAACGACGGGAGTATGAACGGACCTTTACGCGTTTGTGTGTGCTAACTGGAAATAGTTGACTGCACCCAACCCCGCGATTGAAATACACTCTGATTTCACTACACAGATGAACAAAGTACACAGTTTGAAAAATGTAATACAAACTTATCATCACAAAAACCTCTTATAATTAAATAATTAAATGTAATTAAATGTAATTGCAGATTTTACAAACAGGTAAATACTCGAATCAATGCAACTAATTGATTGATTCCATATCCATGTTGTATGTAAACAATAAGCAATAATAGAACAGTATACAATATTATACTAATACAGTGTAGTATCAAATTTCAAAATGCAAACAACGCTTTTGATATATAGTTATATCTGTAACAAAACCTCGATTTATTATTGTATATAATATGTCTACAATCATAGAAAAAGGTGTTCGAACACTGACCCAAATTACCATGCTTATTGGATCATAACAGGCACGCTATTTGAGTCATGTGAAAATCGAAACTTGTTTCTGGTATAGCTTGAAGTATCCCCTTACACGTACTCATATCCCTCCCTTCCCCACCGATCAATGTTACGAGGCCCTGTGTTGATGGTGGGCAAATTATGGGATTCAACATTGATCAGGGGGAAGGGGGAACACTTTACATTACACCTACAGAGTGTTCGAACATTGTAGATTGTCGTCCACATAAGTCATACCTGAGTTAAATCTTTTCAAGCAGTGAATGGTCATTTTATATATTTATACAGGATGAGTTTAGAAAACTTTATTCAACTTTGGGAATTCATTTATGAAAGTCTAAACTTGAATTATCAACATAATTTTTTGGACCAGACGGTGCATTTGTGTAGCTTTCACAAGAATTGTTATCAACCCATTTTGACGAACTTAAAATTCGTCAAAATGGGTTGATGATTATGTGTTTTTACACTCACATTTAGATGAAAGAACACATTTTAAAAACCAAATAAGACTTGCGATCTAAATTCAATGTCACAATTCACCATTGTTCATTGTCAGTTCACAGCCTGTGGAAGATCATGCAATCACAAATGGGGACTTTATTTTATTTTTGTTTCACATGAAATGTATAGAGAATATCTGAATCTGATCATGGTTAATGCAATTAATTAGTTATACAGGTGTTCCATATACATTGTACATGCACTTAATTACTCTGGATCATTACTCTGTTCGGTTTCAAAAACACAGTAATGTTATAAAAATAGTTATTGAAGACTACTCAATGTTAGCTACAGCCTAATTTTTATTTCATTCAAATCGTTGGTAATTCCATAGCATTTCCGAACAATTGGTAAAATTGTTTTTATTTCTCAAAGATGTGAATATTTATAAGATTATTATGTGTTTTGTATGTAACTAATATTTGATATAACCACATTGGAATATTTTAAACGTTGTTGTTTTTTCGTTAAAATAATGTAATTTTGGCTTAACATTGTATTATCTCCATGGAAATATCACTAAGTATGAACCAGAGCTTCATATTGTAAGCATAATTTGACTGATTTTTGAAAGCGGGACCGGGATATTTTGACTCACTAAGCTCACAAAAAGCTGCTAAAACGACTCAGCTGTAAATGCTTGCATTATTCTAGACGTGTTATGCGAATGGACAATATTAAAATAGAAATAATTATATGATTTATGTACATGTATTTTTGATACCTCATTAGCATAATTCCGTGTTCGGTACATGAAAAACATTATTTACGAGGGTCATTCAATAGGTTTTACCTCATCTTTTATAGCATACACGGGTCGTCAAGTAAGTTCTACCCCCTCTTTCATAGAGCGTCTTTCCTTTTATAAACGCCACCCTTATATGAAATGTGTCATCACTGTAGCTCAAATAATAGACCAATGTCTCGTCTGTTACGACAGCCTTGTGAGGTATGAGGTAGAACTTATTGAATGACCTCGTTTTATTAAAAATCACTGGTCAAAATCCGTCAATGGTTATTCATCGCATTGCTAAGTATTCATGGAGTGATACACTCTAATAAATAAAATAAAATAAAAGTACAATTATTTACATCGACAAAAGAGTTCAACTTACACATTGCATGTCAAACATTGTAATGGAACTAGAGATATCGTATGTCAGGTATTCATATCGACTGGGACTATTTACATAAGAGTTTGGAGCGGTCACCTCATTACCCACTATGCATATGCATATTCAAATTAAACTAGAGATATCGTAGGAAGGGTATTATTGTCCGGTATCGTATAGATGAATATTTCAGATAATAAGATTGACTGGGACTAAGTTACATAAGAGTTTGGAAACGGCGGTCACCCTCATTACCCACAATGCATATGTATATTCAAATTAAACTAGAGAGATCGTAATGTCAGATAGGAACAGTATAATATGATTATCCGGTATCATATAGAACGTGAATATTTCTGATAATACGTTTGACTGGGACTAATTTACATAAGAGTTTGGAAACGGTGGTCACCTCATTACCCACAATGCATATGTATATTCAAATTAAACTAGCCTAGAAATCGTATGTCAGATAGGAACAGTATGATCATCCGGTATCGTATAGAACGTGAATATTTCACATAAATTTAATAAGATTGACTGTGACGAATTTACATAAGAGTTTGGAAACAGCGGTCACCTCATTACCCATAATGCAAATGTATATTCAAATTAAACTAGAGAGAAAGAAAGAAACCTTCCACTGCTGCCGTGTTCATAGACTTCTCTAAGGCTTTTGACTCAGTACACCGCGATCGCATGTTTGACATCCTCAGTGGCTATGGTATCCCTGGAACCATTGTCAAGGCAATAACGTTAATGTATGACAACTCTTCGGCTATTGTCACATCACCCGATGGGGAGACGGAACCTTTTAAGATTTTAGCTGGCGTTCTTCAAGGTGACACTTTAGCACCCTTCATCTTCATCATAATTCTTGACTACGTAATGCGCTGTGCCCTGACAGATATCCATGATGAAACAGGTATACCCTTTTGCCAAATCAGGGCCGTTAATACTGCTCGAGCCTAGGAGTAGACGCTATCCTGAAATTCGTCTTCACGATATCGATTTCGCAGGTGATATAGCTCTCCTAGCAACATCAATCAGTAAAGCGGACAGAGTGTTGAGGCAGCATCAAATGCAGTTGGCCTGCATTTAAATGAAGGAAAAACAAATAGCCTCCTTATAAATATTGCCACCTCAGCCAGTGTAAAGACCATCAAAGGAGTAAAGCTGGAAAATGTCTCCAGTTTCAAATACTTGGGAGCCTACGTTCTAGACACATCCCAGGAATTGCAGGAAAGCACAAGCATGGGTTGACTGCAATAAACTGCAGAAGATCTGGAAATCTAATCTCGAAAGAACGACAAAAATCAGGTTCTTCAAAGCCTGCGTAGAAAGCATTTTGTTGTACGACTCCGAAACATGGACTATCAGCAGGAAAATTGAAGACCGAATCAATGGATGTTATACTCAACTGTTACGTAGAATATTCGACATCAGTTGGAGGGATCACATCCCAAACAGCGTGGTATATGGCGATATCCCCCCTATAACATCAATAATCAGGCAGCGCCGTTTATGTTTCGCCGGCCACTACATGCGAACAACCAACCAGCCTATCTCCCGTCTAATTTTCTGGACCCCTCCTGGTTGGAAAGCTAACAGAGGCAGAAGACACCTTCAGTATCCTGATACCGTCAAGAATGATATGGGTTTATATAGATCCGCCAACTCATGAATGACAGGAAAGTCTGGGCCCAGTACGTTGCGATTGCTTCCACCGTTTCGCCCACGGACGACCAATGATGATGATGATGATGAAACTAGAGAGATCGTAGTATTAGTGTTATAGGAAGTATTATTATCCGGTATCGTAAAGAACGTGAATATTTCAGATAATAAGATTGACTGTGACGAATTTACATGAGAGTTTGGAAACGGCGGTCACCTCATTACCTACAATGCATCTGTATATTCAAATTAATCTACAGTGATAGTAGTAGCACGTCAGATAATCATATTGACTGAGACTAATATTGAAAACTGCGGTCATCTCATTACCCACAATGCGTCTGTATATTTAAATAACAACTCGAGAGCTGTCAGATAATCATATAAATCTGAAACCAATTTACACTATTCATCTGTGTATTAAAATCAATATAACTATACATAAACTTATTGGGCTAAATTGTGAGATAAGAGTTTAACAGGTTCTCCGTCGGACAAGTTTAAAACTGTCAAGCTTTCGTCAGGATTAGCTATGACTTCTTTCGGACCACATTGCTATAGTATATATAGTTAAGCAAAACATAGCTCTGCTACCAGAATTCCCATTATTGCCCACCCTGTTCTAAGTTCTAGAAACACTTAAGCAGGTCAATTATCTACCAACACTCTCTCCATGCAAGACATTACACAGTATATATATTTTTATTTTTCTATGGTCAGCAACTGGCAGCTATTTGAGCAGTTTGACTTTGGTTGGTCTGGTCACTGGTCACATTTATCGGATCCTTGAGATCATACAAACAATATGAGATATTGTTTTTCAAAATCGGTGCAAGTTTAAATTTTGACCCCATATGCAAAGGTCAACGACCTTTTTACGTTTTACCCGATAACTCGTTAACCAAACATCGGAAGTATGGCAAACTATACTTTTCTGGAATCCTTGTGCTCAGGCGAACAATTTGGTATGCTTTTTAGCTTAATTGAAGCCATTTGAATTTTCAGGCCCCTGTATGGCGGCCATTTTTGATTTTATGCTATAAAAACTATTGCCAGCACTTCTGGGAGGTATATAGGAGCTCATTTTTCTTAGAATTAGTCCATCTTGACAAATCCATCAAGAAAAGAAGGTATCCTAAAACTGGTCACGGATCTCATGGAAATGACTCTACTATTAGCATTTCATTCAGCCTGCACGCTTAAAGGTCGCCCCGGTCATCCGGGTACTTTTGTCATTTGCCGTTGACAACAAAGCAAAACGTTTTAACACATTCATTTTACGCTCTACTAAACCATACACAAGATCGTTCTAGTGATCCCCGGTGGCCGTGTAAGCGCCTGTTATTTACTTCCGTCAACGGCATGTGACGTCACTCCGGGCCCACCTATTGGCTTAAAAACAATCACACGCTTGAACGGTTGCTGAAAAAACTCTACCTATGGTCTTGCAATCTTGATGCACAGCAAATGTTCTGGTTCCCTTGCTTTGAATGCCCCTCTCCCAGTAGAATACCTGCCGGGTGGGCAACCAATCACCCAATGACACCTTTTCATTTAAAAAGTACCCTTTTAAATTTCATATTAGTAACAATGGTACACAATAATTAATGAAATGTGTTCTTTGTCTCTAATTCTCGGAGTCATTTTATAGGACGTTTAGTGTGTTAGTAGCCGCTGGTGCATACCGTGGGTAAATGCTTCACCCCCTTAAATAGTTTAATGGCCAATTGAGAATTACCGCGGCACTGCACTTCGACCTAATTCGGTTCTCTGTTATCATTTTGTATTGTGTTAGAGATGAGATTGTCCCTCCAGTGAAACAGCGTTGACATTCCATATATTTGTGGTGGAATGGACATGATTGATAGTTTGAGGATTTTTCTGCAAAAAGAGACACTGTGCAATTAGTGTATTTAATCCCTTATCAGAATAGACTATGCCATTATAGTCCTTTGTATTATTTCATTTTTTAATATTTTTTTTCATTTGCCTGGTAAAATTACTAAACTTGATGTTTGACATTTTAGTTACTTACATTTGATTTTGTATAAAATCAAATCTATCCCAAATCGGGCTAGTGTTTTCTCATGCTATAATTTATATAAACATGTAAACTTCAATCCCGCAAGCTGCAAATTTTATAGTTTTGTTTCTTTGCATTGTTCAGTAACATAGGGGAAAGCTAGATTAAAGCAAGATTAAAGATTTTAGACTAAAACACAAACATTTAAAAACTGGTTTGGCACGGCAATTTCAAGACACCAAACCACAAACCACAAGTAATTAATGTTTATATTCTGTAACTGATATTAAACAGCAGACAAAACAATCCATGTGTGGTTTTCAAGGTTTTGTATATTCTGGGGATAAAAGGCAGACCTGAGGAACCAGATATTAATTTGGATCCACTTGAGGTTGTAGATGTTGAAACGGATACAAGTTTCGTTTAAGTGGACACTTGCAGACCTGAGGAACCAGATATTAATTTGGATCCACTTGAGGTTGTAGATGTTGAAACGGATACAAGTTTCGTTTAAGTGGACACTTGCAGACCTGAGGAACCAGATATTAATTTGGATCCACTTGAGGTTGTAGATGTTGAAACGGATACAAGTTTCGTTTAAGTGGACACTTGCAGACCTGAGGAACCATATATTAATTTGGATCCACTTGAGGTTGTAGATGTTGAAACGGATACAAGTTTCGTTTAAGTGGACACTTGCAGACCTGAGGAACCAGATATTAATTTGGATCCACTTGAGGTTGTAGATGTTGAAACGGATACAAGTTTCGTTTAAGTGGACTATGGAGTAGTCTATTATCAGGATTAAACCAAAGATGAATCCCCAAACCCCAACTCAAATGTCACTGTCATTGTCAATGTCACTGCCAGTGTCGTGACTGTTGTCATCAATAGCATTCTCCAAAATATGTGTCATCAATATATCAGCACTCAGAGAACCTGTCTCGGTCTCGCTACGTGACCAGTGTAAAGATGATATTGTTTTGTGCACTTCACCTGTCAGTGTAACCCTATCAAGTTTCACTGTTGTTACAGATGGCATGCATCTCAGTAGTCTCATCATTGTGTTAGCACTCAGTATACCACGCATCTGGAATTCCTTGAGTGATTCACATGCTGCTGATATGCTTTCATCTACTTCACCTGTCAGTAGAACATCATCAAGTTTCACTGTTGTTACAGATGGCATGCATCTCAGTAGTCTCATCATTGTGTTAGCACTCAGTGTTGATGATGAACCTTGGCCATAAGATATCTGAAATTCCTTGAGTGATTCACATGATGCTGATATGCTGTCATCTACTTCTCCTGTCAGTGTAACCCCAAGTATCGCTGTTGTTACAGATGGCATGCATCTCAGTAGTCTCATCATTGTGTTAGCACTCAGTGAGGAACCATACAAACCGGCCTTCAGTGAGGAACCATACAAACCGGCCTTCATCTGGAATTCCTTGAGTGATTCACATGATGCTGATATGCTGTCATCCACTTCCCCTGTCAGTTGAACCCCATCAAGTTTCACTGTTGTTACAGATGGCATGCATCTCAGTAGTCTCATCATTGTGTTAGCACTCAGTGAACTAACCATCTGGAATTCATTGAGTGATTTACATGATGCTGATATGCTGTCATCCACTTCCCCTGTCAGTTTAACCCCATCAAGTTTCACTGTTGTTACAGATGGCATGCATCTCAGTAGTCTCATCATTGTGTTAGCTCTCAGTGAGGAACCAAACAAACCCTTCATCTGGAATTCCTTGAGTGATTTACATGATGCTGATATGCTGCCATCCACTTCACCTTTCAGTGTAACCCCATCAAGTTTCACTGTTGTTACAGATGGCATGCATCTCAGTAGTCTCATCATTGTGTTAGCACTCAGTATACCACGCATCTGGAATTCATTGAGTGATTTACATGATGCTGATATGCTGTCATCCACTTCCCCTGTCAGTTTAACCCCATCAAGTTTCACTGTTGTTACAGATGGCATGCATCTCAGTAGTCTCATCATTGTGTTAGCTCTCAGTGAGGAACCAAACAAACCCTTCATCAGGAATTCCTTGAGTGATTCACATGATGCTGATATGCTGCCATCCACTTCACCTGTCAGTTCAACCTCATCAAGTGTCACTGTTGTTACAGATGGCATGCATCTCAGTAGTCTCATCATTGTGTTAGCACTCAGTGTTGATGAACCTTGGCCATATGAACCACGGATCTGGAATTTCTTGAGTGATTCACATGATGCTGATATGCTTTCATCTACTTCACCTTTCAGTGTAACCTCATCAAGTTTCACTGTTGTTACAGATGGCATGCATCTCAGTAGTCTCATCATTGTGTTAGCACTCAGTGAAACACCAGATTGCAACACACGTGAACCACCCATATGGAATTCCTTGAGTGAATCACATGATGCTGATATGCTTTCATCTACTTCACCTGTCAGTGTAACCTTATCAAGTTTCACTGTTGTTACAGATGGCATGCATCTCAGTAGTCTCATCATTGTGTTAGCACTCAGTGTTGATGAACCTTGGCCATATGAACCACGGATCTGGAATTTCTTGAGTGATTCACATGATGCTGATATGCTGTCATCTACTTCCCCTGTCAGTGTAACCCAACCAAGTTTCACTGTTGTTACAGATGGCATGCATCTCAGTAGTCGTATCATTGTATTAGCAGTCAGTGAAGCACGCATCTGGAATTCCTTGAGTGATTCACATGATGCTGATATGCTGTCATCTACTTCACCTGTCAGTGTAACCCTATCAAGTTTCAGTGTTGTTACAGATGGCATGCATCTCAGTAGTCTTATTATTTCATTAAGACTATGCGATTTAGTACTACCCGAAAACAGTACATCAAGTACCCGGATGTTATCATATCGACAGTTACCAATCAAGTCCATGTTGAGTTCACCAACAACGCGAACGTACAATGTTATCCTATCTATACTAGTGAAACAATTTGGTGCAGTTCGTCCATCCACTGAGTTCAAGAGCAATGCCTTCATATCTACCAACCTCAGACGCCCAAATTTCCTAATTGAAAATATGGAGTGGCAAAAAGCGATGGCGGTATTCACGTCTCCGGAATAACACTCGACCCTATATGCGGAAATCAACACTGAATTGAGTGTCAGAGTAGCAAACGGAGGTAAAAGACTAAGAAATAGATACGATCGGTCGTCAAGTTCGCAGTGAGATAATACAATATCTGTAAGTGATTTGCTGAGGTGACATGCATTTCTTTCACGTAATGGTTCTGACATTATTGACAAATCGACACGTTCAAGAACCAATGAAACCAGTACAGATAATCTTGACAAAAATGAAATTATGTCATCAGAAAAATCAACTTGTATCATTGTACATTTTGCCATGCTTCGTGAATAACCTTCTGCTTTTAACCGACCAGTCAGTTGAACCTTCTTCAGTACCAATGTAGACAGATTCACTTGACTGCAAATCATATCATGCAATATTTGTAAATTGATTAGGAAACCCGACAATGTTAATTCGGTTATTGTCCTATTTCTTTCTGGATGACTTGCTAGGATACGACATGCCTGTGATATTTCTGAAAACTGGATATCATTCATTATTTTACGGTTTGCTTTTTGGAATGGTTCTGATGGACCTTGTGGTGTGTAATACTTGGATGATTCCATAAGGTATGATGGTCGTCCTGGAAACGCTGAGTGTACCACTGTGGGAACCGATGAGTGTCCAACTGTGTGAACAGCTAAATGTGATGGTGATGGTTTTGTTCTAGCAAATTCTCCCAATATTTTATTAGTAGTATTGAGAATTAGTTGTACTTTTATTGGTGATTCTACGTGCAACATCAATTCAACAAAAGAGCTATTGAATGTGTGCATTCTGCTATTCAACACATTCAAAACACTGATGGCTTTGAAAGGAGGAGCGCGTGTTGTTGTATCTGTTTTGTCATAGCGAACCTCCTTGAACCGGATGTGGTCAAGTGTTACCGATATACTTGACGTTTGAGTTGACAGAAAATGCAACAACGCAGACATATCAAGGTAACAGTTATGGAACTGAAGTTTTCTAAGTGACTTACAACCTTGAGAATCTGCCTGACAGAGGTTGTGTACAAATTGGCTGCAATCAAGATGTCTATTACTTCCATGGTTTGATAGACTTGTTGATGCGATTGACAAACATTGTAGACAATCGAAACTCCTCAAAAGTCTGGATTGGTCGTGTACATTAGTAGGACCAAGGCATATGTTACTTTTAAAACTAACATTTACCTCTTCGACATATGAAAGCCAACATATTGATTTGATATTGGTATTGGGTCTGTCCACAAAATATTCAAGAACTGAACACATTTCTTTATCAGCGGGTAAATTCATACAATTCATATGAATCTTTCTGATCAAAGGTATGACAGCTTTGTGAATATGTGTTGCATTGTGCGCTGAATTAATCTGCGATTCAGTTGCATTTTGCGAATCAGCTTCATAGAGAAGCAAGAGGGGAAGATTCCACGGATTCTTGACGCCGAAACCTATACCAAATATACACATGTCACCTGATGTACCTTCATTTGCGTCAGCTTTCTGACTAACGATATATGGCAGGATAATAGAAGCCGCGTGTATACTAAGACCACAACAAAACCGAAGCAACGTTTCCTTGGTAGCAATCTCTGGCAGGTATTTTTCAAATTCATCTTTGTTTTCAACAACTAGATTGGCTAAATAAACTGAAGCGCAATATTCCTGAATACTTTTATGCAATGGGAAATGAACACACTCTACTCTGCGAAATTTCTTACGGACTTCTTTTTTTGAGCAGATTCCTAACTTACATGCAATGTCTACATCATCTGAATCTTTTGGTTTAATTGCAGTCGGTCCTTTCCCTCCCATCAAATCTTGCAGAGCGTATCGCCCGACAGTGATTAAGACAGGAGAAACGTCCTCTGTCTGTTTACCAC
Organism: Ophiura sarsii; assembly: GCA_035610835.1. Taxonomy (NCBI): domain Eukaryota; kingdom Metazoa; phylum Echinodermata; class Ophiuroidea; order Amphilepidida; family Ophiuridae; genus Ophiura; species Ophiura sarsii. The sequence goes on along the minus strand of CM069459.1, from coordinate 20,251,401 downwards.
AGTCATCATCGTCTTTTTCAACACGTGCCTCTAGGTACTCAATTATATCTTTATAAAGGGATGTCAAACTTGTTGGTAATGATTCAGTGTCTTCCCACAGAATGCATAGCATTGAAAGAGTAAGAGGATTCCTTCGTAACCATGACAACCATGATGGATACGCCTGAAGCGCGTTCGCAAAAGCCGTTAGACTTGTTTCATTTATTTTGCTCTTTAGTATGTCTCTAATGTATTTTGTAGCTTCCTTTTCTGAAAAACCTAATACATTTACAATGAAATAATTACCAAAGAGTTCGGTAAATGTCAATATTGCCGAATGCCTGGTTGACACTATAACATGGCTACCTTGCAATGATGTTCCTCTTAATAGGTCACCGATGCCTGTTTTTCTCTTAATAATCCCAGAAATATCATCAAAACCATCTAATAGGAAAACAATAGAGTTGGTGTTGTTTCTAATCAAGCTGTCAAGTTTATCTTTTGGTTCATCTGTCAGTAACTGATCCTTTATAATATCAATCAGATCATTATCTACATCAATTTCACCCAAATCAATAGCGAATAATAAACTAAACTCTCTGTGCGAGTCTTTTGCCCAGTCACGTGACAATTTATTGTGTAAAATGGTTGATTTGCCACTGCCCGGATTTCCGACAAGAAGAATACGCTTCTTGACATCCGGATGTTGCAAGTTCAATAATTTGTCACACGATTGAAGCTTTGTACCTTGTGAGTATACCTCTAGTTCGGGTTCGAGAAATACGTCTTCTGTGTTTGGTGCGTTTTCTGGGGCTACATGAAGACTGTGTAGTTGACTATATTTGTGTTCATAGAGCTCCGATAATTTACTCCTGATGCTCTGTAAATAAGGATCTTCACCTAAAAAAATCAAATGGCAAAATTTTACTCATTTAATGCGTATCACTTCGTTTGACAAAGTGCACATTAGCAACTCATGGTTACTAGTTCAAGCCTGGGGCCATACATTGAGAGATGCCCCTTTTCATGAAATGTTCTGATTTCAGGGAAAAGTTTAATATTTTTCAAGCCGTTTCAAAGCGTTTTCGCCCAATGTTTTGCACATTTTAAGGAATGTTTCACCATTTAAAGATGTTCGAGTGGTGATGGTTGCAAGGTTGATTATATAACATATCATATAGATAGTGTCCTCTTTCATCTTTGATATATAAAACAACACCTTTTGGACACATTCTTGGAAAATTTGGATTTATCATTTTTTTAATCAAATATTTGGACTCGCCCTGCATGTTATCAAAGTTATTCATTACAATTGAACAATTGGGTCTGTGCAAGGGCTTAAAATAGTAATAGAAAGACTGGAAATTGCGAGCACCTTCCCGTGATGTCTTAAATGCGGCGAGGTACGCGGTGTGTGTTACTGTGCATTACCCGCGTACGTTATTGCGCACATAGACTAATTACTTGATTGCGCAACATAGTGCGTCTTATGCCGCGGTATGAAATCGCGATGATGATGATTTTACTATTCGTAAAACTGTCGGTGACCCCATTTTTATTTTGGAAATCGAAAGGGTGTTGTTGCGCATCTTTTTAGAACAAATCCGGCAGTAACATTTCGGGCTAGATTTTTAGCAAAATGTGTAGAAAAATAAATATTCTAGACCGCTGTGTAAATTTCTTAAAAAATACACTTTTGCAAATGCTTCTCGTGCTTAGGGTTGTACATTCGATGGAAGTTTATTTATATGCAATCTTAGCAAAATATTTCGGCTAGATTTTACTTAAATCAGGAGAAATATGTTTTGAGGAAGTGTCTGGAAAATGTTTGGTCACACATGTTTAATATCATTGACGATCCCGGGCCCATTATGTCAATTTCATCCACACAAGTATAATGACACGCGAAGCAATATATTTAAACACAACTGTTGTCCTTTTTATTTATTGTAAATATTTATTGTGCATTCCAAAAATTAGATTTTACTTAAAAGTGTATCAGGAGAAATATGTGTTAAGGAAGTATCTAGCAAATTTTTGGTCACACATGCTAACAGCATATTATTGACGTCCCCAGAACCATTATGTCCGTTTCATCCAAACATGTATAATGACACGCGAAACCATATATTTAAACTGGTGTCCTTTTTATTTATTGTGAATATTTCTTGTGCATTCCCAAAAAAATCTTCTTGTTGATATCTGTATTTCAATTTATCCCGAAATATGAATGAAAATAATAAATATGTCATTTGCAGGTAATGTGTAAATGGGCCAATACCCCCCTCCTGAACGATCCCCTCAACGACACCCACAACATCAATTATATATATCCCCTGATATGATATGAACCGGATGTACAAAAATGTGAGGACACTAGTGCAAAATAAATTACAAAACAATGATATCCTAATAATCATATAAAGCACAAAAGATAAACTCATTAAAAATCATATATTCCGTTTCAAGTTTCCACGAATTATAAAGAGAGTGATAATGTATCACGATAACTCACTTGATTCTTTCCTGGCTTTTTTCAATACACGATCCTCTATCACGTTCACATCTGCAGTAAGTGAAGGAAATATTAGTATTTTATCATTATTATCAATAAATTATTTCACGTGAAGATTGACTGAATACGGTTACATTATACGAAGGACAGCTGAGAAAGCCAGTTTAAGTTATAAATAAAAATTCCATTAAATGGAATAGGGGCGGTCTAAAAGAAAGAGGCATGTTTTGTAAACATTTTTCTGGAATGGGAAGTAAGTTAAATCAAGCTGAGTTAAATCATCTGTTTAATACCAATATACAATGTAAATGCTGTATTTTCCATATACAAACGAAAATAGATAACTATCCCTCTAAGTGTTAGATAAATGACGAATAGCAGACCATCAGCAATAATAATGGGCGCCTGGCTAGCCTCTTTTGCAGGCGAGACCACATTTTTGAGTTCGCGCGCCCGTGAAAATGTTATCATTCATTAATGCAACAAGGCCTAAATTAACTGAATTTAAACTATTTAAACTAAATGTATGTAATTTTAATATTAAAAGTAAACATTTTCGATTGGTTGGGATCCAAATGCGTATGGCTTCTTGGTGAACTGACTGGGAGGGCAAAGGTTGTGACTGGGGGTTAATTACGTTCTACGTCTTACGTAGCGGTCATGATATTATTATTTTATTTTTCGTATACATCTATACGCAACTGAGAAGACGATGAAATCTAAAATATGTGTAATATAATAATTTTGTAGAATTTGATACAAAATCATAGAAAACTCACATTCTCATAGTTTTCTTGTCAAGTCACATGAACATGTACTGTAAAATATAGGCATTTCCAAGTATATCGAAACATACAAATGCGTAGTCCTTGTTATCGGCGATAGTTTTTTACAAAATAGTCTTATTATTACAAGACTTCATTTGATCTTGGTAATGAAGACACTCTCGGTTGTATGGATTTCGAAGATGGTATAACATTGGATCATCAGACGATAAACAATGTGATGTTATCCTGATGAAAGCTGATGGCCAACTGATACATCTGACTGATCAGTTAAAAGAACTGCAGATTATGCTAATTCCTTTATATCAACTATTAAGTTTGTGTTGTACCACATTATATAACCAAAGTAGCTCAGGGGTCAAATAATCTACTTGCTTAAGCCAGAGGACAAATCATTTTATTGAACCAATTCGAATGTTTATGTTATACCTTCTGCTGATAGTAGTTTGTGTTCATCCTTGGAAGTTTCATCAAAGATAGTCAACCGTTGTAGATATTTAAAACGCTCACTCGTGCATTCAACTCAAGTATAACACTTAATCAGACGAGCTTTTTTATTCCTCAACACACTCCCTTGCACTCAGTAATATTGAATTCTATATCAGTGTTTGTAAACTAGTTCATGGATAGTTAACTTTAAGCTGGGTCTGAAGGTGATTGTATTATGTTAGTGCGTCATGGGGGACTAAGCACCAGACCGACTTTATTTGATAGTCTCTTGCAATATTTAGCGATGTCAACATTTAACAAACGATTCTAAGATCCATTGCCCAATTTGTATTAGGTAAATTACGAATTATGATTTATCATCTTTATTTGTACAGATACGGTGTTTCGACGTGTATGAAATATAAACCCCTCATAGCAGACCATCAGCAATAATAATGGCCATTATTATTGCTGATGGTCTGCTATTCGTCCTTTATCAGGGTGAGTCAAAAAGAAGTTGTACGAGAATGAATATTTGTTTAAAAATATACCAAACAAATTTGACAAACCAATGAGGCACGTATTCAAAGAACAATTTATTCCGCTCATATGACAAAAGGAATCATTAAAATCGATCAATTATATCAGGAGCTATGCCTGTTTTAATAAAAGAGACCCTTTTTTAGCTGTCCACGGAACGCTTAATCTTCTTGAAATCTATCCACTCTAAGTGGGCAGCAAAATGTACACACGGGCATTCATATTCAAATGAGATTAAAGCCCGGGAGTTTCAAACACAGATATGAATGGTGTACATGAAATAAAAAATCAGTGACAACAATAAGAAAATGATTATACATTGAAGGCCCACTTCAAACAATTAAGGCACCTAAGAGGACAAAGATCAGCAATCATTTTACTGCCCACTTAGAGTGGAAAGATTTCAAGAGAATTAAGCGTTCCGTGGACAGCTAAAAAAGGGGTTCTGTTATTAAAACAGGCATAGCTCCTGATATAATTGATCGATTTTAATGATTCCTTTTGTCATATGAGCGGAATAAGTAGCTCTTTGAATACGTGCCTCATTGGTTTGCCAAATTTGTTTGGTCTATTTTTAATCAAATATTCATTCCCGTACAACTTCTTTTTGACTCACCCTGTACATCAATGTTGCGAGCCAATGTTCTGATGGTGGACAAATGGTGTGATTTAATCTTGATCAGGGGATAAGGGGCTCATTCACATTGTCTTTTGATTTGTTAACATTTATAGAAAGGTTTAGATTACATATTACGAGCGTACATATAACCAACAGACTACAGAGACAAACCCTGCAATTTGCTAGCCCTCCTACTAGGGCCACTATTTAAAAACCAGCCTATCCACGGAAATTACTAAGATTATAGAAACACGGTTGGCCATCCTACATGTCCTAGCTGCGCTTACGGGCGGTTCTCAAGTTTGGCAATTTTCGGGTTGATTGGGAGCAGTTCCTAGGTTCAGATAATATTATAGTCTTATGGTAGGACCAACATGTTGCATCTACAGTATCAGGGATTATTTATTAAAGTACATTTTAAGAGAACTTTTAAAAATTCTAAAAACAGTAAAAATACTCACCAATTATCCATTTTCTTTTCAGTGGGTTAATTGATGCTCTGCAATCCGGACACTTCTCCACCGCATCTATGAAGGCACTCCTTGTAGCCCCCTCTCCATTTCTATCACGCCAGAGATTAAGAATACTCTGCGCCTGTTTCTTAGGACTGTGGATATTACTTAGTTTGGCATCTTCGGTATCTTTTTCTCCAAGACCATCAAGTCGTATGTAAACATCCGCTAGGTCGGTAAGTTTGAAAATCTCTACGACGTCTAAAACATCTTGTTCTGAAACCACTGTTTAAAAAAAAAGAATATAGACATTCACCACCTGAAGTCAAAATGCGTCTAAAAACTCTAACACACTGAAAAGTGTCTAACTTGAAACATGTGTATCATGGGTATTATATTGGTTGCCTGCAATAAACGGCAGAAGATCTGGAAATCTGATCTCGAAAGAACGACAAAAATCAGATTCTTCAAAGCCTGCGTAGAAAGCATTTTGTTGTACGGCTCCGAAACATGGACTATCAGCAGGAAAATTGAAGACAGAATCAATGGATGTTATACTCAACTGTTACGTAGAATATTTGACATCAGTTGGAGGGATCACATCCTAAACAGCGTGGTATATGGCGATATCCCCCTATAACATCAATAATCAGGCAGCGTGGTTTATGTTTCGCTGGCCACTGCATGCGAACAACCAACCAGCCTATCTCCCGTCTAATTTTCTGGACCCCACCTGGTGGGAAAGCTCACAGAGGCAGAAGACACCTTCAGTATACAGGAAAGTCTGGGCCCAGTACGTTGCGATTGCTTCCTCCGTTTCGTCCACGGACGACCAATGATGATGATGATGATGACTATAAAGTTTACCGCGCGCGGTTAACCATGGAACTAATTCTATGGTTCAATCATGTAAAGTACGTATTTTCATAGTTCAATCATACACCAACTGTATGCCTTGAGTTAAGTTAGTCACGGTTTTAAGCTAAAACCGCGTTTAGTGCGAGAATACGGCCCTTTTTTGTTATTGTGTGTTTATAGGCCTGTACCGCGTTTAGTGCGAGAATACGGCCTTTTTATTAATTTGTATTTATATATTTATTAACATTTTATTAACATTATGTATTCATATTTAGGTCATACATTTTAGTTCATTTTATAATGAACATTATAATTTACGATAATTTTGAGGACGTTATTTTATTTATATTTAAAAGAAGCCAGAATAAGCATGAATTGGGAATTCCTTTTTCAAATAACATACAGAATTTAAGGTGATGACTGAGGTTAGCAGAAGAATATTTGATTTTGTTCAAACAAAGCACATTTTAAAGTTTCTATGTGATAATTATTTCATTTTGCTCGTTGAACCCTCTTGAATGCTAATTCCCTTTAAATATCTTAGAGGGGCTTATTGTCAAGTTGGTTATGCTTCAAAAACCTTTCATTGTCATTTGCATATCCAGGGAATTATAACATGAATTATCAGTGGCAGAAATTATTTTTTTAGATTAAATTTCACCGCATTGAAAACTTAGAAATAAATAACAATTTTATAACAATAGTATAGTAAATTAAAATGATTTTATATGAAATACTTCAGTTACCTTGATCTGAAGATGCCTTAACCTCTTCTATGCTGTTGTCGCCCCTAAAGGCCATTCAAATTGGGATTGCCAGATCTGAAAATATAAAAGGTTGGAATTTGAGTTATAAAGGTGATCAACCGTAAACGACAAGATTTATATCAGGTTTATACTTTAAGACCCAACACATCCCATCCGAGTATTGCTCAAACCAAACGTAAATAACATAATTGAAATTGTGAATACTCTCTACAAATGTATGTTTATTTTGAGCAAATTTTGCCTCACAATGATGATAATCAGTGCCAGGAATCAGTGATGTCATAATTGGTAAGAATAATTTTGAATATTAAAAATGCCCATTTGGAGGATGGCACACACCCCAATGACAATCTATAATACAGGCTGTCTCAAAATGATTAGTACCCATCGATGCCCAAAGTTCAATAAAATGTTTCATCATTAAAATCAATCAGATTAAATCCGGGGTTTTTTATATCATATTTGCCATACTGTACCCTTTCATTAGAATTTTAGATCATGAATATCAGACTTATTTTAATGAAATTACACTCCATTGTGTAAGACATGGTGATTTCACCTTTTTGGAAAAGTGCAACAAAAAAAAGTGTTTTTAAACAGCTTGTTTGAAAGAAACTAATACATTCTCTTAATCTCTTGTCTGCTAATATCTTTGGTTCCTTTCTATTTTAAGCTGCTGTTGTATCATATTGTTGTTCAAACCATTTATACTTCTTCATTTTGATTCAATTTGAAGAGTAAAAATGGATCGTCACGCATGAGCGACCCCAAGCTTTGTTTCTATAATGAGCTAGTTTTGAGGCTAAACTTGAGGGACATTTAAACAGGTAAAGACGTGGTCATGGGTAATTAGCAGTGGCTTAGACTTCTTTTTCATATTGGGGATACAATTCCTACAAACTTGGTAAAACTTATATAGTCCCTTCGTGTTTAACCTCACGAAATCCATTCTCCAATGTGACAATGGAATCTAAGCCACTGGTGATTCACCAAATACCACTTCATTTAGAAGTCCCTAATGTCAAATAAAACAATGCATGGGGTCACCCAGGTGTGACAAACTTCTTTTACCCGTTAAATTGTATTAAGAAGAAGAATTATTAATGATTTGAACACCCATAACTAATAACAGTTACAACAGAAAGACACACAAGATTATATTGAGTAGACAAGAGATTATGAGAATACACAAGTTTCTTTCAAATAAGCTGTAATAGCACACACATTTTTAGCACTTTGTCAAAAAGATGAAATCACCATGTTTTACATATTGGAGTGTTTCTTGAGTTTGATAAATCCGATATTCATGATCTAAAAATTCTAATGAAAAAGTACAGTACGACAAAGATGATGTAAAAACAACGGACCTAATCCCATCGATTTTGATGACAACAAAAATGATTGAACTTTGGGCATCGATGGGTACTAATCATTTTGGGACAGCCTGTATCATACTATAATTTGCCGTATGTTGTATGTGTGTATGTGGGTATGTCATTTTCCATCTAAACGCCGTGAACGTTGCACTGATAAAAGATGATTATAATGTGAGTGTTATAAGCTATAAATGGCTGAAAACCGTACAGAATTGACCGAGATATGAGCAAAATGAGTCAAATTGCTGAGGCTATTAATGACAAATTTGCCTCTGTCTCACAAAGTAGACCCCCAATCAACCTCCAGGAGCTGCCTGCCTTCCTACCTGCTAAACCTCAGATACAGGTTTGGGAAATGTATGACGCTCTCAGGAAACTGAACGCTAAGAAAGCAGCTGGCCCAGATGGGCTTCCAGGGAGGTTGATTAAGGAGTTTGCTTGTGAGTTTAGCATTCCTGTCACAGATATCTTTAACTCATCTCTGATGGAAGGTGTGGTGCCTCAAGTATGGAAAGATGCAACAATTGCCCCCATCCCAAAGGAAACCCCTGCATCAATATCTAAACTTAGGCCAATTTCATTGACATCTCTTCTGGCTAAAGTGTGTGAAGGTTTTGTTTCCAAGTGGACACTTGATGATATTTCTAGTTCAATTGACCGTAACCAATATGGTAGTATTAAAGGTTCTTCGACATCTCATTGCCTAATTGAAATTCTTGATTTTTTTTTTAAAGGTACTGACAAGGGAAGTAATGTAGGAACCCTAGTTGTGACGGACTTCTCAAAAGCGTTCGATTGTGTCGACCATACTCTAGCTATCCAGAGACTCTGCGAGCTTGGTGCCAGAAGTGAAATCATACCCTGGATTGCAAGCTTTCTTACTACTCGCCGCCAACGTGTGCAATACCACTCTGCTTTATCCGAATGGAAAACACTCACTTGTGGTGTCCCCCAAGGCACCAAGTTTGGCCCAATCACCTTTATTAGTGTTATCAATAACGCTTCTGAAGAGTCTCTGACCAATAGCTTCAAGTATGTGGATGATCTCACGCTAGCAGAAGTCCGCCATGCAGATCAACCCAGCCAGATCGAGTCGGATGTGCGGGACCTGGATGCTTGGGCGAAAGACAACCACCTCATGCTCAACCCGGGGAAGTGTAAGGTCATGCAGGTCTGTTTTAAGAGAGATCCCCCACTTCCCCCCAAACTCCAAATTGCCGGTAATGAGCTTGAGGTGGTGACTGAAACCAAGCTTCTGGGCCTTGCAGTCCAATCTGATCTTGGCTGGCAGTCCCAAGTTAATAATATGGTGTCTAAATGCAGCAAGAGGTTGTACATGCTGAGTCGCCTAAAACGTTTCGGAGTGCCAACTGAAGACTTAGTATCTGTGTATGTTGGTTACGTTCGCCCAACATGTGAATATGGCGCCCCTGTCTGGCATTGTAGCATAGGTAAAAATCAGGCCCATCAACTTGAACGCCTGCAGAAACGGGCATGCCGTATCATTCTGGGCGCTCAATATCAATCCTACACAGATGCTTTGGACCAGTTGGCACTCTTAAACTTGGAAGACAGGAGATCACAATTATCGCTTCAGTTTGCCCAGAAATGTTGTGACTCCGAAAGGTATTCCGACTGGTTCCCTAGCAACAATAATACCCATATGATGAATTTGAGACACACCAGCAAATATCAAGTTCCCAGATGCAATACCAAAAGATATCAGAGTAGCCCCATCCCTTTCCTTACTAATCTCCTGAATCAGCAGCAGTAAATATGCTTGCTAAGGGTGGGGGTGGGGGGGGGGGGTGTTTATCTGTCTCTTGTGTAAGTTTGTGTTTCATTCCCTGTGTCTTTGTCATTTATAATTGCCGTTTTTTAATCTTTTAATTTTTTATATGTTACCCACAGTGCAATATTAGCTATATTTAGGCGTCATAGCATTTTTTTAAATATATTACCCACAGTGCAATATTAGCTATATTTAGGCGACTTAGCATGTACAACCTTTACTATCTATGTATTTTTGATACCTTTTAATCTCTTTTAGCATTTTTAATTTTCAATTTTGTTGTTATCTTTGTATACATTTCTATGTGTAATTTGATGTTTTTATACCGTATGTAATAACCATGTAATTCAGCTTTTAGCTGCGATTTGGTGTCAATAAACTATAAACTATAAAATTTAGGGCCTTTTCAGCCCGGCTTTTGAGACTATTTCTACGGGCCATGTTTGTTTTTCTCTGCGTACACTGTAACCATGCAGTCGGCGCATAACGCGTCGCAGTGCTCCATGCAAAATAAACGCGCACACGCACTACACCCACGCACCCCTACACACGCGGGCGGGTAAATATTGGAGAAATACGCTGCGCCACACGGGGTTGGTTATGGTTTAGGCCATGGAGTGGAGATAAGCCACGGGCGGGGGCGGAGACGAGGACGGGGCGGGCGGGGACGGCAGGGTGGGCGGGTGGGGGCGGCAGCGGGTCATAAGGTAACGAAATAATGTAGTTTCTGATAAAACAAAACATGATATGGTGAATCTAAATTACGTAACATGGTGTCAGATGTGGGATTTGATACTGTATGCGACACGCTGGCGGACAAATATTGGAGAAATACGCCGCGCTACGGGAGATGGTTAAGGTTAGGCCTTGGCGTTGAGATAAGCCGCGGGAACTTTAGGCCTTGGGTTGAGATATGCCACGGGCGGGGCGGGGGCGGTGACGAATGGGGGTGTGTGTAATGATGTAATGTGGTTTAGGAGGCAGGGGGTTAATGAAGAAATGTGATGCTAAATTGCGTAACGGATATGCCACGGGCGGGGGCGGGCGGGGCGGGGCAGGGAAGGGCGGGGGAGTGACGGGTTGGCTACTGGAGATGGTTAAGGTTTAGGCCTTGGAGTTGAAATATGCCACGGGCGTGGGCGGGCGGTGGTTTTTTAATTGAAATTTGAAAACTTTTGAATTAAAACAAAAATGTTTTAAATATTGTTCTATTCCTATGTGTTTCGTCATAAATTTGCCAACACTTATGTTGTTTCATTTTGTAGGTGTTCTATCTGGTAGGCCCTACTCCCTAGCGGGAGAGCCCGTCCGAAGGACGGGCGTCCCGCTAGTTACAGTAATAACCTTAGCTATAGACAACGGGTGCAGGTGCTCAGGTACGGAAGCATCTCAGTGCTATCCTACTTGACCACGTAGCGAGATTATATCTTTACAAGTTATCAAGGTCAGATAAGATTAAACTTATGTGCCTTTTTTTTGGGGGGGGGGGCAAAGCCACCCTATTAGCATGTTATTTCAAAAATTTGCACATTTAGGTATTTCTAGACATAAGTGGAGGCCATGTTTGTAGTCTTTGTAAATTACTTGTACCTATGCAGTTTATTTTAACAGTACCCGCAGTCTGCGATGGAGTCAAAGATATATTTGTTTAGTTGATGATTCAATCAGAGAGATGTTATTATACTCCCAACAGAGAGACATAATAGCTTATCTTGTTTGACTAAGGAGATTAATCTCCAATTGTTGTGGGGTTGTCTAATAAGTGGTGAGTTGTGGATGTTTGAGTTTCGGGTTATATAATAATAATTCCTGGGATGATTTAATGAAATGTCAATATGGGTAACCATGATCGCGGAATGCCATTGTTAATTAGTATAGCAATTCCTGGATCAACGTTTTAGACCAAGTACAATGTCATATATACCTAGATTGTTCTTCAGACGGTATTCTTCAGACGGATGCTTCATAAAATGTTTACAAAACATGCTTCTTTCTGTTGGACCGCCCCCATTCCATTTCAATGGAGTTTTATTACTTTTTAACACAGTGAAACATTGATACGCACATGTAGCCGGGGCTTTAAGTTCAACAATATATGAAGAGGTATTTTGCAAAAGGGCTATGGTGCATTTTTTCAAAAAATGAGTTTGATATAGAAATGTATAGGGAAAAATCATGTTTCAAGGAAACAAAGTCATTTTAGAATTAAATCGGGATACAGGCCCTTTTGCAACAAAACAACAACTTCAATGGCTGTTTACAATGAGATGTAGGTATTTTTGAAAAAAATGACTTTATTTCCTTGAAACATATGATTGTGACCTATACATTTCAATATCAAACTTATTTATTTTAAATGATTAAAATAAATGATTTTTTGTGTGTGGTATTTTTTCTTTATGTACAAACAGATGGAGTTTTGTTGCAAAAGGGCCTACATCCAAATTTTCAAAAAATGTAAACATGATTTAAAAAAAATTAAAACTAGCACATTTAAAATTTATTTCAATTTCAATTAGTATGTAGTGTACCTCTTTCATAATCCATTCAGTTTTTCAATTGCTCATCTTGAATATTTAGAAACAGTTTTTGGACTTTTTCTCAATAAGCGCCAAAGTGGATGTAGGCCCTTTTGCAAAATACCTCTTCATATATTAGGCCCACTATACGTCATAAATATTCATTAGCTAATTACTGATCTGTATTGGTCAATTGCGCAAGCGCACGAAGCATGTATTTCTCCTACTTCCTCGCCCTGTTTACCCTCATGATAAGGGGGTAATTTTGTATTAGTCGAGCATCGACTAATTATTTCTTTGTTTTTATGATGATTTTTTTTTTTACTTTCATGATTTGTAAAGTGAAATCCAGTGCTTCTTGGATTCCCTTTTGACAATAGAACCAGCAGCTTTGTCAATCAAGCCCCCCCCCCCCCCCCCCCCCCCCCCCCCATTAACATAATATCATTTAGTGGCGTAACATATAACATGGGTCGTCAATTTGGGGGGTGGGCTGAGGCATGATAGTGGGGCATAACGGACTATTTTTGTTAATATGCATTGAGTTTGAGTTTGTCATTTTATTTTGGGAAGGGCATCAGGGTACGTAGCGAGACTTCGGACAGGGGAATGTATAAATCGGTACAAAAAATCTGAGATATACATTAAATGAACAAATTTCTTTTCCGCAGTTTGATATCTCATTCAACAAAATCGAATGGATACTTTTAAAGTTATTGCGATTTCAATGACCGCGCATGCAACAGAAAAGTTGCACTAGGTATAGGAATCATTGATTTGTGTGTGATTACTGTCATAACTGTGTGTTATCTGAACGAGACAGATGAATGGGTCTGGAGTGATAACCGCAATGTGCGGGACAAAGGGTGTATCAGGCTGTGAAGAATACAAGTCTTAGCTGATTAGCTGTGAGTTTTTTCCGACAGTGCGTAATCACACACAAATCAATGATTTCCTATACCTAGTGCAACTTTTCTGTTGCATGCGCGGTCATTGAAATCGCCATAACTTTAAAAGTGTCCATTCGATTTTGTTGAATGAGGTATCAAACTGCGGAGAAGAAATTTGCTCATTCAATGTATATCTCAGATTGTTAGTACCGATTATCTATTTTGAATTAGCTAACCTCAAAGCACCTGGTCAGGGACTTTATGTGCTAGGTGTATACGAAAGGAGTTACTTCTTGCCAGCATCAATGGGACGATGATATTCGCCGTGGTACTACATGTTGACAAAAGAGGCTAGAACCATTGATACAACGAGATTGAATCTCACAATCTGTGCATTTAGATTTGGCCTATAACATAGCGCACTCTATAACAGTTGCGACACGCGATTAAGCAATCATAGTTGGGGCTGTTAGGGCAGCATAGGGGAGGTTTGGTTCACATTCTTCTAAAAGCACCAAATTTGGCCCATATATTGCTCATACCATACTCTTTCGATTTTTGATGAATGCTAAAATTGGAGCCTTCTGGGTCGGCCATATTGGCCAATTCCAATATTCAATTAAGCTGACAAGCGTACCAAATTGTTTGTCTGAGCACAAGGATTCTAAAAATGTATAGTTTAGTTGCCCCACTTCCGATTTGTGGTTACTGAGATATTGAGCAAAAACGAGAAAAGGTCGTTGACCGTATTGATCGTATATAGGGATTGTGACCTTTTGACCCTGTATAAGGCACACAAACGACTCTATGTGGTAACAACTATCATTTCATGAACCCTTGTGATCTGACGAACAATTTGAGATATCGTTTGTCAAAATCGGAGCATGTTCAAATTTTGACCCCCACGCAAAGGTTAACGACCTTCTCACGTTTTGCTCAATATCTCAGTATACATTTTTAGAATCCTTGTGCTCAGACAAACAATATGGTATGCTTGTCAGCTTAATTGAAGCAATTTGAATTTTTGAACCCCCAGTATGGCGGCCATATTAATGTTGCTATCATCGGTTGAATACTTTTTTAGTTATAGGCCGGGAGCCCAGAGGGTTTAATCAGTAGCTGAGAAGGTAAAAAAGGTTTGATGGTCTGATGAGTTTTGTTGGGCGTTTTGTTCTTCGTACAGTGGTCAAATTCTCAAAATGCTCCGATTTTAATGAACATGGTCTCAAATTCTTCATATGGATATCACGAGCCATAAAAAGAATAGTTTGCCATATCTACAAGGTCAGCACACAATAGCGGTAAAGCTTCCTGACCTTTGACCCAATGAAACTAATAGATGCTTAACTTGTAGATAAATAGGCTTTCAAATGACACCTAAACCCTATAGCTTTACCACAATTAGTTGTTGAGTTAATAGAGAAAGATGGATGATTCGTCACCAAAAATGCAACGCCATCACCCTTTTTGGGTGGTGAGTCCAAAACACATCATGGCCATAAAGCCTTTGATACGTAACAGTATTGCCAAGTCAATATTGGGACACTTTACGGTCATTTACCCTCTTAAAACTGCTACGGTAATACATTTCTCAGTTGTAAGACGCACTATACGACCCCCGGGAGAGGTGTGTCATGGGTGCGTCGTTTACCACCACATTCTTGACGGAGGGTACGTCAGTGGCAGCCTTTGGTCCGTCACGAAATTGACGAAGGGTGCGTCAATGTCCGTCACTTTACATGGGTGCGTCACAGTGTACATCATTTTTACGAACAACAAAATACGAACTTTATAATCTATCAAATAAAACACTTTTTATTTGGCAGTTTGCTACCTTGGGTTTCTTGCTTACGCGATCGTCAGGCAAACTAAATGTTTTCCTTCCATACAACGAAGTCAGTGAGAAAAATATTCGCAATACGCGCGCGCAAGGCATGCTGCGTATTCAATTCGCGTAACACTGCTCGCGCATAAAACGCAACGCACTGACATCGCTGAACAGATAAAGAAAACTGCGTTTAACATGTTTAACATTATTTTTTTCTCCCATGTCGGCACTTGGAAACTATCTCGCTTCTCTTATTTATCAGAGTATCTTTGTTGTGGTGGAGAATTTCTATTTTCTCTTCGAGGCAGAGGTTACATTGCCCTGATCTCCTTCTCTTTGTGTTGGATTGTCTTACTATTTCCCAGTCTATTGATACATTTGTGGCTCTTCTTCTTTTTAGGCCCCAAACGTATTTTGATAGTTCTGTCTCGTTTATATACCTTTCATGTTTGAAGGATTTCTTATGGTTTCCATACCTTTCTTTGAATGTACTACCTGTGAGGCCTATGTATGATTTCACTTGCCCTGGCACCGAACTTACTGTAGCTTTATAGACTATAGCTGAAGACAAGCATTTTCCAAGAAGTGGACAGTCTCCTTTAACTCTACAATTACAGGGTTTTTTCGGCGGTTTTTCCTTACTCTTTCTGTTGATCTTGGTATTATGAGACTTGATGATTGCTCTCATGTTTTTCATGCAACTGTAGCTCACCTTTACTGTGTTTCGGTTGAATATCTTGTGGAGTTGGTGACCCCGTGGAAAATGCTTGTCTATCAACTTAATGAATGTTCCTCCGACATTCGATGACACGTTTTTGCTAAATGGAGGATTGAACCAGATAATTTTCCGCTTGCGTGTCTTTGGTTTCTTATTGTTTCTTGTTTTGTGCGCGCACTTGATATTTACTCTGTATCCACTTGATTGTAGTGCCTCGTTATAAATCGGAGCTGCATTCTTGAAGATATCTTCGGTGGATGACAGTGTTGATATTCTATCTCCAATAGCAAGGGGGATGTTTTGATAATGGTTGGGGGATGGTTGGATGTGGGTGTGTATGTACACTGGATTGTTATTCGGCTTTCTGTATGGTTTGTGTGTCGCAGTATTAAGATCAAGGGTGACGTCAAGGTAATTTACTAATTTAAGGTTAGTTTCGATTGTTATCTTGAGTCCTAAAGATTTGAAGATGTTAATAATCTCTTTTCTTATGCGGTCGGAGGTAATCTAAATATATGCCATACTATAGCACCAAACAGGCTTTACTTTACGGCAAACATCACTTTTCCGATATACCGCATGTTCTAAAATGCCTGAAATCACTCGATCACCATTACAAGTGTGCAAGAGTTTATGAATTATATTAACCCTAACACTACCATATACCCCAAAATACCACGACTGGGCACGTTGGTACCACCCGGCGTGGAAGTTTTTTGATGAAAAAATGGACCCAATACATAGTCTGGGCAATACACTGCCCAGAACTGTGCTTGACAGCCGTGGTGAAGTGTGGAATCCCTCGCCTCTGGTGCGAGAGGTCCCTGGATCAAATCCCGGGGGGATCGGGGGGATATTTTGGTCGATTTTCCGCGTTGAAGAAACAAATTCTGAAAAAAAGTGGGGGAAGTGTTAGGGTTAACAAGCAATTTTTTGAATTTTTTTTTTCTTCAAACATTTTCTAAGTTTTGTTAATATAGGGGAGGATGGGGCAACTGGACCGGTTAAGCATATTTCATGATATAAAAGCTTAAAGCTCGTGTAAATATTTATGGAATTGCTATGAAAATATCACCCATGTAACTGTTTACATATAACATATAATCAATGTTAAAAAATATCCAAACAAAAGGCCAATTACCACTAACTAAAAACTTCACTTAGCACGGTCCAGTTACCCCATCGTTGGGGCAACTGGTCCTATATGTTCCAACGGTTAGAATACACAGAAATCATTGATTGACAACACGGTAACTAAGCAGTATTTTCTTTGCAAACTCATTTCCATATAATTTAACGTGTAAAAATGATACAGGTCTCATGAAACCCATGTTTTATACAGTTTTCGTGGTTAACGTGTAAAAAGCAGTAATACTAATGGTGTACAAAGCAAGCGCAATTTTCGACTGCACGTTTATTATAGATAAAACGGTATGAACCTAGTTAAATGGTTACATGGTTGTGATATTCAGACGCCCCATACATTTGTCTATATATACCCCTTTCTTTAATGATTTTATTTACTTCATATAATCATCATTTAGTACTTATAATAAACTATCTTGATATTTAGCCAGCTTTTTGGTTGGCGGGCCAAGCCCGCCATCCTTATAGCATCATCATCATCATCGGTCGTCCTTGGACGGAATATTGGAAGCAGCAGTTACAAATTTCCTCCAAGCAAGTTTATCCAACATAAGCTGTTGAACTTCATTGGGTTCAAGATCAAGGTCCTTTGAGATGCTGTCAGGATAGGTGGTGGATCTCCTGCCACGGGATGAATGGCCTTCACTTGGAGTCCAGAAAAGCACTCGGGAGACAGGTTGATCGGATGCTCGTAGGCAGTGTCCAGCAAACTGGAGCCGTCGCTTCCTTACTGAGTTAGCCAGCGGAGGAATTTCACCATACACCTCTTCATTAGTTTTGTGGTCTCTCCAACTGATGTTAAGGACTCTCCTCAGCAACTGTGTGTAGCATCCATTTATTCTGTCCTCAAAAGTCTTTGTAACTGTCCATGTCTCTGAACCATATAGTAGAATACTTTCCACGCAAGCTCGGAAAAACTTGATTTTAGTTGGCCTATCAAGTTTAGATTTCCATATCTTCTCCAGCTTGTTGCATGCAACCCAGGCTTGAGCTTTCCGGCACTTGAAGTCATGGAAAGAGTCTGGCATTGACGATCCTAGGTACTTAAACTCCTTGATGTTGTCAAGTTTGGCACCACTCAGAGATGTGACATTTGTGGAGGATGGGATGCCGACTAGCAGAGTCTTGGTTTTTCCAACATTAAGGTGCAGGCCAACACAGTTTGAAGCTTCTTCGATATGCTGTAGCAGAATTTCAGCTGACTCAATGGATGAAGACAAGAGTGCTATGTCATCAGCGAAGTCCAAATCATGAAGGCGTAGCTCTGGATGACGTCTACTCTTCCTTCTCTCAAGAACGATCCCGGTGGATTGGTTGATGTCCTTCAAGGCATGCCGCATGATGTAATCTACTACCACTATGAAGAGGAATGGAGCAAGGGTGTCTCCTTGTAGAACTCCAGCCAGAATCTCGAAAGGTTCGGTATCACCGTCTGCAGATATCACTAAGGCAGATGAATCTGTCTAGATAGCCTTGATTGCATCAATGATGACTCCTGGAATACCATACGCATGTAGGATTTGGAACATCCGTTCACGATGGATCGAATCGAAAGCTTTTGAGTAATCTATGAATACTACTGCTAGAGGAAGATTCTTTGTCTTCATGCCTTCAATGATACGTCTCAGAGCTAGTATTTGAGAGACGGTTGATCTATGCTGTCTGAAGCCATTCTGGTTCCAACGCAGCAAGGGGTCAACAAATGGTCTTATCCTGTTTAATACCATCCTGTTGAAGAGCTTGGCTGCAATACTGGTAAGGGTGATGCCCCTGTAGTTGGTTGGTTTTGATAGGTCCCCTTTCTTTGGGATGGGAATGATTCCACCTGTTGACCATTGCTTAGGTTTCTCTTGGTGTAGCAGAAGATTGTTGCACAGATGAAGAAGGTGGGGTTTAAAGGTGTCCGACTTCCAGAGCTCAAGTGGAATGCTGTCCAGTCCTAAGGCACCTCCTGGTTTTGACTGTGAAAGCGCTTCTTCCAGATCAGCTAACGTAAACTCTGAGGTTGAGATCAGCGTCCGAATTAAGGGAAAAAATCTGGTTGCCCGCCGGGCAACCAAGCAGGAAATTATGGTTGCCCGGCAGATTTTTTGGTTGCCCGTTCTGTAAAATATTTAAATGCATGTGTTAAGTGTTTCACTTCTTGTAAAAAAAATGGTTGCCCACCGGGCAACCAAATAAGTACATGTTGGTTGCCCGGTGCTAATTTTGGGTGTCCCGGGCAACCGGGCAACCACTTAACGCGAACGCTGGTTGAGATTGGTAGTGTATCATCAACCACCTTGGAGATGGTGAAGTCTCTGTCTGGTACTGTTGGTGGTTTCCCAAGAAGAGTAGAGAAATGCTTCAACCATGAACCTTTCCTGTCATCTGGCGTTCCTGAGAGCATAGATCGCTTGCTATCCTTTCTTCCACTGATGTCGTCCACAATTTTCCAAGCAGTGCTGTGTTTGCTGGAGAGAGAAGCTTGTTGTACCTGCTCGATGCTGGACTCCAGTAATGCTTTCTCCTCTGCTATGTACGCATCTGTCAACTTTTGTTTGGCCATGTTTTTATCCACCTTGGTTGACGAGATGTAGGCTTCTCTTGCCGCTTTTACTTTCTGGGTCTGTGATATGCTCTTGAAAGTATTCCTTGGTTTCTTGGGCAAGATTTCCTCTGCTGCCTTGATGCAGGAAGATTGGAGGAGGTCGTACTTCTCTTGGAATGGCATGGTGCTCTTCTCTTGGGCCAAAGGATCAAAGAAGTTGGATACTTTGATGGTATATTCATCCTGGAGGTCTCTGTTGAAACACAGTGCTTTGAAGTTCAAGGACCGTGCTGCATTAGGCGGCTTCTTCTTTGGAGCACGCAGACGTAGCTTTACCATCGCTGTGATGATTCTGTGGTCAGACCCCACTGTTACAAAGGTGTTGTATGCCTCTACATTTTGCACAGAGTTTACCCATTTCTTCCTCACCAGAATGAAGTCCAGTTGTGCCTTTGTTGTGTTTGGGTACTGGAATGTCCACAGCTTCCTGTTCGGCTTCCTGAACTTGGTATTTGTGACAACAAGATCGAAGCTGTTGACAAAATCTAGAAGAAGGATGCCATTCCGATTGGTGGAATCATGGTAAGAGAATAGAACTTCGCCTGTACCAAGTTTTGCATTGAAATCGCCACCGATCAAAACCATGTTGTGTGCGGGGATGTCTCTCATCGCATCTGAGAGGTTCTTGTAAAAGGCGATTACATCCTCTTCTTTGGAGCAGTTTGTAGGGCTGTAGCAGCACATGATGGTTGTGGCTGGATTCCCTGTGAAGGAGGCAGTAATGATCCTATCAGAGTGTTTCTTGACCTCAGTAAGACATTTCATGGTGTAGTGGCTCATCAGTAATCCTATCCCACCAGTAGCAGCTCCACTTTTATTCCTTGTTGCTGAGGATGTTACCAAGGTGTACTTTTCAGATACCTTTGTATAATCTATGTCAGCATCGTGTACCATTCGGTGTTCTTGCACGCAAATCACATCAATTTTGAATTTGCTGGCTGCTTCCGTCAATTCACCCATGTTGTGCGGTTGTCTCAGTGTCCTGGTGTTGAAAGACGCGAAACTAACTGACTTTTTGCATCTCATGAATTTCGAAATAGTTCTCCCTCGTCCATGTCTGTTCTCAGCTCCTGCCCTCCCTGAAGGGTTTAAGGCAGACGCGTCATATGTTCCGTCTTGCGGATCAGACCTGTCAGAGGAAGTTGTTGCAGGGGCTTTAACCCTGGTGCTATAATTTGCTTCCATTATTCTTTCTTGGCTGATTTACTCCATTGGTGCGCCACGCCTAGTGGAGTTTGTGCTGTGGAACAGCACAGGTTTTCTGGTGACCGTTAAGCTGATTCAACTAGTTCACAACTTCTCCGCCCTTAACTCTGGAGATCCAGACTCCAATCTTAAATTCCAGTTGTTCAGACAACCAGACTGCCTGTTGAGTCCATTGGCCGGTAACATTTATAATATTTATAATTGTTGCGCCCTTTTGCCGTTGGAGGTTGCTCCTCTCTTCCGCCCAAGGTAATGGACTACCTTTGTAATCATAGTGTTCTCCAGATATTGTTTGCTCCGCTCTGGACGCTGGGACGGGTGATCGGCCCTGAGCAGCTAAGCGGAGTTTGAACATGCCAGTCATTGATGGAGATTTGACCATGGTGGGATGTTCAGCACCACCCTACTGATGGTTCACAGATGCTGTTGTCGACCAATCTTGCCAGTGATGTAAATGATATGGCTATGAGGTAGGGACCCACAAAAAGACCTACTCAATCTCTATGATAGGTTAGAAGGAAAATTTTTAAAGAGAAGTAACAACACAGGTTGGCATCCACACAAGTGTAAGCCGACAAAAGAGGATGGAGGTCATTATCCGTTTGTGGACAACATCCCCCCATCTCCTGATGTCAGTGTGGCGATGCGCCGTCACCAGCACAAAGGGGATCTGTGTCCTGTACCCCAGCGTGCTATCACCTATTACCAGGTGATAGCATCAGATTGCATATTCTTGGACATTTAGGTCTTTCTACATATACATGGAGGCTGCCATTTTGTTTTTAGTATATGGAAAATTGTCTAAATTACTTTGTAGTCTTTGTAAATTACATGTACCTATGCAGTTTATTTTAACAGTCCTGCAGTCTGTGATGGAGTCAAAGCTATATTTGTTTAGCCTTGATGATTCAATCAGAGAGATGTTATTAGACTCCCAACAGAGAGACATAATAGCTTATCTTGTTTGACTAAAGAGAAATCTCCCAACTGTCCAGATGTTATACACATTACAATTGTGGTCTCAGATACTACTGAAAAGCTCAGAGTGTCAACTGTGTCCTAAAACATAATCAAAGTTTGCATGAAATATCTATGTGTATGAAAAATTTCGCGACTGGCTAGGATTGGTGAAATTGTCATGCTCACAAGCTTTTAGTATTCTTATTAGACATTATTAGAAAGGTGTACATTTGTAAACATTTCATGATGAAAAATGTGGGTTCTTCTGCATCACGAACATTAAATGCCGCGAAAAAATAGTGCTTGCTTTAGAATAAACCTACATGTGTCCTTGTTGGGTAGCACTGCATTACATAATGATATGGTGAACTGTCACTACAAATTACTCTGTACACATCATGTTCTGGTGATCACTCCATTTCCATGGGAAACCGAGGATTTTTTAGTTGGGGCTTTAATGAGTTGCGGATGTCATATATATACCTAGATTGTTCTTCAGATAGTACCTCCCCCCTCCATGCACAAACATCAACTTTATTGGTTTCCTGTACTATTTTTAGACTGTTGTGTTTTGATTTGGGGTGTTTGTTTTTGTTTGAAAGATACATACACCATATCCCTGGTATTTTGGTATGCAACAGAATGAACAGATACTTCAGAAAATGGTTACAAAACATGATTTTTTCTCTTGGATCGCCCCCATTCCATTTCAATGGAATTTTTTCTATAATAAACAAATAAATTCTACTTCAACCATAGTTTTACTAACGAATATTGGCCATATTAAATTGAATATAATTCTAATCAAATTAATTGAATATATATGACATATTTAAAACTTAAATTGAATGTAAAATTTATTCATTTGTATATTTCTATATTTACTTATTTACTTTTTATATTATTAATTATCTACATAATTATTCATTTATTTATTTAATCATTTTTTATTTATTAATGTTTTCTCATGTTTATTTGTTTTAATTTCTTTATTTTATAAGTAATTTTTAATATTTTAATTTTTAATATGCGTGTATTTATGTATTGATTCATTAGTTTATTGATTCATTTATTTTCGATTAAAAATTTAATTTTCGATTTATATTATTATTTATTAACAAAATGATTCAACTATTTATTTAAAAGTATTTAAAAAAAAAACCTCATTTATTTATTTCTACATTTATTTATGTATTGATCAAATAAATTGAATACATATGACATATATTTAAAACTTAAATTGAATGTTAAAACCGTGTTTATCACTAAACTATGGCTGTAATTTATATTGCTTTCTAGTAATGCCATGCAAGAATCTTGCACAATTATCATCTATGCGCTTGCTTCTTCTGCCACATAATTTTAGCAACTAAAAGCCGTATTTACAAATGTTGCTATTTTGCTCTTTCTATTTGCCTTATATCGCAATTTCCTTTTGACCGCCAACTTTCCATTTTAATGGAATTTTTATTATGTTACAGGGGAAGTTAGTCAATATGACAATGATGACCCAACGGTTGATATACACAAAAAGCAGTGGATAAAATACATAAATCATGATATTTCGTCATAGCAAATACCTTTACAGACACCATTCAAAATATAAT
Source organism: Ophiura sarsii (assembly GCA_035610835.1). NCBI lineage: Eukaryota > Metazoa > Echinodermata > Ophiuroidea > Amphilepidida > Ophiuridae > Ophiura > Ophiura sarsii. The sequence goes on along the minus strand of CM069459.1, from coordinate 20,227,825 downwards.
AAAGATGTAATTCATAATACCGAGGTTTAAACCATTCTAAAGCAATTTCATGTCATATTGTAATCCTTCAATATCAGAAATAGTGGTATTAGACCCGAAATGCCCCAAAATGTCTAAGAACTTGAAAGAATGTGAATTATTTCATATTCTATTCACATTTCAATACCGAGTCATGTTTTATTGACACTAACAACTCATTTTCAAAATGAATTTTACAATTTTGATTAAGTTTTTGCAGGCGGTCCAGTTGCCCCACACCCCTTCGGGCCACTTACCCCAACAAATGACGTAGCACTTTGTCGAGATGAAACGTTATTAAAACACGCCTGTGACGTATACATTTTACGCCAAAATGTTTTAAAACATACCACCATTTGTCATAATAATCAATAACTCCAATACATTTCGGGAAAAAAAGGCAAAACTGCATTTTTGTTTTAGCCATTACACATATTTCTGTAGCCAGTGAGTATATTTGAATTCGCAAATATTACGGCGTTCGGGTCCTACAAGTAGACGAGTGTCTTTAGATAAGTAAGAAATGGTGTACTTTGTTATTTGCAAATTCATGAACTAATAACTCTACCAAATGAATACCCGTGATAATGATTTAAGTATACCAGAGGGTAATGATAATGATAACATTGATCGGAAATCCAAACCACCAATGTCCCAAATTAGCAATATGCGCCATTTTACGGTCATTTCAACCACAACCTATGGTTTTAATCATATTTCGGAAAGTCCCTAAGCACATTACAATATAGCACCCATCAAATGCAATATGCACCTAGTATCTTAAGACGACTGTACTGCATGTATATATTTACTGTTGCATATCTGTCAATCATATAAAGTACATCAAACATGATCTAAACCCATCTTCATATATCGCCCATACTATCTGTGAATTTTCAATCAGTCACTCAAGGAGTTAGCTTCAAAGATATGGAGAAAAATCACATGTGTAAATACCCTAAAGTTCCAAATGTTTTGGATTGTAGAAGGTAAAGATATGTCAAGTATCAACAAAAGTCGTATTGTTCAAAAGAAAGCAGTATGCCCATACAATTACAAAATCCTTCATTTCGGACCACTTGCCCCACGGTCCAGTTGCCCCATATTCCCTTAACAAGCAATTTTTTGATTTTTTTTTTCTTCTTCAAACATTTTCTTAGTTTTGTTAATATAACCCTAACACTACCATATACCCCAAAATACCACGACTGGGCACGTTGGTACCACCTGGCGTGGAAGTTTTTTGATGAAAAAATGGACCCAATACATAGAGTCTGGGCAATACACTGCCCAGAACTGTGCTTGACAGCCGTGGTGAAGTGTGGAATCCCTCGCCTCTGGTGCGAGAGGTCCCTGGATCAAATCCCGGGGGGATCGGGGGGATATTTTGGTCGATTTTCCGCGTTGAAGAAAAAAATTCTGAAAAAAGTGGGGGGAAGTGTTAGGGTTAAGTATAATATAAATATAATATATAATATTATTTCAAATAGTCATGAGTAATAAACAACCCGTTTCATGCGGATATTCGAGGGGCCAAGGTTGACAACATCGAATAAGGGCAGATCCCCGTGAATCAAAAGTAGTTTCATTTTCAGTAGTGTTTTATCCAGTTCAGTTAACGATATCTGACAACGGGGGTGCGTCATATGGTACGTCAGAAATTCAGAATCAACCAATGGTTCGTCACAAAATTGACCGAGGGTGCGTGTATTGTATAACAAAGGTCCGTCACTTTTTTGACACAGGGTGCGTTATGGTTCATGAGAAGTTGACGCACCTCGATAAAGTGACGCACCATTCCTGGGGGTCGTAGTGCGTCTTACAACTGATATGGGTAAGCACGGGAGCCGCAACTTCGCTATTGAGATATTTCGAACCGGGTCCTATGGCCCCCGTACCTCCGAAATACCTGTGTTCATCAAAATGATATAATCGATTTACACATTTTCTTTGATCTTAGAGCGTCCTTGGTCTATGAGCGTGTTTCTACTAGGGCACTGGAAAGTTAACGCTAAAGTTACGGTTATTACCGTTGGGTTTTGTAACCCCCTCCGTTTCTACTCACGAAAAGTTACCGCTTGTGTATAAGCGTCCTATCCGATGGGCCACGACATTTGACCTTTTGTTATAAATTGCGCCCACTTTTAAAAGACTGCCGTTGTAACTCCCATGAAAGTATACCAGACGTACTTCCATGTAATGTCTTAGCCCGTATTCATAAACGAGAGCATTGATGCAGAACCGCGATATATTTGCAGGTATCATATAAAAGGGAGCATTAGCATATTTACAACAAGAAATGTCGTTAAAAAAACAACGCCTCAGCTTTAACAAACAACGTACAAAGAATTATGTTTCAATGGGTTGGGTGTATGGTTTTCACAAATGATTCAGAAAAATAAATCAAAATATTAATGATTAATTTAATTTAACTTAACTTGACTTAACCTAACTTAACCTAACATAACCTCAAATAACCCAACTTAACCCAACTTAACCCAACTTAACCCAACTTAACCTAACTTAACCTAACAAAACCTAACTTAACCTAACTTAACTTAACTTAACCTAACTTAACCTAACTTAACTTACTTAACTTAACCTAACTTAACCTAACTTAACTTAACATAAGTTAACACAACTTAACACAACTTAACCCAACTTAACTTAACCTACTTAACCTAATAAAACCTATCTTAACCCAACTTAATCCAACATAACCCACTTAACCAACTTAACCTAACTTAACCTAACATAACCTAACTTAACCTAACTTAACCTAACTTAACCTAACAAAACCTAACTTATCCTAACTTAATTTAATCTAACTTAACTAACCTAAGTTAACTTATCTTAACCTAAGTTAACTTAAGTTAACCTAACTTAACCCAACTTAACCCAACTTAACCTAACATAACCTAACATAACCTAACATAACTTAACATAACCTAACATAACCTAACCTAACTTAACCTAACTGAACTTGCCCCAACTTGACCAGACTTGACCCGACTTGACCCAACTTGACCCGACTTGACCCAACTTGACCCAAATTGACCCAACTTGACCCGACTTGACCCATCTTGACCCAACTTGACCCATCTTGATCCAACTTGACCCGACTTGACCCATCTTGACCCATCTTGACCCGACTTAACCCAACTTGACCCACTTGACCCACCTTAACCCAACTTAACCAAACTTAACCCAACATAACCAAACTTAACCAAACTTAACCAAACATAACCAAACTTAACCCAACATAACCCAACTTAACCTAACGTAACCCAACTTAACCCAACATAACCTACATAACTTAAGGGGGGTGTGGACTCTCAGGTACAGCCTCCGTAAAACTGCCGTAACTTCTTCAATATTCATTTAATCTTTATAAACGTATACAGTTTTTTGCAGAAAAGGGTTCAATGAATCCAACCATGATAATGAAATTGACCATTTTGGGAAAAATTATAAAAAACACGTTTTTTGAATTATAGACACACAAAAAAAGTACCCAAAAAGGTGACGTTTTTTGGCACTTTTTGGTCTGTAACTCAAAAAATAATCGATTATTAAAAAAACACAAAAAAACGCTCCTGGGGAATGTTATCAGGATTATCATAAAACTAGTATGACAAAATTTAACAGCATATATTTTGAGTTATCTTTTCCAAATCTAAAATGGGTCAAAAAACGTGTTTTTTATAATTTTTTCCAAAATGGTCAATTTCATTATCATGGTTGGATTCATTGAACCCTTTTCTGCAAAAAACTGTATACATTTATAAAGATTAAATGAATATTGAAGAAGTTACGGCAGTTTTACGGAGACTGTACCTGAGAGTCCACCCCCTCCCCCCTTAACCCAACTTAACCCAACTTAACCAACATAACCCACCTTGACCCAACTTGACCAAACTTGACCCAACATGACCCAATTTGACCCAACATAATCCAACTTAACCCAACATGACCCACCCCAACCTAACTTAACCCAACTTAACCCAACTTAACACAACATAACACAATTACTAATTCTTATAAGTAATCAGCTAGACAGATTAGTAACTTCATGAAAGGTTATTCATAAAAACTCATGAGAACGAGCATTTACTTGTGTTTTAAGCACCTCCATTTGAAGCTGGTCACGTCCTTTTGCCAACACAGTCATATCACTTTTGCTACCATGATTCTTCAACCTAAAGGTGTATAACGACAGGTTTGACCGTACTAAAGTCAATCTTACCACCTACAGAACATTTATTTAATAATATTGTAATTTGTTTCGAAAAATAGCTAAATGGTGCTCAATACCGAAGTAGAGACAGTTTAATAAAATATGGTTAACACGTACAGTTAAGCCCACAATTATTCATACCCCTTGAAAAATATGAGTTGTTTGCGTTTTTCTCATATCTATACCAGCTGGAGTTTTGGATTTTGGATGCCCAACTCCTCCAAAATGATCTTAACACCCTGTCACAATGGGAAAGTAAGTGGATGATGGAGTTTCATCCTAAAAAATGCGAGATCATTAGCATCATCACCATCGCAAGCGATCTACGCTGGGATAAGCACATTGATCTCATCACAACAAAAGCAAACAACACCCTAAATTTCTTGCGAAGGAACATCAACATCAGAAATACCAACGTCAAACAACAAGTCTACAAATCCTTAGTTAGACCAATCCTGGAATATAGCAGCACTGTATGGGATCCCAGCATCTGCACCCTCTCCAACAAAGTTGAGAAAGTACAACGGCGTGCAGCACGATTTGCATTACATCGATACCAGCGAACAGAAAGTGTTACTGCGATGTTAGACGAACTCAACTGGCCAACTTTGGCCTCTAGACGCAGACTGGCAAGATTATCAATGTTTTACAAAATTCACAATCAACATGTTGCCATTGACCCAAGCAACTATCTGGTCTCCAAACAGCTACAAAAGCCCACTCGCGTAGAAAACTCATGTGCCTACAACATTCCATATTCGGCTAGAGACTATCATTTGTCTACATTTTTTCCCCGCACCGTACGCGATTGGAACACCCTCCCCCAATCTACTGTCCAGCGCCCTACTGTAGAGTCATTCAAAGGAGCTCTCCAGTTAGACTAGCCTGCACACAGCCTACCAATCAGTGCAAGAGTCTTCAAATCTGAAGTTGGCACTATACTGGATGAAGATGATGAAGATGAAGGGGAGTGGTGGAACTTTTGCTTTACACTAAAGACAACTAGTTTGCAAGTACAAATCAATATATTTGGGCTCAACATTTTTTTGCATAACAATAGAATTGAACAAGAATTGTGTTTTTATGCCTGTCCAAAATTATTCATACCCCATACCAAGTCTCAGGATTGAGGCCACTTTTTGTGATAATACACATGTTTTTGACATTCCAAACATTCTTTATATTGTGTGATAGGCTTTTATATTGTTATGCAATTATTCCATACAATGTGGATGCATTACAAATGTGTCCTATTGAATGTACAGTGAGGGATATTATAGAACAACACTCTAGCTCTTTGACAGCATGGCGAAGGGGATCAAATAACTCAGTGAGGACCTTTTTTGTGCATTGTGAATGCTCACAAAGAGGGGAAAGGCTACAAAGCTATTTCGAAGCAATTTCAAGTGCCAAATTCCACCATAAAAAGCATAATTAGGAAGAACAAGACAGTTAAAATCAGTTCAAATCAGTTAAAACCCCTGAAGAACACGGTTGGAAGCCAACAGTGTCCCCTTGTTTGACAAGAAAAGTATGGTGAAAAGCCAACAACAATCCACATATCACCGTCAATGCTCTCCTGAACAACCTTGGTGAGTCTTGGACCAAGATATTAAGGCAGACACTCCAGCAGACATAGTACACAAGAGTTCTCCATGGACTCCGACCAAGAAAGACTCTACTCCTGAAAAGAGACAATGAGAAACTCATCTAGCATTTGCAAGAGCACTTCTGGACAAAGATCCAAGTTTTTGGTCTTCAGTGTTGGGGTTGCTTAAGATGCAAGATAAGTTTCTCTGTGTCTCTTTTAAGGAGTAGAGTCTTTCTTGGTCGGCCTCCATGGAGACCTCTCATGTGCCATATATGCTGGAGTGTCTGCCATGATATATTGGTCCAATAATTGCCAGGGTTGTTCAGGAGAGCATTGATGGTGATCTGTGGATTGTTGTTGGCCTTTCGCAATATTTTTCTTGCCAAACAAGGGGACACCGCTGGCTTCCGACTGCATCCTTCAATGTTTTTTAGTGAGTTGAACGTCTTGTTCTTCCTAATTATGCTTTGTGTGGTGGATTCTTGCACTTGGAATTGTTTCGAAATAGCTCTGTAGCCTTTCCCGTCTTTGTGAGCATTCACAATATGCACAAAAAAGTTATTTGATCTTCTTCGCCATGCTGTCAAAGAGCTAGAGTGTTGCCCTATAATATCCCTCACTGTACATTCAATAGGACACGTTGGTAATGCATCCACATTGTATGCACACATCATGGAATAATTACATAACAATATAAAAGCCTATCACACAATATAAAGAATGTTTGGAATGTCAAAAACATGTGTATTATCGCAAAAAGTGGCCTCAATCCTTAGACTTGGTATGGGGTATGAATAATTTTGGACAGGCAAAAAAACACTATTCTTGTTCAATTCTATTATTATGCAAAAAATGTTGACCCCAAATATATTGATTTGTACTTGCAAACTAATTTTCTTTAGTGTAAAGCGAAAGTTCCACCACTCCAGCTGGTATAGATATGAGAAAAACGCAAAAAACTCATATTTTCCAAGGGGTATGAATAATTGTGGGCTTAACTGTATATATACCCAAATCCATCAGCAAAAGAATCTCATCCTTATCTTCAAATGAAAATGTGTTCAAAAATGCTGCACCTGTATATGATGACGCATTGAAAGCCAGTGGTTACAATGAAACCATAACACACACGAAGAGCACAGAAAAACCAATGAAAGAGAACCGATCCAGAAAAATCACTTGGTTTAATCCCCTATTTAGCAAGGATGTAAAAACCAATATCGGCCGCAATTTCAGAAATCTAGTCGACAAACACTTTCCACGAGGTAGTAAGTTACAAAAGATCTTCAACAAAAATAACCTAAAGATCAGCTACAGCTGCATGCCTAATATGAAAAACATCATACAAGCACACAACGCCAACATCATAAAGAAATCTACCCCCGAAAAAAAAGCCAGAATGTGCAACTGCAGAAAAAAAAGATAGCTGCCCACTGAGTGGAAAGTGTTTGACGGAAGCCATTGTGTACAGGGCCATAGTCAGTGAACCTGACAGCAATACCACACACACGAATATTGGGCAATCGGGGGGTGGGGGGGGGGGGGGGGGGGGGTACTTTTAAAAGCCGTTACTATAACCACTCTAAATCATTTAACCACATGAAGTACGAAAAAGACACCGAACTCTCCAAATTTATCTGGTCCTTTAAGAAAAAAAAGAAACCTTACAATATTACCTGGGATATCCACAAAAAATCTAACACAAGGCGGAGAGATTCCGGCCAATGCAACTTGTGCATGGACGAAAAAATGGCAATACTCACCATGAAAGTGAAGTTGTATCGAAGTGTCGACATATTAAAGAGTCCAATCAACCATTCCAAAAAGAAAGTCGATATAACAAAACACTTTTTAACAACGCAAAAATCAGTTGTCTGGTGATCGTCTCACTGTCGTGAGTGCGTGAAACTTCGAGTAACATAGAATGGAATAATATACGTGTTAACCATATTTTATGAACATTCATTTATATAGGTTTGACAGGGAACATGTGGATTGGTTTGCCGAAACATTTATACCGGAAAAAATTGAGACTCGTGGTGGATGTCTGACATCATTGGCGCAAATGAAAACGACTTTGGCTTATTTAGCTGATCCGGGCTATAAAACGTCTGTTGTCTATAGGCCAGATCATGTATCATGTGTATGGGCATCATCTCAGGCCACTGTTCCAGATACGTCACACGTAGGGGAGACCGGGGATGGAAGTTACACGGGTAAGTTGTTACACCTCCTAGTGTGACAAGCTGGAACGAGAGAGGGCAGGCTAACTAACATCCATATGTTGCCTTCACATAGCAGGGGTATACTACCAATTGTGAGGTTTCTCCAATGTTCCACTAAAAAAGTAAGTCAAAAAAACTTTTTTGTACTCTCTGAGTAACTTTTTGACAAAATTTGAATTTTGTTATAGATCTAACAACTGGAGGTGCATAATGATAGCTTGTTATATTGTAAATATACTACATGTATGTCACTAATATATCCCCTAGCCATGACCTGTAATTCTGCCTCAAGCTACAATAGGTTTTGTGTGTAAAATGCCCTATGGGGTAAGTTGTTACAAACCTACCCCTTGTCAATGTAACAACCTACCCCAATTACATTTACATAAGTTAAACTAAATTTTGTTTCAAGTTTCAGGTATAAATATTTGTATATGTCTTTTGTGTATTCTGCTTTACCTTCAACTATAACTGGTTTACTGTTAACGATGCCAAGAACCTATAAAAGGATGACGGAGAGGGGGGAAAACACCCCTGAACAATGCTGAATGTAATGGAAGTAGAAAAAGATAGTATTTACTACTGTACATACAAAATGAATGGTAACAAGTTACCCCGAACGGTGTAACAACTTACCTCGTATGCGGAGTAAGTTGTTACAAAAATTTACCTTCATTAATTAATTAGTTGTTAATTAGTTGTTTGACGTTTTCATGTTCTGTATGGTCCAGTTTTTAGCAAACATAATAGGCTAACCACAGACCCAAGATGGAGTGTTTGAGTTCTTTCATTAGATTTTTTTGGCTCAAAATGTAAATTTTGTAACGTCCATCCCCGGTCTCCCCTATTGCATTAATGTATTGCATTATTATATTTCGAGCAATTGCTAATTTGTGACAAGTAGCAGGTGTTCTCACAGTGGCGTAGCTAGTTATTCATATTTGGGGGAGGGTGGGGGGGGGGCGAGAATGAAAATGAACCGACAAGATTTGTGTGAGTCAAGAAATGCGCGAATAGCGCGTGAAAATTTTCGACTTTACACCTATTTTTTGCACGATTGTGCTACATTGTACTTTTGACCACTACATCATAATCCCATGATTCCTTTGGTCAGAACCGACAATGCCAATCTCAACCGACAACGTCAACATGGGGGGGGGGGGGGGGGGGGGGGGGGGGGGGGGGGGGGGTACGCCACTGTGTTCTCATAAGTAAAAGCCGATGAATACGTTTTTAAGCAATTACTTATGCTAGACCTTTTACTTATCTAGTAATTGCTTTTACTTAGCTTTTGGTCGTGTGCCACGAATTGGAACCCCGTAATGTTGAGGAGGTGTGACATTTTTACACTGTTAATGATGTAGTACATAGGCTTATGTAAACATTCGGGCATTTTATAAACAATCTCCACAAATTTCATATTTTGATCAAAATTTTGTGTAGATTTCAAAAATTCCGGGTGGGAATTTTTTAAGTGGTGTCTTGGGCTACTTTTGGCGGCCATCTTGTTTTGAATTTTTGATGGTATTGAAATTGATAGAATGGGAGTACTTGGCATGTAAAACATTTGCACACCACCTCTTATGATATAATTAGAAATATGTGATAAGTAAATCTCAAAAATAAAAATTAACAGTCATACTATGGCATTTTTGAGTGCTTTTTGGGCTACTTTGGGTGCTTTTTAGGTGCTTTTTGGGCTCATTTTGCCATACGCATGAATTTAGACGTTTTAAAGGTAAATGGTAATTTATTTTTGATGTATTTGTATTTATTTTCTTGCCACCGCATATCTGACGATGGGATATGTCAATTGGAACTGTGTTATCTGTTATTAGTATTAGGCCATCACCGGGGGAGGGAGGGTAACTTAAATATAATACTCTGATTTTCAACCCTAAATGCGTATTTCACCTAAATACCAGTAAAACAGGCGTCTCTTCTGAACAAGGTCTGTTTCATAAAAAGTGGAAAGAAATGGGTACTGTAGGGTACATCACAATCAAATATATTCCTGGTTAAAAAAAAAAATCAAGTATGATATAGTTACTTTTCCCAATCCTATTGATAATGAGGTGAATGCAAGGAAATTAAGAAACGAGTTCAAGAGGATTTTGAAAAAGTACCCTTTTTCTTAAAAAAAATATTAAAAAATAAAAAACTTATTCAAAATGTCCTCAAAAATGAGAAAAAGCTAAAAACAAATTGCTCAAATTATATAGAACAACAAGGAGACAGTATCTAATATACATAATGGGCTGCTAAGGGGTGATTAAAGGGCTCAGAAGACCCAAGAAAGGCACCCCTTACAAACTGAGAAAAAAATGTGACTAACGTTACTAAATGGGCCTATATTGCACCTGTTAATCATATTTTTTTGATATAATATACATGTAAAGTGAGATGTACAAGGCATTAATCTATACATATAACTCGGGGTTCTAGATATTGGTTCAGGGATCAAAGACCCCACCCCCTTTAAAGATAAAATGAGTTATATTTGTTTTTATTTGGATTAAAATCACATAGCGATCTCATACCGCCTATCTTATGATGCAGCATTTACACGCAATGATGTATTTATTGTACGCGCGTAGTGCACATTAATGCCAAATCTTACAGGAAGATTGCTCTCCGAATTTTTCAGTGACACGTTTCGTTAAATTGTGAGAACTGTAATCTCCATTATTTTATTTTGGAAATGGTCAAATGGAAAGGGTATATCGTTGCGCAACATTTTTATACACAAATATGGCATGCACATTTCGGGCCAGACGGGCAAAATGTGTTTAAAATAATTAATATTCTCCATAGACCGCTGTGTAAATTTCCTTTAAAAAACATGTTAAAAATTGCTTAAAAACGAACATGATGATTACCATTGGAATTTTACCAAGCTTTAGGGATACACCTTGGTTTGGTTTGGTTTGGGTTGGGTTAGCTGTAGATATTAATGAAGCATTTTAAATAACACACATTTACACATCAGTCAGTAATTATATCATCAATTTCTCTTTTTTCAGATTGATGTAACATAAAATGCTGTTGACTCTGTCAACTCAAATTGTTCAAATTAATTGTACCGATATGATAAAAATGAAGATCTTGTACGACTAAAAAAAATTGATTAATCGGTCCATGTTCTCTTTTCAATAAAAATCCATTTACATTCACATCCTTCACCCAGGCATGACACTTTGAATTTGAATTAGCCCGCGCATTGAGGGGAAATGCGCAGCAATCAACACAGGATCAATACGGCTTACATGTATGTGCTTGTTAACAATTGGTGTCTTTTCCCGCATAGTGTTGTGAAAATGTGCCTTTTGAAAAGAGACTCATTTTCTATAAATTGTGCTAATCATTTTTTTCTATTGATTTTTATTTTTTAAACTTGCAACACAGAAAGACATTTACAGATACAGAAAAGTATAAAAATACAGAGTGATACATATACACTAAATAAGCATATGTATCCAAATGCGGCCTTTGATGATACAAACATAAAAAAGTTTCCAAATATGAACCATGGTGGTATACAATCATAAATTGTGCTAATCATGGTTTATCTTTGTTGTTGGGTGTCATGGTTGGTATCAAATTGTGCCAAAAATATTCATCCAAATGTCTATTTAGCCTGTTTGGTAACAAAAAACAAAAAAACGAAAGTTACTTTAAAGGACCTAAATTGATTCTAGCTTAGACTTAGAAATCAAAGGTAGCCGTGATCCACCATTGTTTGGGCGAAATTCAACTATCACATGGTCATTAAATAATTCATCATTCACTATTTCACCGTTTGTGTTATTAATTGATCACAGGGTGACGCGAGTTATATAATGATCTCAATTGAGGGTTAGTTAATCATCGTCTGAGTTATTAAATGACCATTCGCGGTCATTAAATGATTGTGTGTGGTCAATATTGTGTTCATTAAACGATCACCTGGGGTTATTTAACATTGTTTAACAACCGGTCGAATCTTAAAATGTTTGCATGGGGTTATAATGCAATAACTTATGGTCATTGAAAGATCCCCTGTGGTGGTCATTGAATGATCCCCTGTGGTCATTGAGTGATCCCGTGTGGTCATTGAGTGATCCCCTGTGGTCATTAAATGATCCCTTGTAGTCATTAAATGGTCTGCTGTGGTCATTAAATGATCAGGTGTGGTCATTAAATGATCCCCTGTGGTCATTAAATATCCCATGTGGTCATTAAATGAGCCCGTATGGTCTTTAAATGTTCCCTTGTGGTCCTTAAATGATTCCCTGTGATCCTTAAATGATCCCATGTGGTCATTAAGTGATCCCCTGTGGTGATTAAATGATCCCCTGTGGTCATTAAGGGGGCTGTGCACCTTCAGGTACAGCCTCCGTAAAACTGCCGTAACTTCTTTATTATTCATTAAATCTATATAAAAGTATACATTTTCTTGCAGAAAAGGGTTCAATGAATCCAACCATGATCATGAAATTGACCATTTTGGGAGAAAATTATAAAAAACACGTTTTTTGACCCATTTTAGGTTTGGAAAAGATAACTCAAAATATATTTTGTTAAATTTTATCATACTAGTTTAATTATATTCCTCATGCAATTCCCTAGGAATCGTTGTTTTTTTTTAATTTTTACTTTATTATTTTTTGAATTATCGAACAAAAAGTGCCAAAAAATATGATTTTTTACCAAAAAACGTGATTTTCACGATTTTGGAGGTTAAAAAACAGGTTTTTTGGCACTTTTTGGTCTGTAATTCAAAAAATAATAAAGTAAAAATTTTAAAAAAAACACGATTCCTAGGGAATTGCATGAGGAATATAATAAAACTAGTATGACAAAATTTAACAAAATATATTTTGAGTTATCTTTTCCAAACCTAAAATGGGTCAAAAAACATGTTTTTTATAATTTTCTCCAAAATGGTCAATTTCATGATCATAGTTGGATTCATTGAACCCTTTCCTGCAAAAAAATGTATACTTTTATTAAGATTAAATGAATAATGAAGAAGTTACGGCAGTTTTACGGAGGCTATGCGAAGGTGCACAGCCCCCTTAAATGATCCCATGTGGTCCTTCAATGATCCCCTGTGGTCAATAAAAGATCCCCTGTGGATATTAAATGATCCACTGTGGTCATAAAATGATCCCCCGTGGTCCTTTAAAGATCCCCTGTGGTCCTTAAATGATCCCCTTTTGTCCTTAAATGATCCCCTGTGGTCCTTAAATGATCGCCTGTGGTCCTTACATTATCCCCTGGGGTCCTTAAATTATCTCCTGTTGTCCTTAAATGATCCCTTGTGGTCATTAAATGATCCCGTGTGGTCTTTAAATGATCCCCAGTGGTCATTAAATATCCCATGTGGTCATTAAATTATCATTAAATGTTCACTTGTGGTCCTTAAATGATCCCCTGTGATCCTTAAATGATCCCCTGTGGTCAATTATAATGATCCCCTGTGGTCCTTAAAAGATCCCCTGTGGTCATTAAATGATCCCATATAGTCATTAAATGATCCCAAGGGGTCATTAAATGATCCCATGGGGTCATTTATTGATCCCTTGTTGTCATTAAATGATCTCTTGTTGTCCTTAAATTATCCCCCGTGGTCCTTAAATTATCCCCTGTGGTCCTTAAAAGATCCCCTGTGGTCTTTACATGATCCCCCGTGGTCCTTAAATGATCCCCTGTGGTCCTTACATTATCCCCTGTTGTCCTTAAATGATCCCTTGTGGTCATAAAATGATCCCGTGTGGTCTTTAAATGATCCCCTGTGGTCATTAAATATCCCATGTGGTCATTAAATTATCATTAAATGTTCACTTGTGGTCCTTAAATGATCCCCTGTGATCCTTAAATGAGCCCCTGTGGTCAATAAATGATCCCCTGTGGTCCTTAAAAGATCCCCTGTGGTCCTTAGATGATCCCATATAGTCATTAAATGATCCCAAGGGGTCATTAAATGATCCCATGGGGTCATTAAATGATCCCATGTGGTCATTAAATGATCCCTTGTTGTCATTAAATGATCTCTTGTTGTCCTTAAATGATCCCCCGTGGTCCTTAAATTATCCCCTGTGGTCCTTAAAAGATCCCCTGTGGTCTTTACATGATCCCCCGTGGTCCTTAAATGATCCCCTGTGGTCCTTACATTATCCCCTGTTGTCCTTAAATGATCCCTTGTGGTCATAAAATGATCCCGTGTGGTCTTTAAATGATCCCCTGTGGTCATTAAATATCCCATGTGGTCATTAAATTATCATTAAATGTTCACTTGTGGTCCTTAAATGATCCCCTGTGATCCTTAAATGAGCCCCTGTGGTCAATAAATGATCCCCTGTGGTCCTTAAAAGATCCCCTGTGGTCCTTAGATGATCCCATATAGTCATTAAATGATCCCAAGGGGTCATTAAATGATCCCATGGGGTCATTAAATGATCCCATGTGGTCATTAAATGATCCCTTGTTGTCATTAAATGATCTCTTGTTGTCCTTAAATTATCCCCCGTGGTCCTTAAATTATCCCCTGTGGTCCTTACAAGATCACCTGTGGTCCTTACATGACCCCCCCCCCCTCCCCCTCCCCCCTCCCCCCCCCCCCCCCCCCCCCCCCCCCCCGTGGTCCTTGAATGATCCCCTGTGGTCCTTACATTATCCCCTGGGGTCCTTAAATTATCCCCTGGGGTCCTTAAATTATCCCTTGTGGTCATTAAATGATCCCGTGTGGTCTTTAAATGATCCCCTGTGGTCATTAAATATCCCATGTGGTCATTAAATTATCATTAAATGTTCACTTGTGGTCCTTAAATGATCCCCTGTGATCCTTAAATGATCCCCTGTGGTCATTAAATGATCCCCTGTGGTCATTAAAAGACCCCCTGGTCCTTAAATGATCCCATATAGTCATTAAATGATCCCAAGGGGTCATTAAATGATCCCATGGGGTCATTAAATGATCCCATGTGGTCATTAAATGATCCCTTGTTGTCATTAAATGATCTCTTGTTGTCCTTAAATGATCCCCCGTGGTCCTTAAATTATCCCCTGTGGTCCTTAAAAGATCCCCTGTGGTCCTTACATGATCCCCCGTGGTCCTTAAATTATCCCATGTGGTCCTTAAAATATCCCCTGTGGTCCTTAAATTATCCCTTGTAGTCCTTAAATAATAATAATAATAAATAATAATCAGTATTTATATAGCGCCTTTTCCAAATGGCTCAAAGCGATGACCCCCGTGGTCCTTAAATGATTCCCTGTGGTCCTTAAATTACCCCTTTTGACCTTTAAATGATCCTCATTGATCCTTAACTGATCTCCTGTGGTCCTCAATTAATCCCTTGTGGTCGCAATGACCACGAGTGATCATAATAAGAACCACAAGGGCGATCATAATAAGGACCACAAGGGTGATCATAATAAGGACCACAAGGGGGATCATTTAAAGGACCACAAGGGATCACCTGTGGTCATTGAATGATCACTCATGGTCATTAAATGACCACTTGGGTCTTTAAATTATCACATGGATTGAAATGATCTTATGTCATGAATATATTTAGTCAGACAGTTCAGTCATCTGTGATTCAACGGTGTCTATTGGTGTCCCATTTGAATGATTTCGGTTTTAAATCCGTACTCAAGCGGTGAACCAAACAAAATAAGTATAGGCTACCATACAAACAGGTGTCTACTCCAGTAGGGGTGATAAGGTGCTCGGCAGATTGGTTTCAAGGACGGTATATTTTAGGTATTTCAAGATGGCAGCCAGTGCCCATCTTAGATTAAGAGGTCAGAGTCACCCCTAAACATCACAATGACTCCTCTATTGGATTTGTAATATCAGAATTAGTGGAAAATGACACCCCATTCATCTTTCTAGCTCACCTGGATTGTAACAACGAATTTGACCGATTAGCAGTATTCCAGTATGGCCATGTGTTTTGAACTCGCCACCCTTCCCGTTGCATGTCTAGATTTTTGCCGAGACGCCGAAGCGTCGCGGCACATTAGAGACGAGATTTCTTAGTATTCAGTTTGCTGAGCACCATTGTCGAAGTTTTAGATTGGACGTAACAGCGTAAATATTAAAGCTCTTATCGGTTTTGGCTAATGAAAAGGATTGTATCAACATTTGTTTGGATAATTTTTTTCAAAGACATTCATAGATAGCCATGATTCAGATAATCATGACAAATGTCATGGGGATGACATTGTTAAAGGGGCACTAAGAGATGTGTTGGAGGATGCGCCCTCAATTATGATAAAAACTGGGATTAGCATATTTTTATAATTGTATTACTTGTATGAACTTACACCTATAAGGATTAAGAAAAATCAGCCCTCTATGTACAAGAAAACGTCGATTCAAAAAATACTCGTCTCCCGCGGGACGAGCATTTTACGTCCAACAGTATCCCCCTGCAGTACGCGTGATACATAACGCGAACCATATTTGCATAGAGGGCATTTTTCAATAAATAGCGATGATATTGTTTTAATCAACTTTTGCTGTGTTTTTGCTAGTAGAAACAACAGTAATGGCCATTTTTAATGTTCATCTTGAATTCTGAAGTAAATTTGTAAACATTTAAAATGTTCAACACCACTTAATGTGCCTTTAAGGAGGTAGAACTTTGTGAATGACAGTGTCCGAATTAAGGGGAAAAATCTGGTTGCCAGCCGGGCAACCTAGCAGGAAATTATGGTTGCCCGGCAGAATTTTTGGTTGCCCGTATTTGATGTGTTTATTTTGTTTTAAGGGGCATTGAGAGATATGTATTATGTATGGGAGTGCGCCCTCAATTATCCTGGAAATCAGGTTTTTTTGCATCAAAGTAATACTTAGGCATATAGGCCTACTAACTACCATCTGAAACAGTTTACGAACATTCGCCGTTTATCATATAACATTTCATGATTTTCTTAGTTTCGATATGATCATATCGAAACTCAGGTGCTGAATTCAGAAGTTATGCATCGTTTTACTCACAGACTTTCGCGGCAAATCTCAACCCGGAAGTGCCGTTATTTGCTTATTTTGACATGAAGGCGATGTCGGAATTGTATGACATTTTGGATTTGGGCTATGCTGATGATTATCTTTACATTATTTGCTCATTTAGTATATCGATACATCTCTCAATGCCCCTTTAACTTAGTAATCTACACCCAATGCGATTATGCGCCGCGCTAGACGTCACAGTTGTGATACTGAACACAATTGTCAGTAATTTAAAACATGAATATGTTGCTAATAACTAGTAATCACATCACAGTCACTCACACCATCATCATCTTGTTATTTTTAAACGTTTATTCTTTCAGTTTCAGAAGTTTCTCTGTTGTTGGAGCTACCCAAAAAGCTAACCTGCTTTTAGCCTGCTTCTAGCCTGCTTAAAAGCAGCTTAAATTCTTAGCCTACACTAACCTGTATATGGGCCTAAATATGCAAATGAGGCAGGCTATTGTAGCCTGCTGAATTCAGAAGCAGGCTTATTATTAGCCTGCTTTACAAAAAAGCAGGCTAATGACAGCAGCTTAAATTAACCTGCTTCTAAGCCTGTAAATGTTAACCTGCTTTATTAGACTGCTTTATTATCCTGCTTTTTTAGCCTGTAGATTTAACCTGCTTTATTAGCCTGCTGGTTAACATGCAAATCATCCTTAGCCTACACTAACCTGTATATGGGCCGAAATATGTAAATTAGGCAGGCTAATTTTAGCCTGCACTCCAGAAGCAGGCTTAATCGAACAGGTTAACCAGCTTCTTTAGCCTGTAAATATTAACCTACTTTATAATTAACCTGCAGACCATATTCAACAGCAGGCTTATTTTAGACTGCTGTCCTAAAAAGCAGGCTTACTATTTTAGGCTGCTCTCCCAAAAAACAGGCTTAGTTTAGCCTGCTCTCCCAATAAAGCAGGCTTATTTCAGACTGCCCGATACCAATAAAAAACCTCCCATGTTTATGAATGAGTTGTTCCAAATTACGGTAAGAAATATGCTTGATTTGTTTGTAAAATACAGATTTTTGTTTTAGGTTTAAGCATCATTAGTAAAGTTAAAACATGTAATATAAATAATTAGATAGAATTTAATATGTTTAATTTTTTTCTTCTTTAATCCAAATCAGAGATGGTTTCAGAGATAAAAATGAATTAATCAATCAAACAACAATGAACAAAACAACCAATCAATATCCAATCCAATCATTGAATCAACAAATAAATTTTTAAAAACAATCAACCAATTGAATAATTGATCAAATAGTCAATTAACAACCAACCAATCGATCAACAATTAATGCATCAATCAATAAATCAAAGCAATTAAAATTAGTTAGCAAACAACCAATTAACTCAATAAATCAATCTATTAAGCATCTGAACCCTATCAATCAATCCATTAATTCATCAATACATGTCAATCAAATTTACCAATCAAATAGCAGCCGTTCAACCAATAAATCAATCTGGCAACCAAAATACATCAATCTGGCAACCAATAAATCAATTAATCAACTGACCAATTATCAATCAAACCATAAACAACTAATCAATTAATTAAAACAAACAATATTATATAATCATGCCATTTTTATAAATAACAAAAATGAATCAATCAATAATAAACAATCAACAACCAACCAAAACAACCATCAAATAAAAATTTAACCATTCATTTAACCAATCAACCAGCATTTATTATTGTTTCCTCAGTTCCACAATATTATTAAAGGCTCTTATCCACTATTGCTAAAGAAAAGGGTAATTGCCTAAACTGACTAAAAGGTACTGGAATAATTGCCTGTATAAAGCCTATCAACTGTTTTAATAAGCTTATAAGCTTAATCAAAATATACTGTAAATGCAGTTTATAATTTGATAACCATAAATCTGAATAGTCTACCTTATCACACTTTGTTGAATCTCATGAAGCTTTCATCTTTACTTGGTTTATAACATCAATAGTGATAAATATATCCACAAATATCCTGAAATATATGCAGCATTCTGACACAGGCAGTTTGACAGTTGGCAGCAACTTCCAAAATGGCTGCTGCAGGTTAGAGTTTAAAATTGCAGGTTATGCATTGCCGCCAAGTAAGTCATGTGACACAAAGCAGGCTAAGATTAATTTGCATAAGATATCACATGACAATTAACCTGCTTTTTCGTTCGCAGTTTAAAAATAATTGATGTGTTAAAACACTAGCCTGCTTTTATAAAAGCAGGCTATCGTATAATTATAACACTAGCCTGCTTTCATAAAAGCAGTCTATCATTTAAAATGTATAAGCCTGCTTTTTAAATTTGTTAAAAGCAGGCTATCATTAAAACAAATTTAGCCTGCTTTTGTATAGACAGGCTAAATCTAAGCCTGCTATTGTAAAAGCAGGCTATGAATTAACCTGCAGACAGTTTATTAACCTGCATTTGAGACCACAGGTTAAAAGCAGGTTAAAGGCAGGCTAATTTAGCCTGCTTTTATGGTAAGGGATTACTATAAACATATTGAGATTGAGTATTTCGGCCACAAAAAACTTGAACTTGAATGTACATGTACTTAATAAAGAGATCAAGATATTTGTATCACATGATATTAGTGTAAATGTTGAGTTGACAATTCAAGTTGGGTTATATATTGGAATTTTTAAGGTACACGTAAGTAGGGTTAGTTAGTGTTGCTGTGCTGTTGTTGCTGCTGCTGAATCAGCCTTCAATCCTCCTATACAGCTACTGTACCACGCGTATACGGTATAATTAGGATACATACTAATAAGGCCCAAATAAGATCATGGAAGTACAATGATAGATTGATATTTCCGTATGAAACTTAGATTATATAATTATTATTTAGATGATTTTGTTTCATTCACAGTTCTGTAAAATATTTAAATTCATGTGTTAACTTCTAGTAAGATTTTTGGTTGCCCGCCGGGCAACTGCAAAAGTAAATGTTGGTTGCCCGGTGCTAAATTTGGTGGTCTCGGGCGACCGGACCACCACTTGCAGACAGACAATGTTCTATTTGCCTAAAGCATGAAATTATCATCTAAATCAAAAGTTAAAAAGTAAGGGACTTTTAATGTTTACCAATTTTGAAAAGAAACTCCACCCAATGTGAAAAAGAAGTATAAGCCAGTATTAATTATCCAAGACCACTTCTTTACACATTTAAATGTCCCTAAAAATTAGCCTGGCCCACTGTAGAAACAAAGCTTTGGATTACTCATGTGTGATGCACATCATGTACTCGTCAAAATGAGAATTATTACTCAGTGATTTGAACAAGCAGCACTATAATAACAGTTTAACATACAAAAGAATAACATATTATAGTAGTTTAACACGTTAAACACACAATTCTTTGCACTTTGTCTATACACAATGGTGTGTATTTTCAGTCTGATATATCCGATAATTATATGATCTAAAATTCTAATGAAATGGTATTATGTAAAAGATGATGAAAAAACAATGGACCTAATCTCATATGGTTTCATGATGAGAAACATTAATGCGTCCGGCCGGATATGGAAAATGTGGTCTTACCAGCCACGGGAGTGCCCTGTCGAAGGGATTGCTTCATTAATGAACTTGGGAAATGATGGGTTCATTTTGGGACAGTCTGAAGACCCGTTACTGTACACGCTTTATGGAACATGCCTCGTATAGAAGAGAAAAAACATGCAAGGATGTATAGTGTCCTGGTATTTAAGGTGAAATAATAAGCACTGATTTAGGACGTGTCTGAAAAATCAGAGCATTATATCCCCCACGAATGGCCTAATAGCAGATAACTCAGTTCCAATTGACATAGCCCATCGTCAGATATGTGGTGGCAAGAAAAATATATACAAATCCATCAAAATAAATGACCAATTACCACTAAAACGTCCTAATTCACACTTATGACGAAATGAGCCCAAAAAGCACCCAAAATCACCCAAAAAGTACCCAAAAGTAGCCCCAAAATCCCCCAAAATGACTGTTATTATTATTTTTAGAGATTTACCTATCACATATTCCTAATTATACCATAAGAGGTGGTGTGCAAATGTTTTACATGCCAAGTACTCCCATTTTATCAATTTCAATACCATCTAAAAGTCAAAACAAGATGGCCGCCAAAAGTAGCCCAAAAAGCGCCCAAGACACCACTTAAAAAATTCCCACCCGGAATTTTTGAAATCTACACAAAATTTTGATCAAAATATGAAATTTGTGGAGATTGTTTATAAAATGCCCGAAGGGACGAAAAATTGAACATAAGCCTATGTACTAATGTTTATATTATCACCGTTTCTATATTTCTCGTCATAAAATAACCAATTTGGTGTCATTACAAAGCACAATAAATATTCTTTCCATACCATCCACAAAATAATGTCTTAATTATTTCAGTTTTAATTGGGAGCAAATAATAAATCAACGGGTGCTTGGGGAGGAGGGGGAGGAACCGGAGGAAGAGAATTGAGGAGCCATTCCCATACACACACACACACAGCGCCAATCTCTAGACAAGCTATGAAATACTTCATTCACTCAGGGACAATCAAATGGAGGGACAAGAAACTATTGTACTATTATATAAGTATGCGTGTTGCGGGGGTACAAATATCATCAGTTGAGCAAGCATACACAATACATTCATGAATGGGCACTGGTACAAATCTCAGCAATCATATTGCACGAGTCGCTGTGTGTCTTGCTCGATACGGATGGACCCTTAGTCGGGTGAAAGCTCGACATGACCGTGAAGTAGGGTACAAATGTGATTTTATTGCTGAAAATCATGGATGAGTAAGTCTAGATTCACACCACACAGAAAACTATAAGTGGGTCATCGGTACCCACTTATGCGAGTCTTTATTCCGTCCCTGTAGTGACACCCTTGTCAAGTAAAGTAGGTCAAATGACACATCTGCAATAGGTCAAAATGACCCATTAAGTTCAGTTTTGAGTCACTATGACACATGTATAATGGGTCACATGACATGTTATTCACTTCAAGTGAGTCTTTGCAGAGACTCACACCTACTGTCATAGGTCACATAACTCGTTTAAATTGTCAAATGAGTCCCATCAACTCACTTACAATGGTCAGACTGACCTATTTGCACAGGTCAGTGGGTCATCGGTACCCACTTATGTGAGTCTTTATTCCGTCCCTGTAGTGACACCCTTGTCCAATAAAGTAGGTCAAATGACACATCTGCAATAGGTCAAAATGACCCATTAAGTTCAGTTTTGAGTCACTGTGACACATGTATAATGGGTCACATGACATGTTATTCACTTCAAGTGAGTCTTTGCAGAGACTCACACCTACTGTCATAGGTCACATGACTCGTTTAAATTGTCAAATGAGTCCTATCAACTCACTTACAATGGTCAGACTGACCTATTTGCACAGATCAGACTGGTCACCGTTACTCACTTATGTGAGTCTTTATTACGTCCCTGTAGTGACACCCTTGACAAATAAAGTATATAGGTCAAATGACCCACTTGCAATAGGGCAAAATTAGTCACTGTGACAAATGTATTATGGGTCCCATAACCATGTTATTCACTTCAAGTGGGTCTTCAGAAATATTAAGGGTCCCATGTATCTGGTTTGTGAACAATCACTTAGTGAGTGACGTCTTGAATTAATCGTGGTAATAAAAAGGATATATATATCCTTACGAAATCTACTTTCCATGGTGTTAATTTTAAAGAAGCCAATGTACACCCCAGCCAACATCGACCGTGGGCCCACAGTGGGCCCTCATGGGACCCTTAACATTTTGTCCACTTTGGCCCGTATACAGGCCAAAGTGGACACAATATTAAGGGTCCCAAGAAGGCCCACTGTGGGCCCACGATCGATGTTGGCTGGGACCCATCCCATAATCCCATTCGCGCTACAGCGCCCGCAATCGATCTTGACCTACTTGGAAAATGCAAGTGGGTCAGTTGTGGTTTTTGACCTACTTGCAAAATACAAGTGGGTCAGATGTCGATCTTGACCAGTAACTATACGGAACTGAGTCAGTTTACCTGTTTACGTTCATGGTTGGAATGACCCAGCAGAGCAGAGCAAGTAAGTAAAATGACTCACATTGACTCGATCTTGACACACTTGCACATAATCAAGTGAGTCACATAAGCAAGTATGTTAGTTGACCCATTGTCATATCTCAGATGAGTCGTTGTACTTCATGATCTGGGTCATTTCACCCATCTAGGTAAGTTACATAGAAGTGACTCACGTCAAATAGGTCAAGTGACCCGCTTGTGACCCAGAAATTTATCTTGACCTACTTGCAAAATACAAGTGGGTCAGATGTCGATCTTGACCAGTAACTATACGGAACTGAGTCAGTTTACCTGTTTACATTCATGGTTGGAATGACCCAGCACAAGAGCAAGTAAGTCAAATGACTCATATTGACTCGATCTTGACACACTTGCACATAATCAAATGAGTCACATAACCAAGTATGTTAGTTGACCCATTGTCATATCTCAGATGAGTCACTGTACTTTATGATCTGGGTCATTTCACCCATCTAGGTAAGTTACATAGAAGTGACTTATGTCAAATAGGTCAAGTGACCCGCTTGTGACCCAGAAATTTGTCTTGACCTACTTGCAAAATACAAGTGGGTCAGATGTCGATCTTGACCAGTAACTATACGGAACTGAGTCAGTTTACATTCATGGTTGGAATGACCCAGCACAAGAGCAAGTAAGTCAAATGACTCATATTGACTCGATCTTGACACACTTGCACATAATCAAGTGAGTCACATAAGCAAGTATGTTAGTTGACCCATTGTCATATCTCAGATGAGTCACTGTACTTCATGATCTGGGTCATTTCACCCATCTAGGTAAGTTACATTGAAGTGACTCACGTCAAATAGGTCAAGTGACCCGCTTGTGACCCAGAAAAGTTTTCTGTGCACCGGGTGCCAAAATGGTACTCTTGGGCAACTTTTTTTTATTGACGTCTTAAGCCATAATAATAACAGTTATAATAATGACAAATATATTTGCAACACAAACATCTTGTGTTTGGTATGAAATTAAAGCACGGCCTATAGATTCAAATTCAGGCTAATGACGCAATCGTTTTTATTTTAGCATTTTTAGTGTCTTAGCTGTTCTCAATGTTGTTAGTTTCAAAATATAAGTCTTTGCTTCTATTTCCAGCTTATTTTGAATTACTTTACCCGCAATGTTATGCTATCTCACAGTGTTTCCAAATTAATGAGGCCTAATGTTGTTTTTACATGCCTGTACGCAACTATTCATATGTCCTTAAGAAAATCAGTGGAGAAGTAAAATAATCAGAATACCGGTAACTGCAGTATAGGGGTTTCTTATGTTCTGAGGGTGGAATTGTGAAGTATTATATACAGTTGCCTTCAACAAGGCACGGTTTTAATTAAACAAAATAACCACAAATAATGAAGACCATGGTCTCAATCTACTTG
Source organism: Ophiura sarsii (assembly GCA_035610835.1). Taxonomy (NCBI): domain Eukaryota; kingdom Metazoa; phylum Echinodermata; class Ophiuroidea; order Amphilepidida; family Ophiuridae; genus Ophiura; species Ophiura sarsii. The sequence goes on along the minus strand of CM069459.1, from coordinate 20,203,261 downwards.
TATTAAATATTTGAACGTTTTCAAAAGAAATACTTATCAGTATGCTGATGTGCCTCTAACTCCAAATATATTACTAACAAGCACCTGATGTGTATGGGGACAGGCATTGACAGTTTTACTAGTATACCATGGATGAAGTATCACATCTTGAAATAGACAGGCAGGATATAGCGTTTTATGTACGTTACATGAAATTACAGGTGACATGAAATCACAGGTGACATGAAATTACAGGTGACATGATATGTATGAATACATTTTAATTACGTTTGACCTCTTTTGACTTTTGTATGTATTTATTATATAATTTTATATGTATTCCAGGAGTCAACAGCTTAAATTTGATACCAAACATGATATTTTGTTTATAAGACCAACTATATTTGTCATAAATATAACATTATCGAAAAGGGCGTGGCTTGACGTCATTAAAATAAATTTCTGAATCTAGACATTCCCCCTCATGTAACATTTTCAGCAATAAAATTGCATTTGTACCTACTTCACGGTCATGTCATACTTGTGAAGATATCCACTTGACTACATACCTGTGCAATTCCTACTGAACTACTATACTCTAGAAATGCAAATATATATCATCAAAGAACATAATTTTCCGATTAATTTGGATATTGGATTCAATAGGAACAAAATGTCTATAGTTTAAACTTCCCAGGAAAAATATTAATTTCTTTGTTCTAGCATGTTTTCACATTTTTTATGAATCTAAAATTATCACATTTTTCACAAATATACCAATTATTATTAACACTAGAACGTTATTTATTGAACAAATCACGTATAAATTGTATTCAGTTTGACCTAGGCCCAAGTTTTTTGGAAAATTATATTTTGATCATTTTTCGAAAGATTATAGGGCAACCTTTGAGTTCCTTGAATAAAAACACACCGCAACTACTAGAGCTAACCCGCAACACGCATGTTTTGTTCTTTTTTTGTAATTGAATACAATGATGTAACGATACCATAGGCCGTTTCTAGTCCCTCCATTTGATTGTCCCTGATTCACTTCACTTATTGATTATCAATAATAGGCCTACATGCTATGTGGAATGTCAGAGAGATTGTATTGGGCTGTGAGGAGTAAACAGGAGTGTTGGGAGGAGGAGAGGGAGGAATCGCAGAAGATGATAAGCTAATCTCACAGTCACGCAATCAATACTGCATTCACATCACTCATTGACGATACATGCTAGATATGTCAGCGAGGTTGGCTGTTGTGTACCAGTAGTATACCGATTGATTTATTTATACTGATAAAATTTACACTAGTGCATAATCTTAAAATAAATTAACCACTTCATGGAGTGAAACAGTATAAATATTGTGATACCATGTACGTGTGGTATGTTTACTTTGCTATAACCACCAGACAAATGACAGCATACAAATTACAAGGTATGCATGCACGCTCTACTGCATGCATGCCGAGTGAGTTCAAAAAGCCCGCGTGTGCATGCGCGCAATCTTGAAATTTGTCCAGAATTTGTGACATCTTTATCAATTTTGACAGATTTACGGCGCGTAGTGAGATGTGGGAAGGGGTGGGGGCTTAATTCCTTCGGTGTCATTGTTTATAGTCTGTTTATCATTGTCGGACAAAAGTACTTACATTGCATCTTGCACAATTACCGATACCGAATACTAATTGATTTTACCCATGCTCAAACATTTTATATGTCAGTAAAATGAAGAAAATAGATTATTTTCAAAATTTGCGCGCCGTTAGATCGCATGTGCTTTATTTTGTAACACCCTGTGTATGATGTTATTGGTCATATTAAATTTAGTATGTATATCAAAAAAGGCAACATTTCTAATTGCAACACGATCATTTCATGTGTCTTTTATTTCATTTCATTACGGGTTTCATTATCATTGCTTTCATCAAAATAAAATCAAAAAGTGAAGAAACGCGTGGATCGAGGACTCGATCATACATGTGCATTTCGCTTGTGACACCCTGTATAATATGGTAATTATTGGTCATATGTTTGTGTTTGGTGCAATATTATTACAAAACGTCAATTTAAAATTGATTATGACACTAAATTATGATAACAGTTAACTTTATTTCAGAAATACGTTTTCACATACTTATATTGTTACAAATTTTGACCACCCTGTATAAGGTATCCTTCATAACTAAAGACAAAGGTGGCACATTTTTTCTTTGTAATACTAGTGTATACTTTTAAATTATGCAGCTTAATAAATTATAATTTTATCTTCAAGGTATGTAAATGACCAGTGAAAATTGTGTATTTTTAGTGCATTTCTTGATGTTTGCACCCTATATATTATCTACCCACCCTGTATAATGACCTTGATATTGTCTTTGTGAGATTTGGAAATTTGTATGCTTTCAGGAAATGTATACTTTCCTTGTACTCCTATGTATAGTTTTAATGCTAAAAATGTTTTCAGCAAAATCCATGTGATTTTTCCATTTTTAGCATATGTCACACAAAGGGGTCCCAACTCAAGGCACACGACCTTTTACTATTTAGTAATTACTTATTTTTATGAATACGGGCTCTGTCTTGCCTGTTAATAACACACACCATATAAACGAACATGAAATTCGTCGTAATCGCAGAGTCACAATGCGATGAATCCCCGGGTAGAATCCAGCGTGTAGCATACGTGTAGGCCTATACTTCCGGGTCACAAGAACGGCTACCTGTTTCTACTGAGCAAGTTACTTTACAAATTTATATTTGCACGTATTCCCGATTACCCCTAAGCATGCCCTAAGGTAGAAGTAAAAGTCCCCGGGGTAAGGGACCGTTCATTATTTATGGTGGAGGGGGGGTTGGGACAATTTCGAGACTTGTATGTTAAAATTACCTAACCCCCCCTACAGCTGAAACTGAAAATTACATGACCCCCCCTGCTAACCAGTAGCTTTTTACACAACCCCCCCCCCCCCCCCCCCCCCCCCCCATCCCCGAAAAAATTCAACTTGTCACATACTTACGGGGCTGTCTTTACCTTTGGAATTTTGTTCATGGATACGTTGGCAAATTTTGTTTGTGCCCTATCTGAACGGCCAATAATTTTATGATGCCCCTTCTTTTTATTGTGTGAAATTAGTAATGGCGAGCGTAGCGAGTTGGATTTGTTTTCTTCATATTTATACATTTTGGGTGTCTTTATAACCTGAACAAGTTGATTATGAGCAGAAACGTATAATCCAGTGAAACGTTCTACTTTTGTGAGCATTGGTGCAAAGCAGAGATGAGGTGAAAAGCATGCAATAAATCACATTTATAAATCATGAAATTGGATTTTGTAACATTATTCACCCTGTGGCTCTAATGTCTCGATGATGATTATATAGATGTTTTTCCACCATATCATCGATTTGCTGTCCAGAAGTCTCATAGAGAGAACAAAATTGAAGTCGATAGGTTTTAAGAAAATATGCGCGAAGCGCAGAAAAAAATGGCATCTTACACTCCAAAATAGCCTCTAAAATCACTCCAATCACCACCATCTTTAGTTTAAACAAATTTACACAACCCCCCCTGTTCAAGAATAAAAAGTTACATAACCCCCCCTATTTCAACATATGAAAGTTACATGACCCCCCCTATATTTTACCCAACCCCCCCTCCACCATAAATAATGAACGGTCCCTAAACAGTGTACATTTTCTGAAAGTAAATTGCATGAGGAATCCATATATGACATTGAAATTATGGTAGGACCAAGTGCTAACATGGTATGATTCACAATGTTCATAAAAAAATAGCATTTTTTTTATTTAGGATCCATGGTTTTGTCTATACCTACCCCTATCATTATTTACTTGACATAATATTTGAATTCCTCATGAAATAACCCATCAGATTATAATATATAATTGTCAAGGGTTACAACGTCATCGGTGAGATACTGGCGGGAGAATATCTCCAATTTACAGAAATTTAAGGATGTATTGCCTACCCTTCCTTGATTTTAACTGCATTTCTGAATTCCTCTAGCCACAATCTTTCCAAAAATGTATACCTTTCCTATCATAGGTTGAACACTTTTCTGTTATAGTCATTTTTATTAATCCTGTTAATTTGGGCTGATTATTCAAGTTTACTCCTGAGGGTCATCATGGCCTTACCCGTAACATGCATAATTATAATTAGTTGTTACAAATAGGCCTAGTTGACAAGTCTGTTGAACCCACATAATTATAAGTCTATGGTTGACCAACTATAAGTCCATGGTTGAACCATATTATTTGAAGACTATTAAATAACCTTTAAAATGGGAACAGAAATGTGTTTACAACATCAGGGAATGATGAATTATCGTTAAAAGAACACAAAATGGGATTTTCCCATTGAGTTTGTACTGAATGACGGGCGCCGCTTCCGGCACCGCCCCTGATCGATTCGCAAACTTCAAACAGCTGTATCTCAACTTCTGTATAAGCTATACCAATGCCACTTTGTAGGCAGAGAGCATATTATTAGAGCTTTAAATGATACTAAACTTGTCGAGAGAGCTTGTGTGGTTTGAGAATTATGACAGTCATAAACCAAAAAGTCACTTTTTGGTTTCATGAATTCTTTTTCAACGGCACCACCCTGTTTGGGAGGCATGATAATCGCATTCTTCGTAATACTTTCGCCGATGAATTAGAACTGAATGACTATTTAATAAACCAATACTCACCCGATGTCGACGAAATACTGGTGGTATCTAGCATGCCGCTGGTTGAGCGTCCGGCGTCCCGTGTCCAACAAAATAAAAGATATTGTTGTAAAACAGAGTGTAAGCGTATCCGAGACTTTACCAATTCGATTGTTGATTACTTTAAGTTGCGTTCAACTCCAGGATTGAAATAGAAATTCGAAATAGGATTTAAACTCTGTTGATTGTAATCATCAATTCACACCTCCGGTCCAAATTATCAAACAGTTCTTATTATCGTGATTATTAGACAAAATAATCAGTGCGAAATTGAAACAAACATGGCGCACTTATTGTAACGTTCGTGACAATGACTGCAATGGTGATACCGGGGGTGATACCCGGGGTGATACGGATCGTTACACAAACACATAGGCCTATAAGACCAAATACACCCAAAATGTGAACAGGAAAAAGAACACTATAGCCGCAGCGCAGCTGTAAAAGAAATTATTCGCGCAATATAATATTTCGTGGATATCAGTTTTAAGTTTTTGTAACTTTTTGCATAATTAAAACAAATATTTCGTTGGTGTGTTATGGAATATAGGCCTACGGATGATTTGTTTCATGATTGTTCTTTTTTCTTTTAATTATAATCATTCCATGTTGATCCACACGATCGCGCGATTTGAGAAAATAAACATGCGTTAAATTATCACTTTTTTCCCGGGATTGTGTTCATTCAAAAGGTCAACAATGCATTTACGAGGTTCATTCAATAAGTTTTAAAGGGACATTAAGGGGGCTGTCAAGTGTCAGAAATAACTTCCGTAAAACTGCCGTAACTACGTCATTATTCATATATTCCATATACAAGTATACATTTTTTTGAAGGAAAGGGTTCAATAAATCTAACCATGAACATGAAATTGCTCTAAAAAGAACCATTTTGGAGAAAATCATAAAAAACGAGAATTTTGACCAGTCTTCAATTCGGACAAGGTAACCAAAAAAATATTTTCTAAAAATCTGTCCTTTTACGATTTTTGTAATCTTAAGAAAATTACCCGGGTTCCATTTTTTTTGTTTTTTCATTTCTGAGATATTTTTTTATTTATTGACCAAATAAGGCAACAAAATGGAATTTTTAAATACAACAAACGTGAATTTCCACAAAATGATCCGAAAAATCGGAAAATAGGCCTAAAACAAAAAACACAAAAAATGGAACCTGGCGAAGATCATGGTTGTTGCGTTAAACTTACTTGCTGTCCATCAGATGTAGTTTGTATTGAGTTATCGTGTCTGTAAATCGTATTTTTACTCAAAAATGAACATAAAGAAATCAACCGATGAATGTGAAAAGTGACAATACCGCCGTTTGATCATGGTTTACGGGAAAATACACGTATTTCAAATCCTGTTCTTTAGATATTGTGGGAAGCATATAAATCCCCAACTTCGTGCAAAGTTTCATTACAAACCGTTCTTTTCTTGGTATCAAAATAACCTCAAATGTGTGTTAAAAAACACATTTTTCATGATGTCGAGTGTGAAAAAGAAGCCATACCATTTCATGCGCATTCGAAGTGCGTTCCGTTCACAATTTCCGGGAAGCGTAACGCATGAAAGCGCGTGCGTTGATCGACAATGTAATGTATTTATTATTTGACATTCACCAAACATATAGGTATGGTCAAAGTACACAAAGATAAGGAAACAAACAAACAAACAAACAAACAAATTATAACAAACAAATGTAGGCCTACATAAGTATAAAATATAGATACATATATATCATATACAATTTAAACTCCTGAAGATGTACGCAACTCAAATGCAGAGTTTACAAAATTAATAACTGGACGAATGCAATCAAATTCGTTAACCCTCATTATAGTCAAGAAAATGTCATTGTCATCTAAGTTATCAAGATCATATATTTCACCAATTTCAGATATCATTTTAGTACGCATATCATTATAGAGCGGGCATTTCATAATGAAGTGAAATTCATCTTCGATGACATTTAGATTGCATGACATGCATATCCTTTCATTTGGGGGGATTATCGGGTATACATATCGCCCCTTTTCAATCATGAGTGAGTGAGCGCTAACTCTTAATTTACAAAATAGGGATCTACGAGACTGGTTAAAAAGAACAATGAACAATGAGCGCAGACATGGCAGACGCGCGTGGAATGTTTTGAGTTGGCAAAATAAATGGTGACGCGTGCGCGTTGAACCGGTTGACAAAGATTAGACGCTCGTGTATTAATTTCTGTGTTCAACATTCTGCGGCTAATCATCAGAGTTTATTATTATAGGCCCAATGTAGTCGAGTCTTTATCAATGTGATCATTTAAAAATGCACCGTGGTGGGATTAGTGAGTAGTCTGGGTGTAAAAAAATCAACACCTATCCTAGATAAAGGACTTAGTAAAGGAGAGAGAAAAATTGGAAACACTAGAGAAGGGTGTCTATATAACAAAGACCTAAGACCTAAGACCAAAGACCTAAGACCTAAGACCTAGAAAACGAAGACCTCACTAGAGAAAGCGAAAATTGGGGATGAAGATTTAATTTAAGACCTGTCGTTTGGTAGGCCTACATGTTTTCTCTTCTTCTACTTTAGATATTAAAAGAGACGGAATCGAGTCAAAGCTTCTGATTAACATGATTAATATGAGTCACGTCACGAATTGTAATTTCATCATAGTAAAAGGCCACAACATGCCACCTGAACTTGATCCTCGTTATGCCAGCGCCACTGAAAAAGAAACTGAAATATATGTCCGATAGGTCTAATGTTTAATGAAGCAGGAAAATAAAATTAACGGTTTGTAAAATGACTATAGGAATTGTCTATGGGTAAACTGTCAAGCGAACGAGTAACAGTAGCGTATCAGCAGAGTGCCCCCCTCCCTCGACAGATTTGACCGGGTAGAACAGCTCAAACTACCGGGCTAAAAGGTTTTATTTTCTGTAAATACAGTGGGTTGGGGGAGTAAGGGCCCCAATTTGAGTCGGATGGGGTGGATTTTGAGAACACCCCCACCCTCCACGTTTTCAAATGTCGGCGGCGGCAATCCTCAGCCTGTAAAGTTAAAGCCTACCGGGAAGATACCATTTCCCCCTCTGACAAGCGATCTCATCAGATACGCCACTGGCGGGTAATGGATCACATTTAACAGTAGTTAAATGATGAGTATTTTCCATTAGAATGGACTTGGATCCTTTTAAAATTGGTTTGCCGCTATCTACCAAAGATAATTAATAAATAGTGATTGTTCAGTGTTATAACAATAGTTCTATTAAGCATTTCGGTTGGTTCTCTTATCAAAGTAGTTTGCTATCTACTGAAGATAACAATGCATGATAACGGTGAAAACACGGTCATTATTAACAATTAGCTCTAGTAGGCCTATTACAGTCATGTGGGTATTTCCATTACTGCATATGGTTTTATTATTTATTGGCTATCCCTATGAATTGCCTTGTCACCTATAGGCCCTACCTAGATTGACACTTTTTTTTTATTGAGAAGACACAAAAGTACAAGGATATCAAAGGTGCACCCACACATTTAATTAATCAGGCCTATTGTTTACATCTCATAACTTCGTGATAAACCAAACCGATGTTACCCTATTTTTTTTTGTTGGGGTGGGTCCGAGGGGCAGAAATATAGAGCATCCTCTCCCACCATAATCCCATCCCTTTCACCTTTGCTTTCAGTCTAGAACATTCTGACATATCATTGATTCAAAAATATGAATGATGGGCCATTTAGCGATCGAAATGGGAAGATCTCTGTTCTTTGTTCAGTCCGAATTTCATTTGGAATGTTCCAGAATGTTATATTATTAAATTTAACTATGACATTTTAGGAGGATTTTTTAGAAACATGACTTGTTTGGCCGTATAGGCCTACTTCTGGTTATCTTGGAACTTATTTTGTCTCATATTATGGCATGTCACCAAACCGTAGGCCTAACTGCGGGGCCTTAAACCCAAACGCAACTGAAATAAATGAGCTTATAATGGATATTATATTAAAATACATGCCAGGAGAGGCTGTCCATCCCTGCTCTCCATGGCCCTATACCGCCCCCCCCCCCCCCCCCCCCCAACTCCACATGTCGTGTTTTCGATTGCCGCGTGTGCACATAACTATACAAAGTTAGACTATAACATGATAACTATGAGATAACCATGTGAACCATTTGATAGCATCGGCTCATCGGCCCGAGGATGCTTCTCCGATCATGCCCATGTAGGCTTAGGTAAAATGGCACTTATAATTTATATAAATGTTTGATATAGCTGAATGACAAATTAGTACACCGAGTTGAACTAATTGCGAACTAGCTAACTTAACAACGATACGAAGTAAATAGGCCTACCACATTCAGTACAATAAATAGCATAAACAGGTAGGCCTATGCCCTATTGGATGGACGGGGCGGGTGGATCGGACTTGTACAACATCGAAAGGCCAAACAAATTCGGATAAAACCCGGTGTAAGTCTTTTTGATACTCCTTACAATGTTTCACTCCGGTCATGGATTCAAAATCTTTCTCTGTCCTTTATTTTTTATCTTTTTTCCTTCTCTCTTTCCAAACTCCTTAACACTAACGCTTGTGCTAAAGCCTTGTTTTACTAATAGGCCTACTTGCTTCAGGCTCAGCCACACCCCGCAAAAATGACGGTTTGATTAGTCGGGCCTCCGATGCGTAAACAATGCGTATGAACAAGCCCTCAAACGCGGCAAAAACATAGCGGGTAACGCAGCACGCACTGACGTCTTTCGAAACAACAGCGTCGCGTATTTTAAGCGAACTGGCGCGTGCTAATTTGCGTGAAAAACAAAACACGGGATACGCGGCGCATGGGAGTTTCGCTGATCCCCTGCGGGCAGACTTTTCTATTCTATTTTGTCAATGATCACAATAAGGGATTTAAATCCTTCTAAATAGGCTTTTGGAATTTCAAAATTGAAATTTCTTTGCATGTACTGATAGATAACACTCTGAAGTTTTGAAAAATGAAGAAAAGTGAAATTCCTGGAAAATACGAAATGACACTTGACAGCCCCCTTAAGTGGTGTTGAAAATTTTAAATGTTTAAAAATTTACTTCAGAATTCAAGATAAACATTAAAAATTGCCATTATTGTTATTATGGTCTCAGCAAAAACACAGCAAAACTTGATTAAAACAATATCATCGCTATTTATTGAAAAACGCCCTCTATGCAAATATGGTTAGCGTTATGTATCACGCGTACTGCAGGGGGATACAGTACTGTCGGACGTAAAATGCTCGCTGCGGCTCTACGAGCATTTTTGAATCGACGTTTTCTTGTACAAAGAGGGCTGATTTTTCTTAATCCTTATAGGTGTAAGTTCATACATGTAATACAATTATAAAAATATACTAATCCCAGTTTTTATCATAATTGAGGGCGCAGCCTCCAACACATCTCTTAGTGCCCCAAGTTTTAATAACACTAAACCCATGAGTTTGATGGACAACGAGCACGTCTTTTCAAATCAATACTAAACCGGGGGTGTATTTCTCTCCTGACGGAAAAAAAACACCTTTGTGCCCCACCCCAGCCCTAGTTAGGCTATGCCCCGCCCCATCCCTATGCCCGCCCCATCCGGATAGTGTGTA
>CM069459.1:20106192-20192821 GCA_035610835.1 Ophiura sarsii | reverse complement strand
AATTAACAATTCAGGGGAGTTAAAGGGTTTTATATACTTATCTCCAATTTCATGGCGTTTCTCGTCGTGGGAATCAATACCAATCATAATCACCTGCAGCAGAGGCTTGGTCCCAGGACCTACCGGGCCGGGGCCCATATGTAATGTGGGCCCTGGACCCCACGCCACTCTCGTGCCCCCGGGATGACAAGCCTCCTGGCTACGCCCATATGTCGCAAACAGTCCATGAAATCAATTGACTTCAAAACTCATAAAACGACCGCCAATTTTGTATTTATTTCATTAAGCCTACCAAAGAATGGAAATTAACTACCCAGTATGATTTGTTTGTGCAGTTATAAAGGATATCTCCATCTTTGGCAAACACGAGAGTAAACATTTTAGAACCACCCTCTCCATAGGCTTTATTGGTATAAGTGTTGTAAAAATCAACACAGATTGTCAGAGGTATATTTGCTCAATAGTGAATTAAAAAGTACAATAGTTTTTAAACGGCTTTCGTTGAATAACAAAATAACAGACATAAGGACGCACCATTTGATTTTCGGGGAGGGGGGCATGGAAGTTGGGGTCGATCGGATTTTTTTGGGGGGCCACCGAAGTAGGCGATTTTTTTAAATTTTTTAATTTTATTTAGCAAAGGCGGCACAGTGGTTTTTTAGGTTTTACTTTTTTTCTTTACATTGAGTTGGGTGAGTTGGGTGAGTCATCTTTTTTTTCTTTTCCTGGTTGGTGGGTAAAGTTGTTGTTTTTTCCTGGATAGTGGGCAAAGTGGGGTTTTTTTAAACTTCCATGCAACGCCCCCCCCCCCCCCACCCCTGAGTATCTAATGGTGTGTTCCTAATGTACTTTTATAGACATTTGAGTCATAGTTCAATAATTACAGCACTCACAAAATTCCTAAGGTTACTTCCTTGAGCCCCCCCCCCCCCATTATTTTGAGAGTGTATTTATTACCTAGTAATTATATAAGTTAATTTTATGAGAACTGCATTATATATTTTGAAATTTGATGATTTAATCATCAGTTTGTTTGCTTCAAGCGCGATAGCAATCCTAACCTTAAATTTATGAGTGAGACTTGTATTTTAATACAGTGTGGACAACTAATGAATAATAATAATAAATAGGAATTCTTAATCATGTATTAAGTCAACCATTTTCTAGCCTTTCTTGGGCCTTTCCTTAACACTTTCTATGCGGCTAGTTTTACCAGAGTGATATTACCTATTACACCTCCCTGGTTTTGCCATATAAAAAAGATTTTGCAAAAACCTTTTCTAAACTTTCAAAGTCTTATCTCAAGAATAACTGACCTAATACTAGACGTGCTTGTACTTATGTTAATTAATTTCTCATGGTGATTCGAAATATATGATGATGACATCCAATAAATTAAATACGTTTGTGAAACATTTTGTGAATTGTATTTTGCGTGTGCATAACCGCGCGCATGGACAGCGGTAATCTATTCTATATTTGCCTAAAATTCTCAGTTTGCTTCCCCCCTCCATTTCTTTACATTGCCACAAGCTAGTGGATATTTATTTGTTTACCTATCGGAGTAAATATACTTTACACAGGCTAGGCAAACAACTGCGGACAACATCTCAAAATTTCACCCCGGGCGCTAAACAACTGAACACATCTCTCGTCCAATCAAAGCCATGGACACAGATGGATTCGGCGGCGCTTGTAAGTGACCCTGATGCAATACACAATAGCATCCAAGCGTCACACTTCTCGTTCAACCAATATACCCGTATGAGAGTGTCATTTGGCTGGACCCGTTTGATAATTATACCGATTTGGTCACGGTTTCCTGAACCAAGTGACTCGAAGTCATTATAAATAACGCGTACTTGTTATATTGATTCTGAATTCAGGCTATAAGAGCCAGCTATCGTGATAGCTAGCACAAAAAGAACACAGAAAGAGATTTTCCCCATTGAATGATTGAGTTTGTACATACTGGAGGGCGCCGCGGCTTCCGGCACCGCCCTTTCAATTAGCAAACTTCAAAATGCTGTATCTCCACTTCTGTATGAGCTATACTAATGCCACTTTGCAGGCAGAGAGCATTATGTTGTAGTTTCCCCGCGGACTAATTTTCTTTGTTCGCTTTAGATCATAGTTGAAGAGCTAAACACACCAGGGCCGTAAGACACTTTTTTCAAAGGGGGGGGGGGCGTTTTCCAAACGAAATCACCGGAAGATGTTTGTGAGTCAAATATGCGCGCGTAGCGCGCGAAAATTTTCGAATTTGCACCTATTTTTTGCACGATCGAGGTACATTTTTGCTCTAAACAAGCTTGTAGCAAAGAATATTGCATTTTGGGAAGACAAATGCGCGCATAGCGCGCGAATTTTTTTCATCTGTGTACACATTTTCCGGGGAAGATTTTCAAAGGGGGGGGGGGGGCGATCGCCACCAGCGCTATAGACAACCAAGGGAGTGTTAAGATTTCAAAATAATGGTTTAAATATCGGTCAATTCAAGGAAACAAATGTTTGGAGAACCTTATCATGCTTACAGACTGTTCACTTACATTTGATAAGATAACCAAAAATATTCAGTTAAAGTGGTCTCTCCTGACTAAAAGGTCACACTATTGTTGTTGATAATGATAGTAAATAAAGTTAACTGTTGGGGGTGGTTATTCTAAGAGATGACATGTAGGCATAGAATGACCATTACTACTACATGTAAGGCAGGCCACTGTACACTTGCAATCATGAGCCCTTGATGCCAAAATACAACAGCGTATTCCAATGAATACAATAAGAAACACAAACTACTCGATCAGAACATGGGATACATGGGCGACAGCACGCAATGAAGCAGTAACCAGTAGACACTTGATAAAATAACCAACAAAATTCAGCGAAAGCGTAAATTTGTACAAGAAAGCATCATTGTTTCTCTCAAATGCAAACTTGTGATATGAACTAGAACAGTGGTTATTGGATATTATCTGTGTTTCATTTTGTCAGCCAATTGTATATTTGTACAATAAAGTGTCATTGCTTCTCTCAAATGGAAAACCTGTGCCAGAAAGTGCAACATTTATTTTAACCAATGTAGGATATTTGTATTACATGTGGATTTCATTTGCAATGGTTTTTTTGGGGTGACCTACGTTACATGTACTACATGTAGCAACTCTACATAAACAATAGCTGCCGTATCTATTGCTGTTAATTACACGTCCTAGAAACTCTACATAAACAATAGCTGCCGGTTGTAGATGTTATTGCATGCCCTGATAACACATACGTCGGGCCGACGTCGGGTTTTGGTCGGACCAAACATCCCAGAGACGTCGGCTCAGAGGTCGGCTGCTCATCGGAATGACGTCGCACCGACCATTTATGGAGAATCGTCGGCGGGACGTTGGGCAGACGTACGTGGGGACGTTTAGCCGACATTTACCCGACTATGCCGACCTATTTTATCATTAAAATATTAATTAAAAATGATGTTTTAATGCAAAATAAAATACAGGATCATATTTTCTGCAATTTTATGTGTCATATATTCATTGTATTCTTCTTTCGCAATTTATTTTTGTATGTAATTAAAGTTTTTAAATGAACTTACCTTAAGTTGACCGGACGGGGAATTGAACCCGGGACCTCTGTAGTTTAAGTCTGACGCTCTAACGACTGAGCCAATGAAGTAGTTGATAATGTCAGAGCGTTAGTGTTAATATAAACAATTTTATATGACTAAATATGGCTTTATTAAATTCTGACTAAAATATGGATGAGATATTGGTGAAATAAGTTTGTAAATGTTGATATTGGTATGAAAAAAGCATAAAGATAATGAAAATAGTGAATTATAATGCTATATTATTTCAAGGAAGACCAACGGGTGAAGGTCGGGTTGCCGACGTCGGCAAAGCGTTGATAAATCGACTTGATAATAATTTGTCGTTGAAGTTATTCAGCAACCAACGGCCTGATCTAGGGCTGAGCTTGGCTTATTATCGGGACAGTAAGTAGTGTTTTCATCGTCGAAACTGATATTCCTGAGGCTGGTTAGAGCATTTATTAATCTTTTTTTATTTATTTATGAGTTATATTGTTTAGAATTAGATACTCAATATTGTTTTTATTCAATAACGGATATTACTATAGGCCTATTAGTATTAATGTTAAATTGCGCGAGAATAGTAGCACTCATGCCCTGCCATGGAGTCCGTTACGTTTCTGTTATTCTTTTATTCTCATGCAATTGTTTTTTTCCCTGTATGTACACGTAGGCCTACATGTATTATATATGTCGTAGTTTTACATTATTTCTAAGGTGAAATAAGCTGGTGTACAGTTTGCCGATGTCATAGCCATTTTCTGACGGTTCTCAGGGGCCTATATAGCCGATGCCCATTCAACAGTTAGAACGCCGACACGTTCTGTACTTGGTCTTAAAGCGTCAGTGGACTGACGTATAATGTAGGCAATGTTTGACCAACATAAGGCGGTCAGGCCGACGTTCAAAACATATACACAATAAGACTTAAGTTAATGCCAGAATTTACATTTTTCGGCGACGTTAAGCCAACGTCAAATTGACAGCATTGAGCCGACGTTCTGCAGTTGGCCTAAAGACGACCTCCATACAACGTTATTGAGCCGACCATTGTAAACCACGTTTTTCCAACGTCGAGCCGACGTTTAGAGGACATTCCCAACACGAACCACATAATTACGTGTTTTTGCCGACCTTCAACCGACATCCATACAACGGTAATAGGCCAACGTACTTTATCCGACTTATACCCGACGTTCTGATGACGTCAATAGACTGACGTTTTGTAAGCCCATAAATGCCAACGTTATGCCGACGTTTAATAGACGTCCCGAATAAGACACGACGTCCAGCCGACGGTACTGACCAAAAGCCGACGTCGAGCCGACGTATCTGTGTTATCTGTCAGCCAATTGTATATTTGTACAATAAAGTGTCATTGCTTCTCTCAAATGGAAAACCTGTGCCAGAAAGTGCAACATTTATTTTAACCAATGTAGGATATTTGTATTACATGTGGATTTCATTTGCAATGGTTTTTTGGGGTGACCTACGTTACATGTACTACATGTAGCAACTCTACATAAACAATAGCTGCCGTATCTATTGCTGTTAATTACACGTCCTAGAAACTCTACATAAACAATAGCTGCCGGTTGTAGATGTTATTGCACATGGGGTAATAATACCACCCTGTTGGTCATAACATCTTCCTGGTTGCAAATGTTTTGACCTTTTTTGTGTGGGTATAATACCAGCCTGTTGGTCATAACATCTTACCAGGCTGTTGGTCATAACATCGTACTGGTCTGGCTAAAAATGCAATTATAGTGTTTAGAAACAATGATAGATTAAGACCTCAGGCTGGTACTAATATGGCTCGCATACAAGTAAAATGTTAGACTCGGACTCTTCGAGTCCTCGTCTAACAACTATTACGTGTCAGATTTGACCATTTCCGTGTCAAATTTGACTAATCTAGAATAAGAGTGTAAACCAAAAAGTCACGGTTTACGTTTGGTTTCACTCTCAAAAACAAAATTCACCGGCACCACCCTGTTTTTGGGCGAGCTTAAAACGCATGATCATAGTGATAATCGGATTCCTCGTAATCTTTCGTCAGTGAATTAGAACTGAAGACTATCCAATACTCACCGTCCCGATGTCGACGAAATACTGGCGGTGTCTAGCATTCTGGCTGAGCGTCCCGTGTCCAACAAAATAGAAGATTGTTGTAAAACAGTGTGAGCGGTGTCCGAGACTTTACCAGTTCGATCGTTTGATTACTTTAAGTTGCGTTCAACTCCGGGATTGAAATAGAAATTCGAAATAGAATTGACTCTGTTTGATTGTAATCATCAATTCACACCTCCGGTCCAAATTATCAAACAGTTCTGATTATTATGATTATCAGACAAAATATTCAGTGCAATATTGAAACAAACATGGCGCACTTGTTGAAACGTTCACGACCATGACTGCAATGATGATACGGACCCGGGGATACGGATCGTTACACAAACAGATAGGCCTAGACCAAATACACCCAAAATGTGAAAAGGAAAAAGAACACTATATATATAGCTGTAAAAGAAATTATTTGCGCAATATAATATTTCGTGGTTATTCCTTAAGTTTTGTAACTTCTTTGCATAATTAAAACAAATATTTCGTTGTTGTGTTATGGATTACGGATGATTTGTTTCATGATTGTTTTCTTTCTTTTTCCTTATAATCATTCCATGTTGATCCACGCGATCGTGCGATTTGAGAAAATAAACATGCGTTAAATTATCACTTTGTCCCGAGATTGTGTTTATTCAAAAGGTCAACGTTGCATTTACGAGGTTCATTCAATAAGTTTTAAAGGGACATTAAGTGGTGTTGAAAATTTTAAATGTTTAAAAATTTACTTCAGAATTCAAGATGAACATTAAAAATTGCCATTATTGTTATTATGGTCTCAGCAAAAACACAGCAAAACTTGATTAAAACAATATCATCGCTATTTATTGAAAAACGCCCTCTATGCAAATATGGTTCGCGTTATGTATCACGCGTAGTCGCGTACTGCAGGGGGATACTGTCGGACGTAAAATGCTCGCTGCGGCTCTACGAGCATTTTTGAATCGACGTTTTCTTGTACAAAGAGGGCTGATTTTTCTTAATCCTTATAGGTGTAAGTTCATACATGATGTAATACAATTATAAAAATATACTAATCCCAGTTTTTATCATAATTGAGGGCGCAGCCTCCAACACATCTCTTAGGGACCGTTCATTATTTATGGTGGAGGGGGGGTTGGGACAAATTCGAGACTCGTATGTCAAAATTACCTAACCCCCCCCCCTACAGCTGAAACTGAAAATTACATGACCCCCCCTACTAACCAATAGATTTTTACACAACCCCCCCCCCCCCCCCCCCCCTCAAAATCAACTTGTCACATACTTAGGGGATGTATTTTTCTTTTGTCCATGGATTCGTTGGTTGTGCCCTCTGAACGGCCAATAATTTAATGACCAACTACATTGCGAGCGTAGCGAGGCGGAATATTTGTCATATATTTATACATTTTGGGTGGTTTTGAGTCTTTATAACCCGAAAAAAAGTTAGAACATCCAGACATAACTGGCGTATGAAATATTATACTTGTGTGAGCTTTGGTGCAGAGCTGAGAGTGAGACGAGGTGAAAAGCATGCAAGAAATTACCGTTTTTAATCATATTAGATTTTGGAACATAGGCCTAGGGCTATTAACATGTTTTTATACACCTCATGGCTCTAATGTTTTCAACCATTGATGATTATATAGGTGTTTTTCCAACAGATCGTCCGAGCAGGGCGTGCACAAAAAAAGATTTGCTGTACGAAAGTAGTCTCATCATAAGTAGCCTACATGTTTTGAAGTTGAAAGGTCGTAAGAAAATGTGCGCGAAGCGCAGAAAAAAATTGGCATTTACACTCCAAAATAGCCTCTAATATCACTCCAATCACCACCATCTTTATAGTAAAAAAAGTTACACAACCCCCCTGTTTAAGAATAAAAAGTTACATAACCCCCCCCCCCCTATTTCAACATATGAAAGTTACATGGCCCCCCCTATATTTTACCCAACCCCCCCCCCCCCCCCCCCCCTCCACCATAAATAATGAACGGTCCCTTAGTGCCCCAAGTTTTAATAACACTAAACCCATGAGTTTGATGGACAACGAGCACGTCTTTTCAAATCAATACTAAACCGGGGGTGTATTTCTCTCTTGACGGAAAAACCCCTTTGTGCCCCACCCCAGCCCTATTTAGGCTATGCCCGGCCCCATCGCTATTTATGCCCGCCCCATATCCGGATGTAGTGTGTAAAAGCATTATGGCTTCACACTTGTTCCCAGGCAAAGTAGAAGAATAGGGCCGCAGACAATTACAGACCTCGACTTCGCAGACGACATTGCTCTCCTTGCTGACAATCTACGGGATGCAGAGGAACTACTACATCTGGTGGAAGCAGCTGCGCTTACAGTTGGTCTTGGGATGAACGCAAAAAAAAACAAAGGCAATGCTGTACAAAGAAGCTCCAACACCAATTAAAACACTGGATGGTAATGATCTTGAAATTGTCCAAGACTTCAAATACCTTGGTGCCTGGATTGCTAGTAGTGAACAAGATTTCAACATAAGAAAGGCTCAAGCTTGGAAAGCCTGTAACAGCATGACAAAAATATGGAACAGTAACCTCCCAAGAAACCTGAAAATAAAGCTGTTTACCACCACTGTTGAATCTGTTTTGACCTATGGAGCCGAGACTTGGACACTAACAGCTAAAATGAGAAAAGCGCTGGATGGTTGCTACACTCGCCTCTTAAGAAAAGCACTTAATGTATCATGGCAATCTCACACCACCAACAAAGATCTATATGGGAACCTGCTACCAATATCAGAGAGGCTAAGACGGAGGAGATTAAAATTTGCCGGCCACTGTGCCAGAAGGGAAGAGGAAGCAGTCTCCAAAGTTCTCCTGTGGCAACCCAAGCATGGACACAAGGCTAGAGGACCACCACGAAAGAATTACATCAAGCTTTTATCAGAGGATACAGGACTAACTAGGCAGGACATGAAAAACTGCATGCTTGAAAGACCAGTATGGAAGGCCATCACAGAAGTCCGTCCCTTCGGGACGCCTTAAGCAAGTAAGCAAGCAAAGCATTATGACAATTTACAAGGACCATTTTTCGCGTGCGTTTGGTATACAACATGCCCCTCTTACCTATCTCAAGTTTTTGAGCTGACTGAACAAATATTTGGGCAGCCCTTTTACGAAAATGTCAGATCTTGATCCGATTTGTTTAGGGAGCGATCACTATTTACGCCAGGGGCGATGGAGGAAATCACTGAGTCGGGGGGCGGGGGGGGGGGTGGGTGGTGACACGATTTTTTAGACATGAAGGTGGGGGGATGCTGTGGCGTAACTAGGTTTTTCTTATTGGGGGAAATAAATGAGAGGCCTACTTATAGCGCGCGAACATTTTCGATTTTATATTATGTGCTATAATTGGTGTACATTGCGTTCTACTCAAAATCCCCATTTTTGGGACACATGCGCGCGTAATGCGCGAAAAAATTCCGTTTGTGTACTTTTGACCATCATAATTCCTCTTGTCAAATGCGGGGTCAAATGAACCGACAGTGCCAATCTCAACCGACAGCACAGTCAATATTGGTGGTGGGGGTGATCTCCCCCCTCGCCACCCCCCCCCCCCCCCCCCCCTCTGCATTGCGCATACGGTACTGGTGGGGGGACATGAAATGTGCTTGTGTTCAAGAAGGGGGTAATGAAAGATTTGCACCCCAACAAAATCCTCCGCCCCGCTCCCCTGGCGTAATAATAGTGATCGCTCCCTTATATTTATTAAGGCTGGGGATTTTGGGGATTTGTGTACACAGGTACCCCCCCCCCCCCTTCCACATTTTTTTTTTTACATTAAAAATAAATCGGGGTACAAATTTTGTCACCTAAATGACATCGATTGGCCATAACATAACCCCTCATGTAACCCCATACCATGCTCGTGACCTTTACCCTGGCATCACAATTAATTAAATATTTTCATTTATCTAAACAAAGACATACATTTGGGATTGCTTTCACGGTCGAAAAAATATATATTTGAAAATTCAAGTCAGGAAAAATACTATTTTAGTTCGCAGGCAGGTGATCTGGTAAAGAAAAATGGTAAAATGCACATTAAACTATTGAGATGCATTAAAAACCTGTGTTATTATGAATCATAAATGGTATTCCATCATAAATACAAACATCATCTTGTATTACCAAGTCACCTGCATACGAACTGAAACAATAATTTTTTTTAACTCAAATTTCAAAATATTTTTTAAAAATCAAAATAAATTATACAAATATTCATAAATGTTTCCAATGTTATATTATGTGACAGGCAGCACTTCTGTTGCCATATTTAATTCACAAAAGGTACATACAAATATACTGAATTTAGATTTGTATTTGTACACAGATATTAACGGTCCTCAATAATCATACTTTCGATCGAATGAATTAAAATATTTTAGTATAAATGAGTTACTATTCCTATGGTGTGGGTCAAGCGGTATTATGTGGGTTATTTAGGTTAAAATATTAGTCTTGGGGAAAGGTCCTGTTTTTGACTTATATATTACTTTTTTAATGTTTAAAAAAAATGTTTAAATTTCAGGTACCCGAGTACCTGATTTGGTACCCGGATCGAAATTTCGGGCGGGTACCCGTTTGCCCGCCCGAAATTCCCAGCCTTGTACAGGGTGTCCCAGAAAACCTGCAACTTATTTTGGCGGGGCTCTAGTTTCACCTTTGAACATCGGAATGCAGCGATGTTTGCACTTTTTGAAATCTGTAGAATGTTTTCTGTTTATCTGTGAAAAAATAATTACGATTGCTAGTTTTGTTTTCAAATAAGATGTGGTCAAAGGAAGGTATGTGTGGAACACGTTCAACCGATTTGGCGATAATCGATGACAAATCCAATAATGTCCTAAATATTGTGCGTGAAGTCTTAGGGAACGTACATTGTTTTCACATGCTAATGATTAATGTTATAAAACGTTATTGCTATGAAGAAATAAAAATAAACATACATGTGTATTGCCTAAATAAAAATGTTAAAACGATGGCAGTTTTCTTCTCGCTGATGAAAGAGTTGTGACATACTGTGCGTCTGAAAGCTCGAACCAAGTTCAGAAAGCTTTCCAAATAAAATACCCGAGGAGAAAAATCTCATACCGTTCAATTATTTAGAGGAAATGTTAACAAATATTAACATTTGGACTTTATAGCAACTATAGACTGATGGATAGTTCAGGTCGCCGTCGAACAGCTAGTGAGAACCATTTCGAAGAAAACTGAGGTTTGCCACGCTCTGAAAAATGAACCGATTATATCAGCACAGATATCAAGTCCTGATCCAATGTTACGATTTCTACAACCAGTCTTTTTATTTCATTAATTTTAATAAACGTTGATTGTTAAATTTTAGGAGAATGTAATTTTAATTAACAAACCAAATGATGAAAGAGAGTGCGCTCCAAAGTGATTCACCCCGGGGATTCACCGGGCTCCGTAGCGGTAACATCGGTTTTATCCAAATCGGTTGAACGTGTTCCAGGCATACCTGCCTTTGATCGCGTCTCATTTGAAAACCAAATAAGCAATCGTCAGGCGCGGATCCAGTGGGGGGGGCGGAGGGGGCGCGCGCCCCCCGGTAAAAAAATCGACCAAAAAAAAAAAAAAAAGGAAAAGAGAGAGGGAGAGGAAAGGGGGAAGGGGAAGAGAAAGGGAGAAAGAGCCTTTAATTGATCGACGGATTGGTGAATAAAATAACGTTGTATGTCGTGATATACACGTAGGCCTATATAGGCGGCCGCCCCACTTTTTTGTAAAGAAAGAAAAAAAGAAGGGGAAAAAAAGAGAAGAAACGGAGGAAAGGGATTGCTTTTCATAAAATATTGGTCAAAAGTATACACCAGATCGCAGCAAATGAGTTCGAAAATTGAAAATGTTTCTACTTCTGAGCCCCGACTCCCCCCCTGTTCGAGCTTTTAAACCATGTATATTTAAATCAAGAATATATATCAGTTATGCTCAACTTCTTTCGTGTATTGAAAAAAACCAAAATATTTATTGGAAATGAAGAGGTGGCTTTTCAATAAAATGTTGGTCAAAAGTATACACCAGATCGCACCAAATGAGTTCGAAAATTGAAAAAAAATCTACTTCTGAGGGGGGCACATCCCCCCTCAGACTCCCCCTGTTCGACCTTTTAAACCTAATTCAAGAAAATATATCAGTAATATGCTCACCTTCTTTCGTGTATTGATAAAAAACCAAAATATTTTATGGAAATGAAGAGGTGGCTTTTCAATAAAATTTTGGTCAAAAGTATACACCAGATCGCACCAAATGAGTTCGAAAATTGAAAAAATTTCTACTTCTGAGGGGGCACACCCCCCCCCTCAGACTCCCCCTGTTCGACCGTTTAAACCTAATTCAAGAAAATATATCAGTAATATGCTCACCTTCTTTCGTGTATTGATAAAAAACCAAAATATTTTATGGAAATGAAGAGGTGGCTTTTCAATAAAATTTTGGTCAAAAGTATACACCAGATCGTACCAAATGAGTTCGAAAATTGAAAAAAATTCTACTTCTGAGGGGGCACATCCCCCCTCAGACTCCCCCTGTTCGACCTTTTAAACCTAATTCAAGAAAATATATCAGTAATATGCTCAACTTCTTTCGTGTATTGATAAAAAACAAAATATTTTATGGAAATGAAGAGGTGGCTTTTCAATAAAATTTTGGTCAAAAGTATACACCAGATCGCACCAAATGAGTTCGAAAATTGAATAGTCCACATTGGATAGTCCGCATTGGATAGTCCACCAACACAAAATTCAAGATTTGTCCTCTTCTTTTCAGCCCCCCGGTAAATTCAATCTCTGGCTCCGCCCCTGATCGTAATTATTTTTTCAAAGGTAAGCGGAGAACATTCCACAGACTTCAAAAAGTGCAAATATCGCTGCAATCTGATGTTTAAAAGAGAAACTAGAGCCCTGCCAAAATAAGTTGCAAGTTTTCTGGGACACCCTGTATTTATCGACCTAATAGTAGGTATAGCACATTCGCTACACTAGGGTCTGCCACACAGAGTGTGTGCACACTCAGGTGAATTTACTTGTTTTCAGGCAAAACTTAATGGACTGGTTTGAAAAAACTTAATAATTTATAAATGTACACTCTTCACCATTAATTAGATTAATCTCTTTTCTATCTGAATCTGAAGTTTGGTGATTATTCTACACCTGGAAGTATTTTTAAAAAAAAATCTTTGCAAGTACTTTTTATGCCTTGCCTGAGAGTCACACACTTGGGTCCCATTGACAGCCCACACTAAGCAATGCAGCTCAGCATTGAAAAACACCCATCTTGTGACACGCGGGCGGACAAATATTGGAGAAGTACGCCGCGCTACGGGAGATAGTTAAGGTTAGGCCCCGGGTTAGGCCTTGGCGTTGAGATAAATTGCGGGCGGGGAACTTTGGGCTTTGGGGTTGAGGTATGCCACGGGGAGGGGCGGGCGGGGCGGTGACGAATGGGGGTTGTCTGTAATGATGTAATGTGGTTTAGGAGACAGGGGGTTAATGAAAAAATGTTATGCTAAATTGCGTAACGGATATGCCACTGGACGGGGGCGGGCCGGGAGGGGACAGGGAGGGGGAGGGACGGGTGGGGTACGGGAGATGGTTAAGGTTTAGGCCTTGGTGTTGAAATATGCCACGGGGCGTGTGCGGGCGGGGGTAATTTTCAATTTTTTTTTAAATTGAAATTTAAAAACTTTTGAATTAGGCTACAAAACCTTTTGATTTAAAACAAAAATGTTTTAAATATTGTTCTATTCCTATGTGTTTCGTTATAAATTTTCAACACTTTATTTTTGTAGGTGTCTATCTGGTAGGCCCTACTCCCTAGCGGGAGAGCCCGTCCGCAGGACGGGCGTGCCGCTAGTCTTACTATAATTCACCGTATATGTTGTTTGTAGGGGTGTGTGTATGTATGTATGTATGTGTGTATCCTGAAAAGGCTTTCTCATTTTGCGTCTTAAAACCGTGAATATTGCACTGATAATAGATGATGTCTTGAGACAGGTTATAAGCTATAAATGGCCGAAAACCGTACAGAATTAACCGAGATATGAGCCGATGATGGCAATTTAGGGCCTTTTCAGCCCGGCTATTGAGACTATTTCATGTTTGTTTTTCTCTGCGTACACTGTATACATGCAGTCGGCGCGCGTTACACATAGCGCGCAGCAGTGCGCCACTGCAAAATAAACGCGCACACGCACTACACCCACGCACCCCTACTCACGCGGGCGGGCAAATATTGGAGAAATACGCTGCGCCACGGGAGTTGGTTTCGGTTTAGGCCTTGGGGTTGGGGTTGCATAAGCCACGGGGCGGGGGCGGGGCGGTTATAGGGGTTGTGTGTAATGATCCCTTTAGGGCCTAGGTTATGTTATGGTTATGTAGTTTGGGATGGGGTTAATAAAGAAATGTATTATTAAATTGCGTAACGATGGTGTCAGATGTGGGATTTGATACTGTAGGGGAGATGCGGGAGAGTTGAGCCATTTTTTGTATTTTGTGTCACCATATGCGGAAGAAAAGTACAAACCTGTAAAAAATTAGTGTAAGATAAACTTTAGAGTGTTGTTTTCGTTGTGAAACAATAACAGTTGGGATAGCAGTTAAGGCTTATTTATACAAAAGGTTTGAAAAAAATTGGTAAAGTGGCTCAACTCTCCCTACAGTATGGGAGAGTTGAGCCACCATTACAGGAGAGTTGAGCCAGCATGATAAGTCAATGGCTGGTGAAAAAACAAAATCATATTTTTTCAACTTTTGATTTATTAATCCTTAAAGTAAATATGGTGCTCAATTGTTATTATCATGGCACAAAATAACATTTTCTCTCATCTATTATACATTTTTCACCTTTAGTCCAAAAATCAAAATGTTACTACATGTTTTCCCTATGCTCAACTCTCCCCATGACCAATGGCTCAACTCTCCTCATGGTGACCATTTTGTAAATAACCCAATCCTGTCAGGTGTAGAACTTTTGGTATAGTTTACAATAGTTCTCTAAAATAATGGTCATATATACCCCCTTCAATAAACAAATTACCGCTATTATATTCTAAGTCTTGCTATGGGAAAAAAGACAAAACATTTATTTTTCTATTTTTCACTCAAAAGTGAAAAAAATGATTTTGTTTAGGTATCTTTGATACTGAGCACACATGACACTAGAATTTAACACTAAGAATGTCGTATTGATGCTATATAACAATATATGCCAATATAAATGTTAGTAAGTTACTACTTTTCGAGTTATAGGGGGTGGTTCAACTCTCCCGGTGGCTCAACTCTCCCGCATCTCCCCTATGTGACACGCGGGCGGACAAATATTGGAGAAGTACGCCGCGCTACGGGAGATAGTTAAGGTTAGGCCTTGGCGTTGAGATAAATTGCGGGCGGGGAACTTTGGGATTTGGGCTTGAGGTATGCCACGGGGAGGTGCGGGCGGGGCGGTGACGAATGGGGGTTGTGTGTAATGATGTAATGTGGTTTGGGAGACAGGGGGTTAATGAAAAAATGTGATGCTAAATTGCGTAACGGATATGCCACTGGACGGGGGCGGGCCGGGAGGGGACAGGGAGGGGGAGGGACGGGTGGGGTACGGGAGATGGTTAAGGTTTAGGCCTTGGTGTTGAAATATGCCACGGGGCGTGTGCGGGCGGGGGGTAATTTTCAACAAAAAAATAAATTGAAATTTAAAAACTTTTGAATTAGGCTACAAAACCTTTTGATTTAAAACAAAAATATTTTAAATATTGTTCTATTCCTATGTGTTTCGTTATAAATTTTCAACACTTTATTTTTGTAGGTGTCTATCTGGTAGGCCTACTCCCTAGCGGGAGAGCCCGTCCGCAGGACGGGCGTGCCGCTAGTACCAATAATTGACCATTCTGTTATGATGCACTCCTTATTTGGCACTGAGCTTGCTATATATGGTAGCTATGACCTCTCTGTACATGACCCTGGGTCATACATATCAATCGAATGTTATTCGGCTGAGTTGTGGCTAGTTACATAATGTTTGGGAATTTGCTCTAAATTTTGATATAATTGCCCGATTTGAAAATTTGAAGGCCCAATTTGAAAGGTAGAAGGTACCAGATGCTAGTAAAAACTCTCTACTTTTGGCTGATATGCTTAGTTTGTATATCCATTGAATGCATCACACCAGAAAAAGACCCCAAAACACAGAATAAGCTTATTATGGTAGCTTACTGCAGACCTCTCCACAGCAGTTGCACTGATGGATAGCAACATACTGGAAATGGCTAGAGAATATGTTCAGGAATAAACTTATGTAAGCAAAATGCGAGTCAAACTGACATAATTTGCATATATGCAAAATTTGAATACATAATGAGCTCATTTGCATATTTAATGAGATAATTAACTAAATTTTACATTTTAATGCACGTCCTGTCACAAGTAAACAGTATACCAAAGCTCATCTCTCTACTGCTTGTAGAACTTCAGATATTCACGTTACGCATATTAATTAGCTGGACTTAGTCATTTTTTGACGATTTTCAGAGTTGCGATTATGAATTTTGAATAAAATGGCATATTCTGGAGTCTGCTGTACAAATATGAAATAAATATCATGTCTGATTTTAATAAAAATGGATAAACCTATGGCCAGTATCTTGCATCTATGTTTGTAGCTACTGTATGTACATAGTTTTATAATTAGAAGGTTGTAAACTTGCTAAAATGTCAGTTTTGACCATAAATGGCACTTTTTGGCAGATTTCCGGTCATATTTTCCAATAATCAATGGACAACATCTTGAGAACCGTACAACCTTTTTGCATGATTTTTTTACCAAATTTCTACTTTTTCAATTATCTACAACATGAGACTAATTTTGTACACTTTCAGTGCATTTGAATTTTTTGGGTGTTATACCTACTAATAGTGCCCAGATGTGCCTGCCTTTTGGAGTGCCTTTTCGCAAGAATTGGTATAGCGATGGTGTTTTCATCACAGACCAAAGCGCCCAATTGGCATAAATTGGGTGTATTTTGAGGCATTTTTTGTAAAAAGCACCCAATTTGTGCAAAATTGGGTGCTTTTCTTACAAAATTGGTCCTATATTGATGGGTGGGTGGGAAATTGGCCCAAAAATTATAGGTATAGAGAAAGTCAAATTTTTGAAGTCCGGCAGGCACATCCACGTACGATTTTGGCGGGGTATATTCGTCTCAAGCACAGAGAGCGTGTGTGGTCTAGTGGATAGACCACAGGTCTCACGATGCAAAGGTGGTGAGTTCGAGCCCCACTACGGCCAACATGTTTGTATCCTTGGGCAAGGTACTTAGTCTCAATTGCCTCGTGGTTCAGAAGTCACGTAGAAATGGTGGTCTCGTGCATCGGAAGAGCAAAATCCAAGCACGTTATAAAAGGTCACAGATTCCTTCGTAAAGAGTAGGGGATCATCCCGGTCTGTGGCTGTACACACATTGTCCCAAGGAAACTGGGGCCTTGGCGTTAATATCCTGACTTATGGATTCTGCCGAGTATTGATGTAGATGTAGATGTAGTAGCCTACATGTCATAAAATGTTACCGGAGGGTAGAAAAGCCTCGGTGTCATGGCCTTTTTACACGCATTTCAATGGGGAAGTTATTAGGTGTGGTGCTCCTTTTTGCTAGAACAGTTATAGAGAGCATGTGTGCAATTCAAAAGCGCGCGGTGGCAATTTGTCTGCAACCACTCGCACGAAAGCTCAAACTTGCCAAGGCGAAGGTTTAGATGGAATATTGAGAAGTATATATCTAGTGCTATCATAATCATACAATAGACTGCAATCTTCCTTTGTTGTCACAATACAAATCCTCTTCCTCCGATCGTTATGAGGGCCGCTTCAACTTTCATGATTTGCGCTAAGTAGACCCAACTATCCAGTTATCGATTACACGAGCGAGCCACTAAAATGTGATGACAATGACGTCATGTTTCAACCCAGGCAGGACTTGCTCCAACTTTCTGACTTCGATTATATTAATTAAATTAAACTAGGCATGTTTGTACTTTCAATTCTCCTGGTGATTTCCAAATATAGTAACGGGATTCAATAATTTTGATATTTTTGAAACATTTTATGCAATTTTGAATGTCGTCTGCAGACGCTTGCCGCGTGGAAAATGTTAATATAACTGAAATTAATTTAATACCTAAATTGACTACTAGTCTATGGTTCAGATATCAAACACGAATATTTCTATCCCTGTAGAATTCATAAGACTTACATTTCAGGTTGCGTCATATTTATTATAACTCTAACTTTAAGGCCTATTTCCTATTTGCGTATGAGAAGTTCAAAGTAAAAAAGACGAAAGGCGATTATTTTAAAAATAGAACACAAACATTAAGATGTCAATGACATTGCGACACGTGTTTTGGGGCCAGTGCCATTTTGACAAATCATAACTTTTGAGTTTTGACAATAATTCCATCTGTTAAGGCCCTATATGCTACATTTTTAAAAAGTGTGTCCGAGGCTTATAATATTGTCCATTTTAGTGCATGTTCTTTAGGCCACAAGAGCAGAGCACTAGTGTTAAAAAGCCCGGTTAAAAAGGTTGGATGGTTCCGATTTCTGGTACGATTTTCAACTCGATATTTTCCATTTGAGATGCATAATTAAAATGGTTCTTATTAATTTTAGAAGCATAGGGCAGGAAAGGTGAGAGAGAATTCTCACCTTTCCTGCATAGGGTGACATGAAATTTGCCCATTTGGACTGAGACATCCATCAGGCTGTCACCCCATAGACATTACATTTAAACCAGACACCTACGTCCGTCTCAATTGAAATAGGCCTTCATTATTCAGCATGACCTATGTTTAATTAACCCCCTTGTATTTAGCTGAAAGACATTGATCAAATTGTGTGCTTTTAATATAAATCTATTAAAGATGCAAGAGTTTCGACATTGAGCTCGCCGGATAACTCATAGAACTAACTCGATTTTGACATCAAGTGTCACAAGATTGTCAAGTGTCTGATCTGCTCATTTAATAAAACCATAGTAAATAATAATCGGCTGAGGACGAGGTGCTTGATATGAATGAACTTCAATTATAATTTTTAATAGAGGGCGGTACGCTTTGTCAATAATAGTATCCTACCTCTCCTGATTACACGGTCATGACGTAATTATCGATCAATCATGTCAATGGCCGAGATTATAACGATTTGAAAGACACCAAACAAAGGACAATTGCAGTCTATTGTATCCATTGTAATATGAATGGGACGTCTAACCACGTTTGAACGTCTTGTAGAGCACGAGCTAGATAGAAAGAACCGATCGATCAAATTAAGACTCGTCTCGCCGTGGACGTGGGATTGTTCATTTTCAACAACCAACCAATTACCAAGTCCACTTCAAATTTCAATCCAAAGAAAGTTAGTAAAAATTAGTAGTAGGCCTAAGCTTATTATTTATTCATTAAGACATTATATGGGAACATCTAGTAATAGTTGAATCATGGACTTATAATAAGTCCATGGTTGAATAATCGTGCTAGATTGAAATTTGGTTGAATGTCCGGATGCTGCTGATAATTTCGATGTGCGATCTACATCAACAGTGGTGGATCCAGGATTAACATTTACGGGGGGCTGACCAACCTCAAGGCCGGTATTTTTAATTGGTACCAAGAAACAAATCGTAAAAGTTAGATCCCCATTTCTTTTTTGCCGCCAGCTCGGGAAAGTGGGGGTGGGGGGGGGGGGGATGTGGTTGTCCCAAGACCGGCAAAAACTGCATGGTAGAACTCGCAAATGTACAGACGGAACCTATCTATGCCTCTGAAAAAGGTATTACACAAAAAATGATATAATATTGTCAAATTTTACAGGGAGCGCCCGCCCCTCCCCCCCCCCCCCCCCTCCTATATCCACCACTGATCAGTCTTAACAGGTGGACACATTATCCAGCCCTGGCGAGTATTTCTGTACCTGTAAGTGTATTAAATCATTATACTCCCAACAAAATGGTAATAAATACGCATCCTGCATCCCTATTTACAGTCAATCCAAAAGTAGCACTTCCACACAAAAAATGGCATCTTTAATCCTTCATATATCGATAGCTGAACTAGTCGTAATACAGCAGTCTCTAAAGAGGACGCAGCAATAACAGTATCTGCCCCAATGATGAACACATCCAGAACAGTATCTACCAATATGATGAACACACCCAGAACAGTAATCAGTATCTACCAATATGATGAACCCACCCAGAACAATAATATTTTGTGTCGTTTCAAAACAGTTCTTGGTTGTGTTTTACTAGAAAAAAGATGCCATTTCAGTCATTTCTGGAAAAAAATATTTTGTAATTTCATTCATTTTCAAGCTTTCATTGAAAGTGCAAATACTATTAGTTATTAGGTGAGGTTGGGTCGGATACGGATTATATCTAGTCGAGGATTCTGTATCGGGACGAGGGCGCAGCCCGAGTCCCGATACAGACTCCGAGACTAGATATAATCCGTATCCGACCCAACCTCACCTAATAACGATTTTATCCTACTAAAACACTATTAAAACGAAACAAGAACAAATGATTCTGTAAAGTAGTAGTCACCTAAAACCCGAGCAAGTTCAGATGCAATCATGACGATCGTCACGCGCCGGCGTAGCAACCCTACTACAACGCATGCGCAGTTCGTTACTGACCGGATACGGGATACGGGGGTCGGATACGGAATATATCTAGTCACCAAATTCAGGCGCTTATCCAATAGGAACGCGAGAATCGTCGCGATGGTAGGATAAAATAACAAACAGGGAACCCTCTACTACCCTTATTATTTAATACTGATTGCTTAACTCAATACCTAAATATTTTGTGAAACTTCCAAAAAAAACATTGATTTGAGAAAATAAATTTAATTTCAGTCATTTTGCCACCAAAAATCAAGAATTGTTGAAAGTTTTTTTTCTTCAAGAATTGATTGATTTGAAATGCCCATTATAGGACCTTTGAAATTAGATACAAAGCTGGAAAATGGTACCTTGGGTAACATTAACCCAAATAAACTAAAACTGGTCTCAATTTAGTTAGTCTGTCAATCAAATTAATTTCCATTTTAAGACACTCTAAAATCATGGTTGATAAGACCTATATTAAAATAAAAATATGTCGCAAAGCTCCCCCGCGCATTAGTTAATTGATGCGTGTTAGAAAGAAGAAAAAAAAGAAGAAAAAAAATTGTTTTAAATACAAAAGGTCACTTCTAGTCTACAAGGATTTCAATATTTTATATTAAAAAAACACCCAAAAACTGCATTCCGCATTAGGTTTTGAGACAAAAGATTTTTTAATATAGCCTAATCAGAAACAAGCTTCATATTGCATATTTCCAGTGGCGGCGCTTCAGGTAGGCAAGGGGGCATTCCCCCCCCCCCCCCAAAAAAAGAAGAAGTAATTCAATTTAGTTAAAATTGCAAAAAAATTGACAATTTTAGCATAAAAAGGCAATGTTTGTCCACGCTTCACGCGCATTTAATTATGTTAAACTAGAATAAATGTTGACAATTTTAGCATTAAACAGCTTAATTCTGCGCGTAAGCGCGTATTTCATATCAAATTAATAAGAATCAGACCAAATTTGATAATTTGAACGTAAAATGGCAAACTAATGTGCGCGCGAGTCGTCCCCCGCCCTAAAAAGACGTCTTGCCCCCTTTTGCCCCCCTCCCAAATTATGGTGCTGGCGCCGCCACTGCATATTTCAAAGGTCCTCCACTGGGCATTTCAAAAAAGGCAAAATATTTAATGATGCGAATTGCACAGGGGGTGAGGTACCATCCAAACTTTGAAGGGCCATATAATTCAGAAACGATTCGTTTGTGTTAATTCCATGGTTTTTAGTACTGGGTAACATTTGAGCAGCCCTTAAGGATTATCCCTTACATTAACTTTAGTGCATACCTTTATGACAGTGCTACGTTTTATCATACGTCTCATTGTCATTTCTTTCAAGTCACTTTTGATGAACAGGGGAGACGCGCCGTTCGAGAACCGCCTTGTTTCAAGATAAACTTAAAATAATAAAAAATATAATCGATGACTAACCTTTATTCTTATAATGGTTGTGGTTTGAGATGTCAACAGGCAATTGATTGTTTTTTGGCTGATTTTCAGCCGATACACACTATTTATTATGAGACTGATAATATTTTGGGGTGGCCTTGGTGGGGGGATATTTTGGTCGATTTTCCGCGTTGAAGAAAAAGTTTTGTTAATATAACCCTAACACATATACCCCAAAATACCACTACTGGGCACGTTGGTACCACCCGGCGTGGAAGTTTTTTGATGAAAAAATGGACCCAATACATACAGTCTGGGCAATACACTGCCCAGAACTGTGCTTGACAGCCGTGGTGAAGTGTGGAATCCCTCACCTGTGGTGAGAGAGGTCCCTGGATCAAATCCCGGGGGGATCGAGGGGGATATTTTGGTCGATTTTCCGCGTTGAAGAAAAAATTCTGAAAAAAGTGGGGGGAAGTGTTAGGGTTAAGGACTTCAAAATAGCTAATGAAGTGTTATTGGCGGAATTACATGTAGTGTAGCCTAGATTTCATTTTCACATTGGAGGATAAAGTTGGCGAGGTTAAAAAGTAAGGAACTATTTAATTTTTACCAATTTTGTAAGAAACTCCAACCCTAATATGAAAAAGAAGTCTAAACCCCTGTCAATACTCTCTAAATGTAAAAGAGTGAAAATCCACTCAAAAACGAGTGAAATTCCACTCGGTAAAGGAGTTAAACGAAGGACAATACTTTTTCGAGTGTAAAAACGAGTGGTCTGAAATTCACTCGGTAAAGAGTGAAAATCACTCTCTAGAAAGAGTGACAATCTGACCACTCTTTAGGAAGGAGTGAAAGTTATACACTCGATTAAGAGTGAAATCAACCACTCTTTAAAGAGTGGTTTTTGTAATACTGTTCTTGACCAAAAAATGACAGACAATAATTTTAAAGTGCAGTCCATTTTATTTTACACCATCATGAATCTTACAATTGCATAATCCAATGCTTAAAACAATACATACTGGGGCCTTTAATACCCCAAATTACGGTTTTAATCAAAAGCAAGTATTACATTTGCAATCACTTTTCACATATTTCCTAAAACTTGATGCAGAAGTGTCTTATACCAAATTATAGCCTTTATCACAAAGATTCAAAATCAGCGTATTAATTTGTTCTGGTTGCTATGGTAACCATACAAGGCCTCTGATTGGCTAAACACTTATATGGATGTAACTCAAGAACAAAGTTGTATTGCCTTCATACTTGGGGTGTATGAACATATTCTGCAGGGCAGTATGAACCAAGATCTTTCTTATATTGTTGCCATGGCAACCGATAACCAGCCAATTTTGGCCAATACCAATTAACAATATGAAAAATCTGACTCCATATACTGCCCAGTGGATTATTGTATATTGTTAACTTTGTTCTTTAGTTACATCTGTTTAGCCAACCAGAGGCCTTGTATGGTTTACCATAGCAACCATAACAAAATAATGCATTGATTTTCAATCTGAACACATATACAAGTGGGACATCTCAAATAAAGTATGACATGTTCACATTTTTCCTTGGTGCATGCATCATTAGGGGTTTCTCTACGCTATTGTAAAAGGTGCACCAAAGCATATAATTTTGGTAGCTTGTTATCGCGTCTGGTATGAAAGGACAAGTCTGCAGCATGTAAGGCTATGAAACTTGATAAATAGCAGTACGAGTAGTAGTGCATCAGGCAAATAATGAAAATGTTAAGACTCCCTCATTAGTTGCTGATCATCAATCCTGGCAAATGTAGAAATTTAAAATTTCCCTTTTTTGACAAAAAACAATTGTGTTCTTTTCTCAACCTGTTTTAAAACATCTATCAAGATGGTCTAACTATGAACCCATGATTTGCCACTGTGTAATATTGAAAATATTGTATAATTGTGAATACCATCAAATAATGAATAATGAAATAGTTGCCTCCTTATAAGCTGAAAAAAATGTGACGAGAAACCGGGAATCAAGTTTCATTAGCCTAATGGTGCGTTCAGAGTTCATAGGATTTTGTTTGCCGACGTCACTCGACGCTGGCCTTTTACGCATGTTACGCGCTTAATTTCACACAGCGTGCGTAAGAGTTTAGTGTCGGGCGATGTCGCCCAATGCAATCCGATGAACTCTGAATGCACCATAAGTGTGAGATGAAATATACCGCATATACATCAAAACAGTGTATGCATGGTAGTGAGCAATGAAGTCTCCAGTAGTACACTTCCTGATCATAAAGTGAGCTTCTTGTTCACCATCAAGTGATAAAATTGATGTAATATACCCATAAAGTCCCAGCCTTTAACAGCAGGCAATACATATGCACAATCTTGCATTGGAGATGCAATACTATGATGCTACAGCGCAATTTTATATACCCGGAAACATACACATACGGTAAGCACGATTTTCTGCACTATAAAGCTCAGGCGCAAATTGACCCTGATAAACAGGACTAGTTGACCACACAATTTTATTTTATGAAAATTGAAAAGGCAAATATTTTCAGCTTCTGTTTGTCAGATTTTCCATTGAACTGTTAACAAAAGGAAACACTAATTGGGCTATATTTCAAAATATTATTTTGTCATAATCAACTAACAACTGATTTCAAATGACCATAACGTTTAAATGGAACGTGATAGCCTTTATCAATGTGTCAAAATGTTCAGCAATTCATATAGTACAACATATTTGATATCTCAGATTTTACCTCTGCCTCATTCACTCATGTTGGGTCACATATTTGTTTCTTGTTGTCATGCATTTAACATAGAAAGCTGACAGAGCAACCAATCTGAAGTTTCTGGTACGGTTTGGGAAAACTGTCAGGAACACTGGGAATGCTGTATAGCAAGTGTACTGAGAAAAGGAGATGTAGACTCTGTACACTTTCTGTATCATTCCTAGTATTTCCGAACTGGACTAGAAACTTCAGGTTGGTTGCTCTATCACGTTGGTTTGTTATGCTTATTGCATGACACCCAGAATCAAAAGCATGCTAAAAATGTCAGCAGTTGCAGAGAGCTTACATTACAAATTTATAACATTCCCCGAATATTGAATTGCAAAATGACAAAACCTGCTAATACCTTCCCTACTCCATACTCAAGCAGCGAGGTCAGTCCTGGAACTACTCTGACACACCTCGTACTTCATCTATACAGGAAACCAAAAGTATGACTTATTGTAATCCGCAGATATAGAGGTAGAGATCCCAAAGTGTCAATACCGCCCACGTAAATTTTGTTCTGCCATGGGGATCAATTTGGTGGTATTCGGGTCCTTGCCGAGAAAAGATGCAGGGAATGCGCAATGCATATTACGCGCGCGATAATCTTGGTGTGCGTCGCGACTGTCGCAGCTTTTCTAACAGTTAAAAACAAGCTCATATCGCGGAAAGATGCAGTTGACACACGCACTCCCCGAATACCACCAAATTGCTCTCCATGGCTGAAAAAAATGGCAGCAAACTTTGGGATCTCCCCTCTATATCTATGTGTAACCTTATATCTATGTAACCTTATATCTATGTGTAACCTTATACAGCAATTCAATTCAATTATTCAATTAATTTTCAATTAAAGAACATTCTCAAAACTTCTCAAAACTATGGCAGCTTTAAAAAGAATACCTACAATTTGTGTAAGCAGTCAAGATGATAAAGCTGATTACATGAGCCACAAGACATAATTGTATCACTTTTTGTCAACTTCATTAAGCCAAGACATAATTGTATCACTTTTTGTCAACTTCATTAAGCCAAGATCTGTTTTTACTTGTTTGATCAACATCCTTAAGCCAAGACAGAAGATGATAATTATAGTCCCACAACTAGATTTTTGGGAAAGACCTTTTCAGCTTCTGTTAAACAAACAGTAAACACTGATGTATGCAAATCTTAATACAGGGGTCAGTCTGATGCTTGGACCCACCATCCTTAAGACCTCCCCTTGTTCACCCACACCCTTTAGATTCACCTGCATACTTTCACCGCTTCCAGAAAATTTATGGTCACACTTCACCAATGTACCAAACAACAACCATTGAAACACCATGTATACAACTGTTAATCACTAGTAGATCACCATGCAGGTAAAACAAAGACCAATTTGCTAGGTCATGATATAGGCATTAGAAAGTAACTATAAGGTGACTATCCCTGGGTAAGTTCAGGAATCACACTGACCCATGCATAAATTCAATTGCATAAATCTCAAACACCAAAGCACTGAGCAATCTCAAATACCAAAAGCAATGCTTTTAAATCTTAAACACCAAAGCACTGCATTTTAATCTCAAACACCAAAAGCGCTGTTTTTTAATATCAAACACAAAAGCGCTGCTTTTTAATCTCAAACACAAAAGCAATGCTTTTTAATATCAAACACAAAAGCACTGCTTTTTAATATCAAACACAAAAGCACTGCTTCAATGGTACTGCTTCCTGTTCTACCACATAACAACAACCATCTTTAAACTTCATTCTCATTTACAACATTCTCATCTGCAGCTGCATTCATCATTTGGGAGTACACCTCCCTTACTGTGGGCCTAATGTTCTTGGATACTTGATAGACAAGTCCTTCAAAGAAGTTGAAGAAAGTGGTCACAGGTCTGGCGTACTGCACATTGAACACATAGTGGAGTTTGAAAAGGCGGTCCACAGCCTCCACTATGTCTCTCCCACCTGGAATTGAGGTTTGATCTACAATTATGAAGTACTCTAATGGAATACCTTCCTTGTCTCCTAGTGCCAGAATGAATGGTTGTGCATAGATCTCATCTTTCCCTCTAGCAAATGCTTCAACATCTGTCCCACTCTGAAAATAAGAGCATGCAATAGACAAAATTATAGATTTAGAGAATAAAATATGGTTTGTAGCTGTTTTGCTATATACTGTGGTCTCATAATGTATAGGCTGTACCATATTTGGAGTCGTGTATGGTCGCCGCAGGCGGCCATACACAACGACACAAATATGGTACAGCCTATACATTATGAGACCACAGTATATAGCAAAACAGCTACGAACCATATTTTATTCTCATTCTTATTTAGTTTATTGGTTATTTTTATATTTTATCATTCAAATAGCGCTTTTTTTTAGATTTTTTTTAATCAAACAACAGCAAATTCCCCTCCTTATAAAATCGGCGAATCCAGTGCCTTTTTTACCAACCTGCTGCTTCGAATAAATGCGTCCTTGCTAACACACGCGCACGGCAACTCTGCGTTATACGCACAACGCATGCACCGGCAACTTTGTGTTCATCATAACGCGATGACTATTTATACGCACGGAACAGTTCGGGCATCATTAAAGGTGTGAAATAAGCTCCGCCCCAACTATATATTACCGGCCTGGTAATATATAGTGCGTATCCAACAAAACTAACCCAAATTGATGGATATTTGGGTTGACATTTTAAACCACGCCCCACTATATAAGAATGCATTATAAGTATTGGAAAGAATCAGTTTAGTCTCAATTTCTCAAGCTGCTTTTATATCGAGACTCCCATTGCTCTGAGAAAACTTAATATTGCCCAAATTGTCGGTACATTTTCAGAAATTTTCTAAAATCTACATAAAGTAAAAGAAATAGAGGGTGCATGTTGCAGCAGAATGAGGTAATTGTTATGCAACAATTGCAATCTAAAAAAAAATAGCTACACTGACTTACTGGTTTCCGCTGCAAAACAAATGAGAATGCATCCTTCCCCTTGCTCTTCAACCCTCTTGACATCACTGTTGGCAAATTTTTCAACAGAAAGTTGAACACATCCAGGTCATCTGCAAAATCAAAATGAACTAGCTTGAAATATCATGTGATGTAGATTTATTAGGTACATAATCAGAAACTGCATAATACATGGTTCAAACCTTGACAAAAAGATGTGCAGTATTGATTGCAGTTATAGCTATGCCATTACCTCACTAAAGTACCCTATAATATATAAAATAAGATTCTTGCATCAAGACTGTTATTGGCAACTAAATATTCATTCATTTCACTAAATATGAATGTGGATGACAACTCTTTGTAATATTTGCCAATTTCATGCTCTGCGGCGACAATAAATTGGAATAGCAAATAATATTGCCATCGCCTGGTAACTGTAGTGGAATAATACATTGTCATATTAGCCTACAGGGTTATAGTGTCACAACTCGTGTACACTGATGATGTAGTATCAACTAATATATCAATGATCGAACATTTGCTTCCAAATGAATCGGTCCAAACGTCATCCTAAAAGTTTTGAGGCTCACACCGTCGAATAGCTTCGAGTTTGACTTTCCTGCCAAATGGCCAAATTTGAATAGAAATCAATGGCTATACTGTATTTGCGATTCGCGAGGCAGTAAACTTTGCGTAAAATTAAGCGCATCCATCTCAAAGCATGCACATTATTGGAGTACGCACGCGTATATAAGAGCGCGACTAGGCACATCGCAAGCATACGCGTGCAAAACTGTTGTGTTAGAGCACGGATCCTACTGCCTTGCCAATCGCGAATAAAGTATACTATAAATAGTATTGTTTATTTTCAATGAGAATCCAAAACTTGTTAGGTAGATTGAAGTTTTAAAGAAAACTTCAATTCATAACTTGCCACAGATGTCAATACTTTTGGAAACATTGTATAAAAACCTAGTGTCTAAGTTAATTGAATCCACAGTGAACTATTTACTACAAGTATTGTCAAAGCAATAGTAAAAGGGCCAAAGGTTAGCAATTAGTATAACGTGACATATTTCAATTGTCACGTTGAAAACTGCACACCAGAGACAGGTCTGACCAAACTGACAGTGGCTTATAACTAAATTGCGTAGTACTGGTAATGGCCTTAAATTTCAGGAGCTAGCTAGACTTACTGAATCTTTTCTCCGCCTCAGCAGACAGCTTTATTATGTTGGGTTTGAAGAAAGACTTCCACTTAACCAGCATTCTTGACCCACACCCAGGGTGCAACATGTCAAACTCAAAGTTAATCTGAAATGTAAAAATGAATTCAAAGTATAAAACTATTTTGAACATGCAACAACATTAACTCTTGCTCTACTGTAAATTTAATGTAATACATGATGCTCAAACATTGTTCAGTGATCATACAAACTGCCTTCAGGTCAAGGCTTTTTATGGAAAACTCACATACTTTAAATACTTGTTATATGTATGTACAGTCACAGTCCACCACAAAATAGTCACAGTCCTCATTCGCATTTCCGCATATTCATGAGGGACATTGTTCTAACGCTTAAATGCTGCACCAAAAACACTGGGTAATGCGTATCACAAACTTCACGTAAACAAACAAAATCCAAATATGCGTAGACAAAAATAAAAAACTCAACACCTTGACGCGAAGACACAATGCAATGAACGTGTAATGTATGCAACAGTAAAGGTTGTCTACTTGTGCCTATCACACTCAAGGACCAATATTATATGTACCCTTATTATCGGGACTGTGACTATTTGATAGTCGTCTGTAATGGGGCTGTGTGTACATGCAGTATTTGTACACCATGGCAAGAAGACTCATTATCATAGTTCATTACTTTGCTTTGAGCCAAGACATTGTTTCCTCATGCCAAACACCAATGGTAGGTACTCACAAAAGTGGGCTAACTTTAGTTCTGGACTAGCTCCTGGACCAACTCACTACTAGCAATATGATGACTATAAAGGCTTTAATTCAGGATTTAGTCTACATGTAGGGCTATGCTTTAGTCCACTTTTGAGAATACAGGCCCATAGCCTTTCACAGTTGTTCACACTCATACTCCTAATTAAACATAATCATGGTCTTTCTTTTGGTATTTCACACTTTTTCACAATTGGCTATAAATTTCCTGAAGAGGTTACCTTGTGTATTCATATTAGAGGCAGGCCACACACAAAATTAATACAGTTTGTAGCTTTATGAGTAAGTTCTTGCATGTTAATTATACACTCACTAAGTTTGGCATATCTCTAAACCTTGGCATGTCCTCCAAAATCTTGCCTATCGACGGTGTTTCCTTTTCTATTTTTGCTCTTCGGTAGTTGAATGTTGCCTTGACACGTGTTTTGATTTCACTTGCATTTTCTCTAGTCGGTGGGTGGTATTTCAGCCACTCCATCTACAATTATAATAATAATAACAAAAAATAAAACAAAGAATAAATAAACAGATAAAAGATTACCGATTACCAACTCTACAAAAAAGAGAAATTTAAACATTACAAGATGCAATATAAAATACTTTTAAATACAGGTATACATTTGTAATACAGTAGCAATTTGTTATAAACACAAACTCGCTTAACCAGTAACTTCGCTTAACACGTGGTTAAACACGCATTCCCGTTTTAAGCCATATATCTTGTGTACAAACATGTCCGCTTACACCGAACAAAACAAGACG
The DNA here is from genome assembly GCA_035610835.1 of Ophiura sarsii. Classification (NCBI taxonomy): domain Eukaryota; kingdom Metazoa; phylum Echinodermata; class Ophiuroidea; order Amphilepidida; family Ophiuridae; genus Ophiura; species Ophiura sarsii. The sequence continues at coordinate 20,162,573 of CM069459.1, read as the reverse complement.
AAGTACGGCTAACACGGACCTCTTCCTGCATTCCCAATTGCTATATCCATGTATTATCCACGATATTTAACACGAACCACACAAAAAAATGACTTATTTTGTGCTTCCAGAACTTCTTTTTTGAGGAATTCAGTCAAAACCTTTGTTTTCTCACTTAATCGCACTTTTAAATAAAAGTTGTCTGGCATTTCAAGACAAAAATTGTGTTTGGAAGCTTATGCACTGTTTTTGCAAAGAATTTTTCATGGTTCTGGATGAAAACACGGGAAAGCGCATTTTCGTGATTTTTTACTTTTATTTTCGCACTTTTTAAAAAACAGACCGCGCTTTTTGCCGTTTTGAATCGCGCGAAACTCCGGTGCCTATTCTATACTTTAGTTAACAGAAATAAAATATTATTTGAAGCTCAAAACCCGGGCTCAAAACTACAAATAAAGTTCTTAATTCGGGAGAGATACTACACAAACAAATGTAAATTGTATTATTGAAATAAAACCTCATTTATGTTTTAGAAAATGGTGAAAATCTTAATTTAACATTTTAATTTTGGAAAGTAGAAACCTGAAATTGTTAACACAAATTTCGGATAATACGAAGTTCTGCCCTCAGTCCCGGCAACTTCGTGTTAACGAGTTGCTACTGTAGTTAAAAGTTGTTTCTGCTGTACAGGGTCAGAAATTTTGTGAGAATCCATTCACACAAATATTCTCCTGAACACAATTAGGAGAATATGAAGATTCTCGCAAATTATTTTGTAAGAATCTAAATGGTGATTCTCGCAGCACTCCACAAATGTCTGACCCTGCTGTATAACACCCACCTGCTCCAGCACCTCTGCTGATGGATTTGCTTCATCAACTTCTACGTCTACCTTTGCCTTCTTGGTTTTGAGGTTGGCTTGTTCAGACTTTAGTCCACGCTTTGCACTTTGGCGCATGGTTTTCAAGCGCCACTCTATGAATCCCTCACCTTCACTGTAAAAAAGCTCCTTTAGGAACAAAATTATGAGTTGAAAGTTTAATTGAAGGTGCCTGGCATGATCCACAACATTAATATGCCCCCCCCCCCAAAAACAAAAAAAAATCAAACATACTGTGTTTTTGGTACAAAGTATATTTTTCTGGCTCACATGGTAAAATTAGGTGTAGATTAGGTGAAATCATTGGAAACCTTGCCTGAAAATTTAGAAAGTGTGGTCAACCACTTCACACAAATAAAACAAATAACAAAATGTGATTTTCTCCTATTACTTCAGATGAGCTATTTAGATGAAAACCAAAATTATCTGCAAGTTTTTACAGAGTTAATTTCCCAAAGTTTTCATGAAGGAAGGACTGGGCTCAAATTAGGAATTTTGAAGGGCACCAAGGCCATTTAGTACTCTATAATGCTGTGAAACTTCAAAGAAATTGAGGGTGTCAAGTCCAACTTCCAAGGGCACCACAGCAATGGCCTTGGGCTAATTTGAGCCCTGTGGTTAAAGTACTTTTTCACTTGTTATTTTCAATATAATTTTGTATGATTAACATAATTATACAATTCGTTTCCTGCACTGTGAAAGGTGGATCTTGCCTACAAAAGATGTACAATACTGGACAATTATATTTCTAATTGAAAAATACATGCTCTGACATTTACTGACAATCTCCTGATATTTAGATCAGTGAAATCATTTTAAAAGGGGTACCACAAAAGCCACCAAAATCCTGTACCAGATATATCCAAGGAAGTTGTAAGGAAATTGTGGGTTGCACTGTACCAAAGAAAAAGGAACTACCCTGTAATTCCTTACAATTGAAAGTGTTTTGTTTTGTTTTTGTTATACTGGAACTAATTTTCCACAACCAATCAATACTCTTAAAGTTAATATCTTTGTTAAAACAGACAACCATTATTTATACGTGTGCAGAACATAATTTATATACTCACATGGCCTGCACATCCAGGTGTTCGATCCCGCAGACAAGGAAATTCTGCCACCAAAGCCTTAGCTATAGTCTCCTTTTCTTTAGCTTTAGGGTGCCTAAATAAAGAAGTATATGATGAATACAAACAAATAAATTACAAATACTTGCCACTTTCTAGTTTCAGAGTTTCTTCAAGTTTTTAAAATGCCAACATTTTGCTAATTAAACCACTTGTCTTTATTGCTGGATAGATCTATCTCTGAATAGACCCCATTCATGCGGCAGTCATTTTTCAACTTTTGCCACCCAAGCCTCGCTCTCAATGTAAATAACTGCGCCTCCGCAAATTTCTTTGCACAAGACGCAAGTTTTTGCGCCATGCACGTTGACGCCGCGCAGCGCTTTCGAATTTGTAAAATACGCAATGTGAGTGGCGGAAATGAGGCTTGGGTGGCAAAAGTTGGAAAATGGCGGCCGCGTGAATAAGGTCTATTACTTCATGCTAATAAAAGCCTGGTGCTAGAAATTGCATAATTTTTGCAATATTAAAGAAATACGTTTGTAAGCTCCTGCAAGATATGCATTATGATTGCATTGCTGAGAGAGAGAAAAACATTATTTAGATACATATCATAAACTGCAGTTTAATTTCACTGATTTCTTCATTGTTTCAGTGTTACCTCAAAGTGACATTTCAAGGACATTACACTAATAACACTGAAAATTACTACTCACATTTAATTTATCCCTGAAATGACTTAATCACAATGACATTTCATGAATTTCAGTGTTACTCATTTCAGTACTTAATTTTCTGTGTTCTGTTGTGGTAACTACATGTACTTTCATTGATGTATTTTTCTGGTGATATGGAATACTCACAGGTCTCCAGCTTTTTCAGTCAAATGCGTTGTTATGAGTTGTACTACTTTCTTTCTCAAGGTAATTAGCTGCTGTCCCAACACTTTCCCATCTTCTAATTGATGAATGATTTCTTCACCATTAATGTCTGTCTTCAAAATATCAGTAATTGTAAAATCCTGCAAATCCTGTTGAGTCGGTAGAGAATTGAGTAACATGAAATTATCCCAATGCTGCATTGTTAACATCAGCAACATGAAACTGAGTATTATAGTATTTTGGCAGTGACATCACCTTGTAATCTAGGCGTGTAACGGTTGAACGGACGTGACTTTAGAATATAATGTATTCTACAACACAGAAACCAATGAAATTGGGAGTTTTTATTTCTTCTAGTTTTTCAAGGTGCCTTTTATGATCCACAGCATTATACCAGATTATTTTAAACATTTTGCGATTTTGGCACCACCAGTTGGTTTTTATACATGACTCGCATGATGAAGTGAGACATGTTTGCAAATTCTGTGTGGTTTCGGAGATATCATCAGAGAAAAAATGCTCAGAAAATGGAGGTATAAGTTATAACACACTAAATAAAACAATAAATAACAATATAAGCAGTGTTCAAAATTTTGGTTGTCCGTTCCCCCGGGACAACCATAAATTTTCAAGTCAATACACATTTTTAAGAATGTTTTTATCAAATACATGTCGGAGCATTTTCTGATCGCAGTTCTGACACAACTATATGTTATTTGTGTTATTTTGAAGATCTGCTATAGGGCTAACATTGCAGAAGTCCAATCATGTTGGTCACAGGAGTGAACAAACGTGTTTGAAATTACGGACAACCAAAATTTTGACGGACAACCAAAAATTTGTAACATAGCTGTCTGTGGGACAACCATGTTTATTTCCTTAATTCGAACACTGATTATAACTAATAACACCATTAAAAAATTGTCAAATTTCATATTTCACAGTGGATGAGACAATTGGAGGGAAACTGACCATGCATCTATGAAAAGAAATTTTGCCCCACTTACACTTGGCTTGATCCATTTACTTGGTCCACTTTGGGTTTCCCTTGATGAGCTTTGATCACTCTTGTGTTGACTTGTATCAGTGCCTGTGTCCTTGTTCTTCTTGTAGTCTTGTATCATTAAGAAGAGCTCAAGGGGATGCGCTTTGGAAAGATTATATTGATAAAAAGTGTATAAAGTTAAAATTTTCAAATACTATATTATTTCCACGAATTGATTTGCTCTCAAATACTTCATATGATAAGGCCCTTGAAAGTTGATTTCCGGTTTCCCGTCACCAGCCCGCATTATGAAATTCCTCCCGCGTTGAGTTAGCCAGAATCATTGAAAAATACATTATTTGCCAAAATTGCCTATTTTCTGATTGATTTGCAATGATTTGCCATGTTTACATTGTTTTGAATGGGATATGTTTTGAATAGAGAGCTAACAAATTTATAAAAAGACAACATCTGCATGATAAACAATAATGATGCACAACCTAATCCGAAAGATAGGCAAGCACAACTACTATTTGGAAATGAATAATGAATACTTGTAAGGCCGCTTAAAAAAAATAGTTAGATTCACGTCCTACTGGTCTTCGAAAAGTGAAGAGGGAGGGAGGTGTTTTTTTTTTAATTCGCAATGGTAGCCAACTGCTTTAATGACGATACTGAAGGTCTGAAACTTCCAGAGTGACTCAAAATAAGCAGTGGGCTATCATTCATACATGTATTAATACTGTAAGTATGTTCAACTGGTGAAGTTTTACAGTCTAGAATAAAGACAACATCAAGTTATTTCATTGTCTATTTATTCTTCTTTTGTGTACAGAGTTTGAACAAGAAGCTACAATATAAATTAAAAAAATTAACCTGATTGGTATACAGTTTACATTCTAAGACTTTCCAACTTAATACTAATCCCATCCCCCCCCCCCCCCCCCCCCCCCCCCCCCCCTGTGTGTTGATCTATTTTAGTATCATAAAACCTTTACTATTTGTTGTATGAGATCTCAAATTCTACACATGAATATTATTTTACTAAAAGTTTCGCGGGGTCTTTTTTTCACGAATTTAGAAAAAGCAGGATTTGGCGAGGGATTTAAATTCGCGAATCCAGAAAATCTACTGTCATTATTGCTGGATTAGTTTTGCGGACGCATACCGTTTTTCATGAGAGTTAGCCGCGTACGCCATGAACTTGACAACAAAGCAAGACAGCTGTGAATCGCGCCCGTGATTGGTTGAGCTGTTGCTTAGGCCTTCCGCAATTGATTTTTAGTTTCCTGTTGGAAGTTTGAAAAAGGGGACGAGGTGACTTTTAATTATTAATTACTTATTATTTTCTTTATTTTTTTGAAATTAATTATCGCAACCAATATCAGTCTGTCTAGACGGGACTTTCATTTAATTATTTTACAAATAAGATTGATTATGTACATGAACAACAGTGTAATCATGTCACCTACTTATTCATTATATAGTTGATAGTATCAAAGTCAGAAAGTAGCAAAAGAAAAGTTTATAAAAGTTGATTTTAAAAGAGAAAATCCTAAATGAACATAAAATAATTAAATATTTTGCAATTCTCAATTTTGGACGCGGGCGGTAAACAGGAAACTCAGAATCAATTGCGAAGGGCCTTATTGAACTGCGTGTGAATGCTGCTGTCGACACTACGAGCTTGGGCGCTGCATTTAAGTGTCCGCAAAACTATTCCAGCAATAATAAATAGTTCAATGTAATTTCTATATTTCGCGAGGGATTAAATTTTGTGAATTTCATCCGCTCGCAAAATTAAATCCCCGCGAAATTAAATCCTTTTACAGTAATCTAGAGCGGAAGATCGCCAGATCTACGCAGAGTCGCTGTACGCACCCGCGATATTACCCACAATGCCATAGGGGACACAATCGCTACGGCATTGTGGGATTTTTCAACTAAAATTAAAGGAAGTTTAACGCATTATCACCCGTGATTTTAGCTACAATACAATGCCGCGTAGTGATTGTGTCCATCGGAATCGCTATGACATTGTGGGATTTTTCTAGTAAAAAAGAAGTTTAACACAACATTTTTGTATACTTTTACTTTGAAAATAGAAATTTTAAATCATATAGGGGCCTATACCTATAGGCCTATTCATGAAACATGTTATCTTCTGACAACCAAAACAGCATCTTAACGTCACTTTTTGAGTGTTCAATTATTTTGATTTGGCGGCATTTTTATTTCATCGTGCTCGGCTTCAAAAAATATTCCAAGCGCACCGCGAGTGCCGGCCCCTGGTTGCAGTCTAAACAAGTGCGTATGTGAGCGCACACGCAGCAGACGCACTACTATTATAGGTAAATTAATAATTGAACGAACATTACAAACGGCGTCGAACGCAGTACAAAGTTGAACGCGCACAAAATTATCACGCGAATGGTTGTCCGCGCTTCACGCAATGTACGCGATGCGTTGCTTAGTTGTGTTCGTTCAATTATTAATTTACCTATAGCGACGGCAAAACCCCGCAAGGCAGCCCAAGGCTGGGGAAAATCAATTTGTGGAAATAATATATAAAGAATAACAGCTTTTATTTCATGAAATATGGTCGCATTGGAGTCATTTAGATCGCACAGATATTCAGTATCCTGAAAGCTAAATTTATCAGTACCATAAAAATAAGCTTACCAGGTCCATAGGCTCATCACATGATCATGACATAGGCCTAGGCTCAAAATTGAGATAATTTGGAGAGGATTACTTCACTTATATTTGTCCAAACGACCTGAATGATCCAAATGCAAATGTGTCAGGATCAATGAATGATTCACTATAATACACATGACATTGCACAGTCACAGCGTGGACAACTGTATCGTATAAATTTGTAAGCTTTACGTGAAAGTTTTTACCGTTAGGATTTACAATGAACTGTACATCCCATCTACACTACTACAGCGCTGGTGTGTACGTGCCTCAACAAGCATGCACCAGAATCAGTCGATTCATCGAAACCCGCATCGAAACAAATTACTAGGAATAATAGACAAACTACTTGGCTCTTTATCGAACAACTATTTAAATCAATTCATGCCTTACCTTTGAAAATGTTCACCATTTCGTCCCCAAATGGTCGAAGAAACTCCTCAACTGACTCCGCCGCCATGTTCTTTGCTTTTGGCCGTCCTGCCGTCTGCTGCAAAAATCATGAAAATGTTCATATGATGCTGGCTTTTCATTGGTTGTCTCGCTTTCGTTGCCGATAATTTCTTTGCCAAAGTTTCACTCTTCTGCCGAGTGGTCGAAATTCATTCGCCAGTGTGAGATTGAGTGGAAATACGGGCCCACTCAGTGGACGAGTGAATCTTCCGATGACCGATTTCACTCAACTGAGAGTGAAAACAGCTCCGTAACGAGTGAAAGTCAGTTCACTCTGGGGAGCGAGTGAACATTTCACTCTTTTACATTTAGAGAGTACCCATCCACTTCTTTAACCCCTGAGAACTACCGGCCGATTGGTTGAAATTTAGAAAGTGTCAAATATTGTGCCAATCAGAGAAGTCGTTAGAATAATTACAATTTTCAAAATTATTAGCCTAAAATATTTATAAGCAAAACTGTAATTGGTCATCAAAATGATTATATCATGTAATTGACCAATGAGAATTATTGTACGAAAGACAGGTAGTGCCCAGGGGGTTAAATGTCCCTCAAGTTTATCCTCAATACTAGCTCATATAGAAACAAAGCTTGGGATCACTCATTAGTGACGATCCATATTTACTCATCAAATTGAATCAAAATGAAGAATTATTAATGATTCTGAACAACCAGAACAAAGAACAATTTACAAATAGAAAGGAACAATAGCAGACAAGAGATTGAGAGAATATGTCTGTTTCTCTCAGACAAGTTTAACACACATATATTTTTTTGCACATTGCCAAAAAGGTGAAATCACCATGTCTTGCACAATCGAGTGTAACCTCAATTAAATAAGTCCAATATTCATGATCTAAAATTCCAATGAAAGGGTACAGTATGTCAAAGATGATGGAAAAACAATAGATATATTCGTAGGATCCTAAATAAATTCAACAAGTGGGAAAGCACAGGCATTTTCTCCCACGCATTTTGACACCTCATTTGTCACAATAGCACCAATATTGATGAAGCAGTGTCCATTTGAATAACAAATGATGCAGTTTCCATTGTTGCACTTAACCCTATACCCATAAAAAGAGCGTTAACAAAACAGTTTATCTATAGTGAATCTTATTGCTTGCCCTAGTATTTTGCTGTTTTATCACATTATTCTCCCTTGTTATTTCCCCACACCCAGTTGGTATATCATACTTTTATTCTTTTCAACTTAGTTAAAGAAGTTATGATTTGCTAATACTCTTTAGATGCGGCAAGCTTCCAAGAGAAAACAAACCACCCGTTCCTCACAGACCCAACCTAAAAGAGTTTGTCATGAAGCTACAGAGAATGGTGATGATGATGATGACAACAATGATGATGACAACAATGATGATCAGGATGTAACCATGGTTACCAATAACTCAAATGGATCTGATTATCCTCTCCGTCCCACCTATGTTACAAGAGAAGAATGTATGACTTTAGCTGATCAAACTCTAGAGGTACCGTATCTTTGATTTATTATAAATCCCTAACCCTACTACACCATACAACAACTGTGGGGAAAAAGTGTTTCTATAACCCGGCGTGCAGGTTTTTTGGCTACAAAACGGACCCAGGCTATATAACGAGGCGAATATACTCGCCGAGTGTCGACTGGGACCCGTGGTGTAGTGGCTAGGATCTGGGCCCGGGTGCTGGAGGTCCGTGGTTCAAATCCGGTGGTGGGGGGGGGGGTCGGGTGACCTTTCTGGTGAATTTTGGGTGTCGGAAAAGAAATCTGTTGCCGTGTGGTGATCTAGAGTTAGGGTTAAAGGGACATTAAGTGGTGTTGAAAATTTTAAATGTTTAAACTGCAGGGGGATACTGCCGGACGTAAAATGCTCGTCCAGGCTGTACAAGCATTTTTTAATCAACGTTTTCTTGTACAAAGAGGGCTGATTTTTCTTAATCCTTATAGGTGTAAGTTCATACATGTAATACAATTATAAAAATATACTAATCCCAGTTTTTATCATAATTGAGGGCGCAGCCTCCAACACATCTCTTAGTGCCCCTTTAATGAATAGTGCTCAAGTGAAACAAGTCTTTCAACAATTCGAGGAGCAGGAAAAGAATAGATAATAAAATAAATAAACAAGACTGATCACAAGGGTGATATTTTTGCCTCAATTAGCATAATTGATTACGGTATTGTTTTTAATATTTCATGGACATTGGAAATGTGTAATCTCAGAAATAAATAACGGTGCGTTGACAAATACCTGCGAACGAGGACGCACACCCGTCTTTTACATTCCAACTGAGGACACATCTGCAAACGTGGACGACCTCGGTTCCTTGATACGTGCAAAATATTGCAAACAACGTTAAAACGCTATTTAAACGAGGTCCTCGTATCACCTCTACCCCCCTTAGGCCTCAGTGAGATAGTACACAGTCTAATTGGCGGTTTGTCACCCGTGTAAGCCGCCATTTTGGTCCTCGGTGTGTCGGTGTGTGTCCAGGTTGGTGGGTCCTCGTTTGGATAGTGCCAAAACTGGGTCCTCTTTTGCAGGTCATTACAAACAGGGGTGTGTGGGGTCTGGTGGCATAATTTGTAAGCTTGAAGCCATAAACAACTCAGAAAGTATCTTGCTTTCAATTTTCAGGTTTTGTTTTAGAATTGTGCACTTCCCCCTCTCTGCCTCCTTCTCTATGTCAGTGGCCATGATAAACCGATAACCTTCAGTGTATCGATGGCGAGGTGTAGCTTACAAAAGTGTACAAATGTTATGATCATTTATCATAAACCTAGTAAAAGTTATGACGTAATGAGTGTAAACTCTTTTTTGTTGTTGCAGGAATTGACCACCACATATAATACGCTTAAAGAGCGAATGACTCCAGTATTTTCAGCAGACAATTTTTTTGGTGTAGAGGTGCCTTCAGGAATCAAGCATTTGCTTAAAAACCACCCACCATGTTTCCCTCCCTACATGCGTACCACTTATGACCCAAATAGTATCCAAGAAATTCTAACTAAGACTAAGGAGATGAACAAATCTAGATTATCACATTCCCAAGAGAGTAGCAGCACAGCAGTCACTAAAGAGGACGCAGCGATAAGAGTATCTGTCCCAATGATGAACGCATCCAGAACAGTATCTACCAATATGATGAACCCACCCAGAACAATATCTGCCCCTATGATGAACACATCCAGAACTGTATCTACCTCTGTCATGAACTCATTCAGAGCAGTATCTACCCCTATGGTAAACGCATCCAGTCCAGTATCTGCCCCTATGATGAACACATCCAGAACAGTATCTGCCCCTATGATGAACACATCCAGAACAGTATCTACCTCTGTCATGAACTCATTCAGAGCAGTATCTACCCCTATGATGAACACATCCAGTACAATATCAACCCCTATGATGAACTCATCCAGAGCAGTATCTGCCCCTATGATGAACAACTCCAGTACAGTATCTACCCCTGTCATGAACTCATTCAGAGCAGTATCTACCCCTTTGATGAACGCATCCAGAGCAGTATGTACCCCTATGGTAAACACATCCAGTCCAGTATCTACCCCTATGATGAACACATCTAGAACAATATCTACCCCTATAATGAACACATCCAGAACAGTATCTGCCCCTATGATGAACACATCTAGAACAATATCTACCCCTATGATGAACACATCCAGAACAGTATCTGCCCCTATGATGAACACATCCAGAGCAGTATCTACCCCTATGATGAACGCATCCAGAGCAGTATCTACCCCTATAACGAACACAGCCAGAACAGTATCTGCCCCTATGATGAAAGCATCCAGTACAGTATCTGCCCCTATGATGAAAGCATCCAGTACAGTATCTGCCCCTATGATGAACACATCCAGAACAGTATCTTCCCATGTCATGAACTCCTTCAGAGCAGTATCTACCCCTGATATGAACTCATCCAGAACAGTACCTATCCCTATGATGAACACATCCAGAACAGTAGCTACCAATATGATGAACCCACCCAGAACAATATCTGCCCCTATCAGAGCAGTATCTACCCCTATGATGAACGCATCCAGAGCAGTATCCACCCCTATGGTAAACGCATCCAGTCCAGTATCTGCCCCTATGATGAACACATCCAGAACAGTATCTACCAATATGATGAACCCACCCAGAACAATATCTGCCCCTATCAGAGCAGTATCTACCCCTATGATGAACGCATCCACAGCAGTATCCACCCCTATGGTAAACGCATCCAGTCCAGTATCTACCAATATGATGAACTCATCCAGAGCAGTATCTTCCCCTATGATGAAAACATCCAGTACAGTATTTACCCCTGTCATGAACTCATTCAGAGCAGTATCTACCCCTATGGTAAACGCATCCAGAGCAGTATCTGCCCCTATGATGAAAACATCCAGTACAGTATTTACCCCTGTCATGAACTCATTCAGAGCAGTATCTACCCCTTTGATGAACGCATCCAGAGCAGTATGTACCCCTATGGTAAACACATCCAGTCCAGTATCTACCCCTATGATGAACACATCTAGAACAATATCTACCCCTATAACGAACACAGCCAGAACTGTATCTACCCCTATGATGAACACATCCAAAACAATATCTACCCCTATGATGAACACATCCAGTACAGTATCTGCCCCTATGATGAACACATCCAGTACAGTATCTGCCCCTATGATGAACACATCCAGTTCATCTACCCCTATGATGAACACATCCAGAACATCATCTATCCCGCCAGTGAACAAACCCAGACAAACTACATTTGCATCACAGCTCAACAATGATACTTCACAGAAACCAAAGGTAAAGATGATTAATTCCCCTTATTTTTAAGTCTATGATGGTTCTATGTGTGCAACTGTCAAATATATTTGATTTATAGAGACATATTTTATATATTGACTGTTTCTTAGATCGAGACTCCTCCGGTTATATGGCCCTAAATATTGTATCATATTAATTTTCACATTCATATTTCACCAGTACTACTTTTTATTAGCAGGGATATAGTGAGCACAATTTTAAAATCCTTCCTCATTTTTAAAGGCTTGTCCGTTTCTGACCTACCGTATAATCCCTATCAAGCGCCCAGGGCGCTTTAAACTAAGTCATTTTGGATGGACGCTTATTTGTATACTGATTTTCAAAGTTGTTGACGTCAAGGTTGCAAAATTCAACAACCTTTTCGGCCCAAGACTACAAAATTCGACAACCTGCAAATTCAGGATGTTCGTCAATTTCACTCCATTTTCGGTAATTCACAACACCACTTTAAAAGCAATTTGGAGTCCGAGGCTTAGTGTGATGTGAGTAATGGGTGGGCGGTTAATAGTTTATATTGTTTAAAGTCACCTGAGAAAAAAGGGGTGGGCACTTATTAGGGCATGGGCGCTTAATAAGGATAATACAGTACCCTAATTTTGAAAACTGACAAATTAAATGTTATTGTACAAAATGAATACCGCCCTAATTTTGGAAATTTCAGAAAAAGTTTTATTTTTCTTCCAGAATTTTGCTTTCCGGAAATAAATACACTATCATATTTTTAAAACTGTTTCTTTTATGTCTTCTAAATTGTTTTAAAACATGAATAAATTGATTAAATAGTAAAATATTCTCATTACATCTTATTGAGCATTTGTTTTAAACTACAAGTATACATCTTTTGAATGTGATCTACAATTGATTTGTTTAAATCTGACCGACGACGGACCCTACCTTTTGGAGGGGATCTATATTGACATAAACAATTGCTCTTTCTTTTAGGGGGCCCTGATTGCAATCTATTGTCATGGAGCAATATTGTGCACAATATTGTGCATATCTTATATTCACTAATTTGATAAGTAGAAATGTTGTGATAATGTTTACATGTGTCCCTACGCCCACTTTCAGTTGTTATGAGTTTTGTGTTATTTATTTCCTCAAAATGATACTTATCTTCTTATTTGACAATTAAGTTACATTGCATTGAACTATCTATATTGCTTGTGATTTTATCCCATCAGAATCTGACTCCGTCTTCGTCAAACATCCTAGAAAATATACGAGAAGAATTAACGTGCGCCATATGCACTGATGTATTGGTTGATCCAAAAGACCTCGATTGCAGGCATACATTCTGCAGAGCATGTCTTCAGCAATGGTTGGATTCTAAAGTAGTAACTGCATCCATTCAGTGTCCCGTCTGTCTTAAAGATACTCTGTTAACAGATGAAGGTATTGGTGGGTTGAAAACCAATATCATTATACGGAATCTGGTGGATCAATTGCGATTTGCAAATGAGTCTGATCAACCGGTGGAAAATGGTGTAACTGATCAGCAGCTGATAAAGGATGTAATCCACCCAGAACAGGAAAACAATTCTATAAGACGGACACTTGATGAATTGGTTGACAAGAAAGGCAGATGTGGAGCTGATTTGAAAGAGAGTGTAGAAAGATATGACGTGTGGTCAAAATGTGTGAATAAATCTATACGACAGATTGAGACATACAGCAATACGCTGATTAATCGGATTCGTAAAGAGGCCAGGGAAAAGGTTAAGTATGTTGAAGACCAGAACAAGCAGCAGAAGGTTGTCTTCTTTTCATATGGAAAAGAAATGAAACGAATTACCTCAGATTTAAAGAAGGCAATTGATGTCAAGGAGCATCAGCTGCAGACACGAAACGGTGAAGTATCTTCCACAGTTTGTGAGGAAGATATCCAGCATGTTTTGAATGAGGAACTGCCAATTATACCCCGGAATCCAGAGGTGCTGTTTTCAAACAGTGACCTACATAATGAAGATCGACTTGTAGGACAAGTGATTATTTATACGGATAATGAGGAGGAGGATCAAGATTTCTTGATTCACGAACCAAATAATCTGTGGTAACACCACAAATAAAATGAGTAGCGTGTATACTATTGGACAACCAAATGTAACTGTACATTTAAACAAATATTACCAATAGCAAGCAAAATTATAGTAGATTCATATATTGGCCGATCGGTTATTGGACAACGGCACAAGAAAACTTAGTTACTATTCTGGATGTACCTCATGCATGTCATGTGATTCAAAACACGGGAAAGGAAAGCATAGATCAGATTAAGATTTCAAATCACTGCCTCTCCCTCAATTGGAAGGTACATTAATGCTACACAGGCTAAAGTATGTGAATCTACTTTCAACAACTCCCCCATACATTAAGTACAGTTTAGCAATGCCCATTGTTAATTTGAGATAAACCACAGTACTATGAAACCAGAGTGCCGATCGAACCGCACCATGCGGATAATGTGTTTACGCAGTCGCAGTGTGTGTTGTTTTGGAATGATCACTGTTTACATTGACTTCTGAAACTAAAATATTGTTATTTTAATATGATCACTTTTTTAAAGGTTTTTAAAAATAGTTTGAATGAAATTTTTAAAAATAGTTTGAATGAAATTTTTAAAAACAAAGTTCTTATTTGCATTGTCTATTTATGAAATGGCATTCAAATCCTTGGAACTTCAGTGTAAACATGGTAAATGTGCATCACCAACCAAAATAAAGTCAGATTTTCATTTTCGCACTTGGGTTATGAACACGTAGGAAAGTGTGACAGGTATGCGTATGGGCTGCATTAATCAATTGAAGCATCCCAATCCTCATCTTACTATCGACGGGTGAGTTGTCGCTACACCCCCAGTTTATTCAATAATTTGCCTATCGATACACCAAGGCTGCGTGTAGATTGAAGAACCTAATGTTATTTAAACGAAAACTGACTTTGTTTTGGTTTGGATATTTATAACTATATTAAAGGTATATTATGTGATCTTTCCAGGGAACGCCCTCAACATCGAAGAAAAAAATTGAAAGCAGATTTTCTTGCAGAATTACATTTCTGATCATAAATCGTACATATATTCCAAGTTACAGGTCGATACGATTCTTAATTACTTCAAAATCATGGTTTTAGAGTGAAAATAAACTGTCAAGATATAGCACGACAGTTTATATTTTCACAGCATCTTGTGCGTCTAAAATAAGAACCATTAGAGTTATGCAACTCAAACTTTGGAATACGATTTTTTTGAGGATGACCTTTCATGTAGAATAGTAAACTTCAAGTTGAAAATCGGAACATCTACCTTTTAGACGCAAAAGATGCCGTGAAATGAACCCATTGAGTTGTACACAAACGATATTGGTGGTTACCACCTTTCGCGGTAATTCGACGTTATTTCATCGATTTCTCCGTTATTATACCGATTTAGGCCGTCAAATTTCAGTATGATGATGAGAAAAATACGAGCTTTCATATGATATGAAAATCTCCGTATGTTTGAAATAATTCTGTGTTACGAAAATGTGATCGGGTCATCTACCTTTAAGTCACTTTTAACATTAACCTTATAATGTTATTCTATTGAATTATGTATCTTTATTGGCCTGTTTTCATGATTTCTTGTTTTGTAGCTTTTTATGACATCACAATCAATAATCATCATTCACTCATAACTTTTTTTGTAGTGATCGTAGAAAAATGATCAAAACAGTTCTGTAATCAGCACAGTTTTAGCTTTCTTATTATATAAATATCTCCAATATGAAAAATGCCACCATGTGGTGGGTTTTCACAGATCACATCACAAATGTATAATTTAATATTTGTTTATGTAGGAGCTACATGTACCGGGTGTCCCTAAAAAAAGGGTGCACATGTTTACCCAACTTGTTGACCATGAAGTTCTAACATTTGGGGTAAGATGTTTACATATATTGAAAGACTAAACACCTGGCTTTCAGATGCTGCTTATTTCATCTGATTCGGATTTGTCAATCCTGAGATATGGACAATTAACTA
Source organism: Ophiura sarsii (assembly GCA_035610835.1). NCBI lineage: Eukaryota > Metazoa > Echinodermata > Ophiuroidea > Amphilepidida > Ophiuridae > Ophiura > Ophiura sarsii. Next base: position 20,146,755 of record CM069459.1, on the reverse strand, counting down.
GAGCTACCCAGAATCGATGTTGTGCCACTTTACAGTTTCAAAGGGTTACTCCTAAGATATTACTTCCACTTGTACGATTGCCTTTCACCAGTGTTATGCAAAATAACATTTTTGTATTGAGATTAAATAGGTTTAAATAATAGAATGAGTGCCTGTGTATCCAAGCAGAACTGAATAATAAAGATGTTTGTTACATGATTCGAACAAGTCCTTTTGACGAGGTTTCACAAAATAGTTATTGGGCCTACATTTTCAAAACAAGACAGACGTCTATATGGCTGGGTGCGGCCTCAATTCATTAGAAAGAAGAGGGTGTTCATGGTCTTAAAATATCATGAAACGAGAAGTCCAGCAGAAGTCACCAGAGAGTTTGCCATTCATTTCCCAAACACTCACGTACCATCTAGGAATACACCTATACAAAGGAGTACTGGAAATACTTGGTAGATGGTACAATCACCAATATGAATAAAGAACATTCTGGAAGACTAGGATATGAAAAGTGGCAGGACACAGTAACACATTGAAAACGTGCGGCGTGCACTTCAGAGGGATCCCAGAATATCTGCTTGTAGAAATCCCTTACCACATATGCCAAGGACATCATTTTTGTTCCTCATCCTCTTTTAAACAATACTGGTCAAATGCACACCCCAATGTTTCAAGACGATTGATGCCCATGGATAGACCAATGTTAGTATCGTTTTGACGCTCATATAATCATTCTTTCTGTAAAAGTGGCACAACGTCGATTGTGGGTAGCTTTGATAAATTGGTATATCTCAGGATTGACAAATCCAAATCAGATCAAATAAACGGCATCTGAAAGCTGAGTGTTTTCCCTTTCCGTGTGTATTAACATATTACATTAAACTGTAGGACTTCATGGTCAACAAGTTGCGCAAACATATGCACCCTTTTTTTAGGGACACCCTGTATAGCTTTGGAGATAACGTATTGACTGTAGTCCATTCGTTGTAGTAATGGTTAATGTTTTATATTTATACATAGTGTTTAGTTATTGTTCTAGTACATGTAGGTGTACATTTAGATAGCTGATCATTTAAATAGCTGATCAAACTACAGGGTGTCCCAAAAGTTTCAAAACCAATTTAAAGATTTGTATCTAAGAGAAAACTTGTAGAATCATTTCGGTAACAAACATAACCCCTTTTTGTGGCCCCTCAATATAAATCACACGCTGAGAGGTTTGGCTACATAACTCACAGTACCATAAAATTGTTCAATTTGATGGACGCACACAGTGTAATATGTAATCACATGGCACGTCCGCGTGATCCTCATATTCCATTCATACATTTTCGGAAAAGGTTTTCACTTATTAAAATTTTTGTGTACAACAATAATAATGTTCATAATAAGGATTATATAAATCTAAAATTAAATACAATCATTGTAGAGAACCTTTTTTCTCTTCCCTATCTCTTTCCTTTGTGTCGCATACTTTATTCAGCTCATTAATTATAATACACTTTTAATTATATGAAAGTGCAGTTTTACAGTTCGGGAAACTTTCATCTGTATTTTGGCAACACAGATAGCTGTTATTTGTAAGTGTGGTACCAAAATAATTCTACAAATCTTCTCTATCCAAATATGTTTTTATTTTTATACTGCAAACTATTTATCCGGGAATATAAGTTTTGAAAAGGTTTTAACACTTTTGGGACACCCTTTATTTGTGGTGTAGTATGCATTTGTAGTGTTCATATATGTATAACTTTCGACTTTATTGTTTAATTTTTTTGTAGTGTTCTATATTTTAATCCTCAAACATACACTACAACTTATAAACGTTTATTTTTGGACAGCGCATGCTTTTTAAGTTCCTCTCCACTGTGTCAAATACCTTTTGGAAGTCCAAGAAAGCCATGTATGTACCTTTTACCTTGAATATATAGTAGCGAGTAGGCGTGATGATGGCAAGCCTATGGCTTTCTTGGACTTCCGAAAGGCATTTGACATGGAGGAGCTTAAAAAGTACACCAAATTGTACACACTGTTCCAAAACTACACATAAGTGTAGTGATAGTATTGCTTTGCAGTGGAGGCCCCAGCATCATAATTTTTTGGGGAAAAAGGGGGGTGGGGGGGGGGGGGGCAAGAATTTTGTTAGGGGGTCATGAAGAAAAGAAGATGCACGCAATTGTTTTTGCCATTTTACGCTAAATTGTCAAATTTGGTCTAATTCTAAAATACTCCACTTGTGATGAGTACTAATTTAATATTTAAACACATATAATCGGCCGAGTGCACCAATGACGGGTAGCTGAAGAATAGCGCTACCTCACTAGTAACTGAGGCGTAACCCAACATTTTGAGAGCGCCAATGCGGGGTAAGCTACTAGGCTAGTAACTGGCGGGTAATTTACGCTAAATGTTATACCTGACCGGACCCAAGAGTAAGTTGGGGCATAACGTGTTATGCCACAAGTCAGTCGATTCTAGCAGTAGCGTAAATTTGTTGTGAACATTGGAGGGGATGATTCGCTAATGCTGAAGGACCAATTGCGCTTGCATGCCCAGGGGGTGTCTATTTGAAGTGGAATGTGACCCCTCATAAGCTGAAAGATTTTTATATTTTTGAAAATCCATTCATGCAATTTGGTGATTTTTTTAGTCAAAATTTAGATCAACTCCTTTTGCCCATTCAAACACTAATCGCACCGACTTTAGGTCATATTTTGACTAAAATGTACCAATTGTCCAAGGATCTTAAATAATGACTAAATACATAAACTTATTATTGTTTTTATTAATTAAAGACTGATAAAGGCAAGTTTCAACAGTATTGTGAGTGGAAGGGTAGAACTATAAGACGAAATAAAAAAAAGCATATTGTGCCGTGCGTGGTCTGGGAATCGAACCCGGGTTACGCGGTTAACAAGCGAAGGACAAGGTGTCCACGCCACGGAAGTATTTGTGTTAAGAGATGTGTTATAATTGTATATAATTGTATCCATCGGGTGCTTGTGTTTGTCATTAAAATTGTGCTTTTTGGTGCAAAGTTTGTATGTGCCCCTCGCCCAAAATATGTTTGTAATGTCATGATAGTCCTTATTTTTGAAAAAGCGGTAAACAAACTTCGAAATTTTTGACCATAAAATGGCATAATTTTTTCCGGATCGCAGGCCGACTCCACATGATTCTTGATTTACACTCACCTATGACCTAGCGAGTGACGACACGATTTTAATATAACGGAGGACCATTCACGCCAGAATTTTACAATAAACTATAGGTTAACACTTTGCATATGCGCCAATTAATTTTGTAAGGGGACGATGCTGATTAATGTGGATATTTACCTCGCTAGTTGCTATTCTGATGTTACTCGCCAGTTATGCTCTAAGAATTACATCGTTAGTAAGTTATGCTACAGTTAGAGCATAACTACTAGGGAGGTAGCTTACCTCCCTATTAAGTTACCCGTCATTGGTGCACTCGGCCGTTACCTAATATAGTCTTAGGTACAATGTAATGGTCTAATAATAGTGTTCTGTTTTAATACTATACTCAAACATAAATGACTAAATGTCTATTCATGTTGTTGTGCAGTGTTCTATACTTATACTCTATTATACAGTGTAGTAAATTTAATTGAAATAGTCCATTTATGATGCAATAAAGTTATCCATTTTTATCCTGGTTTTAAAACCAGAAGGGAATTTTGTTATCATGTCAATGTCCGTCCGTCCGTATGTGTCTTTTGGTTAGCCTTTTGGTTCAAGATTTGTTGGTTAGTCTTTTTTCCGAATGCCGTATCTTTTGAACGGATGGACGGATTGACTTCAGATCTTCACTGATAGGTAGGCCATGGTCAAACACTGTGGCTGCTTGTTTTCGGGTTTAATTTGCATAGGTCATCCGAGGTCAAAGGTCATCCAGGGGTCAAATTGTAAAAGTTGCCCCATTGACTTAAAACTAGGTCAATGGTCAACAAGGGGTTAAATTGTGCAATGAACACTGGGGGAACATGTAAAAAAATAATTACAGGTCATCCAAGGTCATCTGAGATCAAAGGTCATCCACAGGTCAAATCCTAAAAGTTGCCCGATTGACGTCAAACTTGGAGAAAAGAAACATGAACACCGGGGGAACATGACCCCTATGTGACCTTTGACATCATCTAGTTGATCTCCCAGCCAGGGGGATTCGCAAGTTGTGACTTGCAGTATTTTAAAACTTAGTTATTGTGACATGGCAACAATAATTATAGAAACAGTCATTTTAGCCACTAAAGCATATGCAGTGATGTGTTGGAGGCAGCGGGGTTTGTAAAGTATTTAATTGTTACACATTTCACAAAATCTAAATGGCAATTGTTGACACACATGTAGGTATGGCTCTATTATTAAGATACAAACATTTCTCAAGAAACACAATTTTAAACTATATTTGGGGTAAAATTGGATTTCTTTTGGAAAAAATTGTTGTTTTATTAATATCATTTGATAGACCCATTCTTTTGGTTATAGAACAACTTTCAAATTTGTAGAAGATTTCCTTTTTGAAATATACACAATTATAAGTGACAAAAGCAACGAAAATAACATTGGATTTGTATGAAAAATATAAATAATAATTCATTTCTGGACTTCCTTTTGATATGTGCATGATGATGTTACGATGTAGTACTTGTAAACAAACGGTAATTCAATTAATACTATATCGGTTACTAACAATTAATAATATGATTGTAGGAGTACTGATGACTTAATTATTAATGTGCGTCATGAAAACGCAGAGGATCATTTAATTTTTTTTATTTGTGTTAATTAATATTTCATTGGCAGTAATACAAGTGAAATTTTGTATATTTTAGAATTATTTTAATCATGTAAAATCAGCCATTTTTTGGTGAAAATCTGTTGAACTTTTTTTCTTCACAAATTTTTAACAAAATTCCTGATTTTTGCAGATTTTGGTGACATTTTAGGTTTAAAAAAAACCCAAAAAACCCCACCGACCTTGCATGACTGGTCCATCAAGGTGTTTTTTATGTAATGGTCGTTTGAAGGAGAGCCCATCAATTTCGTAGTTATTAGTTGTATAATGATAATTTCCTTTGAATGTTAACTTAAAGGCATATTATTGAGAGCCCATCAATTTCGTAGTTATTAGTTGTATAATGATAATTTCCTTTGAATGTTAACTTAAAGGCATATTATGTGATCTTTTCCAGAGAGCGCCCTCTATTCATTATTTTTTTTAGAAAGTAGATTTTCTTGCAGATTTACATTTCTGATCATAAATCATACATACATTCCAAGTTACAGAGCGATACGACTCCTAATTACCTCAAAATCATGGTTTTAGAGTGAATTTAGAGTGAAAATATAAACTGTCGGTGTTATCCGACAGTTTATTTTCACTCTAAAATCATGATTTTGAAGTAATTAAGAATCGTATCGCCCTGTAACTTGGAATGTATGTACGATTTATGATCAGAAATGTAAATCTGCAAGAAAATCTTCTTTCAATTTTTTTTTCGATGTTCCCTGAAAAGATCACATAATATACCTTTAATGGGAAAACGGAAATGTGGTACCTGTACACGAAATTGTCACACATTATTTCTAGTCTTATGGATTGCTCTCATATTGTCAGGATAACAAGAAAACTAAGATGTTATTGCATACTGAGTCTGAAAACTTGTTTTTCTTTCTTCAAGGTAGAAAAGAACAATTTTATTCATATTATCAAGACCTTAAATATGCATTTCTGTCGAATAATAAATATATTTTATTACCGTGTGATTACCAATCTATTTAAACTCTTATTGTTTCTTTGTTTTCTTAATACTTTGTTTTCTTAACACTTTGTGTTCTTAAATTTTATTGCAATACAATCAGAATTAAAATTTTACAATTATTTTTGTGTTAAAAAGTGTCATTAACTTCAGCTATGATATAAATGTTCAGAACATAAAATTACTAAAAATCTATTATTTCATCATTTTGCCGCAATTTTTGATAAGATTTACAAAATTGCATTAAAGGTAGATGACTGGATTTTCAACTTGATGTTTTCTATTTTACATGAAAGGTCATCCTTAAAATTGTTGCATTCCAAAGTTTGAGCTGCATAACTCCAATGGTTCTATTTTTAGAAGCGCAAGGTCAAAAGACATGTGCCCATTGAGTAGTACACAGACTGGTTGGTGGTTAACCACCTTTGGCAGTAATTCACCACATTTTAGCCTATGATTTCTAAATGAAACATTTCTGGCTCCTAATATTTTACAGACATAATGAGAAAAATATGGGGATTCTTCTGATACCAAAATATCTTGATGTGAAAAAAAAATCATAGCCCCCAAAAAGTGATCGGGTCATATACCTTTAAACCCTTAATGTGATGAATGTAACTATGAACTAATAATCAGATTATTATCACCATTTATATGACAAAACTGTTCAAAAAATTGTGTACCTTATACTCCATTATAAATAAATTGGTATATTTTTCATTTCAGAGACCTTTATTTTGCCTAAATTATTGTTATTTTATCTTTGCATTACAATTGCGGCCTCATGTGAAAAAACAGGTATTTTTCCGTAATTGTGTGAACATTCACGGATAACTAATAATACCATGCCAGCTTTATTATGAACATTTACTAGAACTCCCAAATAAAATCAATTGGGAAAATATTTGGTCTCTTCCTTTCAATGTTGAAGAAAAAAATGAGATATTTACAATTTAAACTGCTACGTCGTGTTATTCCAAGTAATTCATTTCTAAAATCTGTAAATATTGATGACAAAGTGCCTTTTGTGTTCAGAGAAAAAAACTATTGAACACATGTTTTGGCTATGCCCAATTATAAACAGTTTTTGGCAAAATGTTGAATTATGGATTAATGATTAATGATACACTGAAAACAAGCATAAAAGTTGATTGTAAGGATATTATGTTAGATTTTTCAAACCACTCTAGATATAATATGATATACTGATACATGATGTGTTATACGGTACTAAGTATTATTTGTTTCAAAATCGGTGCTAAAAAGGGAAAATCCGATATTCAAAGATTTTAATCTTTCAATATCGGCAGTGGCGGCGCCCTCGACCCCCCTCCCACACTTTGCCCGCCTCAAAAAAATCAATTTAGTTAAAATTATACAACATTTTACAATTTTAGCATAAAAAGGCAATTTTGTTACACACTTCGTGAGCATTTTCTTACCTAATTATGTTAAATTATACCAAAGTTGACAATTTTAGCATAAAACAGCTAACATTTTGATCAGCCAGAACCGGAACACTGCAATAGTCACATTTGCTGTTCATAAGACGTCACAATGACGTCACCAAACATGGCCGACCTCAAAATCCCGCCCTATTCGCTGGACATTAAAATATAGGCCAAAATAGAAATCTTCGTCAAAAAAGTTCCAAATATCGGAATTTCATGCGTTTTTTTGCGTATAAGTGAGGGATAGGCCTATACTACTATCTACTATCGGACTTTGACGGCTTACCCTACCCCGGGTAAGGTGGCACCCTCGGTCAAAATGAGCGCAGGGATGTAAAAGCGATCACCTAGACGCCCTTGGTCACTGTTCTTTGCGTTTATCGGCGACCCCCTCCCTTAGGAGGATGTGGGTTTTAATGCTTATCTTAAGTATTCTTTCTGTAAAAATGGCACAACATTGATTTTAGGTAGCTTTAAAGTTAATTGATCATATCTCAGGATTGACCAAACCAAATTAGATGAAATAAACGGCATATGGTCTATCAACCATTGTTACACAAATTCTAGATGTTCATGGTCACACCTCTCACTGTCAGAGGTGAGAATTACTTGACTTTGGTATATTAAATTGTTGTGTAGTGTTATACTCGTTTTACACCAGTAAACCTACCCCTTCCCCACTGACAGCCAAAAAGGAGTCCAGGTAACTCCTTAGTCGGAGTCAAAGTGACTCCGTGACTCCATGTCAAAAACAACTCCACCTTTGGAGTCAAATGACTCCCTAATGGAGTCAAGCAGCAGTGACTCATTTAGGGAGTCACTGATTTATGACTCTATGTTAGGAGTCACTGTGACTCCTCAGATGACTCCAATAGAGTCACACCTAGGCTGGACTCCCTTTCGAGGGTAATAATGACTCCAACTGGCTAAATATAGTCACCATGACTCCAGGTAGGAATAAGACACTGAGAACTGTGGGAGGGGGGCAGGCTTTAGGGTCATGGCTCTTTGATGTTTATGGTCTTGCTCGATGTATTTGCATTTACTTTGCGAGCAATCACTTCCCTTTTCCTTACCAGTGAGGAATATGCATATCAATATACATTCAACGGTGTTAAATTAATGCATCGACTTAATTCAAATAAATGGAATAGGTTTAAATAAATAAAAGGTGCAAATTAGTTCATTAGCATAATTGAAATGGTACACACGAGCACCGGTGCTAATTTTTGTACCATTGCAATTATGCTAATGAGTGATTTGCGCATTTTAAATCGGCTAATAAAAGACCACGTAAAATATGCAAATTAGCTCCAGAGAGTCAGGATGACTCCTTTGGAGAGTCAATGCATGTTTTAAGTAACTCCTAAGGTAGAGTCAAGAGGCCTTTACTCTACTTAAGGAGACCTAAGGGGTCAGAGTGACTTTTTAGGGGAGTCAATGCATGTTTTAGGTGACTCCTAAGGTAGAGTCAATGGGTCTTTACTCTACTTAAGGAGTCAGATGACTCCTTTTTGGCTGTCAGTGCCTTCCCTCCAGGCTCCATCTCTTGAACTTATTATTGGATTGATACTGTATATTTTTTTCAAAAATCTTACAATCTTAGGGGGTGCTGCGCACTCCTTAAAGAGGCACAGAGAGATTTCTCAAAAATGAAATTCAATATTTTAACCTTGTTTAGATAGATGATATACATATAAACCCTCTCATGTAAGATTTCTTAAAAAAAAAATCAGTAAAAAATTAAAAATAAAGACATTCTCAGCATTTCCGAAGGTATATTGCTTTTCACTTTTTTGGGGTATTTTGGTTAAAAGTCACCACCAATTGGATCAGGGAGGTCATGACTATGCATCACGTAACAAGCCATGGGTGGTCCGACAAGGTTAGTTTGAATAAACATGAAACAAATAAGTAAGAAGTCATATCACAAGCCTTACACAAGGTAAAAATTGGACATTAATGCGAGCGCCCTCTTCGACGTTCAAACTGCGTGTTTGTGAATAATCATGAACCAGAAAGCTACTGTGGTCACGCCTCCTGGATATAAACTGCAATATCAATGCCGCCTAGTGACGCTATAGGGCGTTACTTCGTCTGCTTCATTGTAATATTTAAGTATAATAACAGGGGATGTAGTCTATCGTCGTTATATTTAAATGATCATTATGTTCCAAAATGTTGAAATATTAGAGAAATAGCCCATCAGATACCACTATCTATAGGAGTGTAAGATAAAAGAATAGAATAGCAATTACGGAATTATTATTCCATGATGGTAAGATGTTTTAAACTCTATAAAACAAGTACGGGTAATATTCAAAGCTTATTTTCTCAGTGAATTACGTTCATACCATATTTATTTTTGGAATTCCGTACTTTCTTATATACTCAAGTTATATTTGATTCTCATTTGAAAACAATTCAGGTAATACAACGTCTACTGTTGTGACATTAGTATTACTAAACTTTGTTCACCAAAACGTCAAGTAGTAAAAAGCCCATTTCATAATCATGCGAGTTTACTTTCCTTTCAAATATCCCGCGTCAATCCCAAGAATAAACTGAATGGTCTGTAATATCGATGAATGACACATGATTGATTTCTTTTGATTCACTTTCTACCCGAGTCGTCGGTTCCCATCAAAATACCCCGTGATGCAATGTCTCTATTATATTCAATGTTATTGATTGAGATAATGTTATGAATACTGCATGCAGTATTGAGATAAGTCAATGATGTCTGACCGTGCTATCGATTTAGGAATTATAATTCCGTGAAGTATTATTATAGACATAAACGTTTCTGTTTGATATACTGATTAACATTTGAATTGCATAATGTCTGGTTTACCGCGAGCTTTGTGATAATATAATGTTCTCGTGTAATTGATTGACCTGGAAAGGACCTTTTTGGATTTGAATGGGAATCAGCCCAAACTTACAACTGTAAGGATTAAGAAAAATCGGTTGCCTTTGTGCTATAAAACGTCGTTTCAAAATATTCTATCCCCGGCTCGGACAGCATGTTATGGTCATTGGGAAATAACGACATATGTATTTGGTATTTGTTAATTCTCTGCCACTGTTATCAGGAATTGTCACTGTGGCCGAGTGGTCTAAGGCGGTGGTCTAATGAAAACGTGCGCGTGAGTTCGAATCTCACTGGGGTCACTTTTTTCTTTTGTCTTAATTTTTCTTATGATTTTGAAGTATTTATGAATCGTATCGCTCTGTAACTCAGCAAAATTTATGATTTATTATCAGAAATGTAAATCTACAAGAAATCTACTGTCTAAAAAAAATATGAGTAGAGGGCGCTCTAAATAGATCACTTAATATACCTTTAAGTAAAAAAAGGAATGAGAGGTTAACTTTGTACATAAACTTTGATGTGACTTTGATAAAATATGTACAAAAATATCATCTAAATATGTGCAAAGTGGCATGTTGGTTCTCAGGGAGGGGCATCCATTTTCAACTTTTTTACTACTAAAAGGGAGGGGTTTTTTTAAACAGAATTACCACTGAAGAAAATTGAAGCTGCATACATAATTTTCATTTTAAATTAGCCGGGAAAATCTATCAATTGAATGGATTGCTCTTCATTATATGGAATGTGGCTTGTATTGTTGCTGCCTCAAGTGGTGTGCATGGATGCACTAATCAAATTTATATAGAAACAGTAATGAATACAGCCATACAATAACGGCTGCCGTGGAGGATTTTTGAGTAAGCAGTAATATGGATAACGTTATCATTGAGTACTAAGCAATATGGGAGCTATTAAACATAATAATTGTTATAATATGGTTTTCTGATTTAGGTCTGAAATGTGTGTAAGCAAGTAGCCTTATGAATATTACTCCCCCTAAATATGTAATTTTTACACGTTTTTACACTATTGAAATAATGTTTCATACACTCTAAATGCCACTAAATACAAATACAGTTATACCAATCTTTATTGATATACTCCTGGCAAAATCATGTGAATTTATTTTAGAGAAGTTACAAACATGCCAGTCATCATGGGCTGATCACATACATATCCATAAGAGGTCTTTTTGAATTGCATTCAACAACATGTGTACGAACGAAATAGTTGGTCTAGAATTGATCGTTCTGTAAATAGTAAATTACTCATTACTTTGAAATCATAGAAATCATCACAAGTGCTGATATTATCCCGGCAGTTGAATGATAAATTGTACTTGGGTGTAAAAAGATAATAATATCACGAGGTTCGAAATAGCTCAGTCGGTATTAAGAGCTTTAGACTCTCAATCAGCAAGCCGTAAGTTCGAATCTTGGTTGAGGTTCTTATTGTTATCTATTTATTAAATTTACGTTATTCATTTATTTATTTATTTATTTATTTATTATTATTATCTATTTACATTTATTCTAAAAAATATTTGACTACATATTTATTCATATTGATTTCTTTCTTTTTTCTATCTTGATGGGTTTATTTATTATTTATGTGTTCATTTGATTTTCAATTAATTAAACATTTTTCATATACATTTATAAACTACTTATTCATGTGTTTGTCTAATGATTTAATTAAATAACTAATTAATGAATTAATACATTTATTTATTTATTTAGCTATTTATTTACCCATTAATTAATGAATTATTAATACATAATTCGTTCGATGTGGTCGAGCTGATAAACTTATCTTATTATAAATAAAAAATATCATACATGTATTGTGTTTCAATTCGTATTAAATCTAAACACAAACTATTAACTTTAATTTCATAATACATTGTTTATTAGTATTTTTAAATCTGTCATAGTCTGAATGTCGAAACCAGCTTATACTAAAGCGTGTTCAGGTTATTTGAAAAATAAACCATACGCGTGTTGATAACACTGGATTAAAAAATCGCGCTGACTCTAATAATGAGGTCGTACTACAAATTAAACTGAATGATGATAATCGATTGGCCATCCACTATTCACTATCGAGGTGTTACGTGTAATGTAAACCAATTATAACCATACCCAGAGGAACTGGATCACGCTTTCAAGTCCTGAACACCGATCGAAATGATCGCCACATAAAGCCAATGGGATGTGCGTGTGCTAGCATTAATAAAGGTGCGTGACCCAGTTACCAGGGATTTACATAATCACATTGATAGTGAATAGCAATTATGCCGTATCAGACCGCTGCTCATGAATGGTATGAATGGGCGTTTCTTATGGCCTTATTGATAAATACTAAATAAAATTAACATCCACAGCCTATCGTTGCATCATGGGGCTTAAACAATGGGTATGCGATGACTCGGGTACGTACATCGACTCGTGTGACTTTTGTCCAGGACAATCGCTTGAGTGGAACAAAAGATTTTCACTGTCAATCAAAAATAAACTGAGACTAGCGATGGCGCTCTTAATAATTTTCCTTCTCTAAGGCTTGTGATATGTGTCCTTTTAGATGAATTTGGGTAGTTTCGATGTGATCATACATATAGAAACTCAAAATGCTATCAAATCCATGAATTTCAAATGAAATACTGCAAATTAAGCTCTATAATTTTGTGTGATAGTTATATAAGCATTACGTATGTGAAAAACCCAACTTCTGAAAAAATTGAGGGCTCCCTCCATGAAGGATCTCTTAATGTTCCTTTAACTATTATTGGACTGACACTGTAATATTTTTTCAAAAATCTTAAAATCCATCCGGGTGCTGCAGCCACTTCAAACTCGAAAACCCCGCCACTGAAACTGGAGCGTGTTCTTGTTAAAGACTCTTCTTGCCAGGGCTTTTTGCTTCACGAGTCGCCCTTGACATTTTACATACCGCCCAACCCTACAAACATCAAAAATCATTACGATTTACGATTTTACGACGTACAAAGAACGTGATGGACTGCGGAATTATTTTCACTGCTTAGGTCATCAGAACGTGTCGAAATCATGGGGAAAAGAGATACAAGAGTTGTAAGTGTATAACCATATTGCCTATTGATGCTGATTGTGCATTGATTGAAATGGATGATCGTTAAGAAAATGGTTATATAGTATAATTAAGTAGCCTACTATTTTATTTGGCCCATCTTTATCTTTCAAGTTTCGGTTTAGCTCTGTCTGTGTGTACAATGTATGTCATGTATTACTAAAGTAGACTGTGTGTAGACTGTAGACCCAATGGGTAGGTGGCTTAGGGGTTTAATAAGGTTTCAAAATTGTTTTTCTTGAATCAACAACGATAAGACGGGTTTATGCTGCCCGAGCAAAATAAACCCGTCTTACCGTTGTCGATTCAAGATAAACAAAGTCAAAGAGTAGACGAAGACCTTGTTGAACCCCGTTCAACAACGACCACAAATATTTACATCATTCATGTGAATAGCGTTTAGGAAAATTGATGAAAACAAGCAAAAAACGTGGTTTAATAGGCTTAATTTGACATAAAAAAATAGCTGCTCTTTAAAAAACATGAAATTAGCAAATTACATCTTGATGCTCGCAAGTAAAAACATTGCGAGTATGCCCAGTTTGGCAATATGCCGGTGTGGGTTTTCCTTCAAGCAAGTTGTCTTGTCGTTTTCTTGATGTAACCTTTGGAATTTTTATCATGGATGTTTGCTGGTTGCTGTGAAAGTGCTGAACTTGGCAATGCCTGGCAGTGGCAGCTAAGCGGCTCTTTTATTTTATTTTGTGTAGCGTGAATGGTGGCTGGAGCAAGTGTGTACATGCTTGAACTCAAATACTGTGGTGGTGTGTGTACTGTGTCATTGAAATTATTTTTTTCTAAAAAAGTATCACAATAAACAATACCATTATCGTGGGCAGGCCTATCAGTTTACCTTAGGCCAAATAAAAAAACACATGTTTCTCGTCCCCGCCCGCTTCCTTTTATCTTTTATTTATCATTCAAAAAATAATTTAAAATATTTTTTTTTTATTTTTTTTTTTACAATATTTTTTTTTAGAAGTCCAAAAGTATATAAAACATGACCTTAGATGACTTAGATTTGACCCGAAATAATTCACTTATTACCCCATGACCCACACCATAGCTACATGTATGGTAATTTATAACTTAAGATCCTACCTTATATAAACTGTACATTGGTATTTCATAATATTCTGATTAAAAGTATGACTTTTGAGAACCGTTTTCAGTGTAAAAAATACCATTATTGTTTTATTGTAACAACATCTAACTAAATTTAGTAAACTACATGTATACATGTACATTTTGCTTGTTATGGCAGTAGAAGTGTTGCCTGTAACATGATGCAGCATTAAAAAGATTTATGTTTGAATAAATTATTTCAATTTTGTTTAAATTAATTTTTAATTTGAAGTCAAACAAAATTATAACTTTATTTCTTATGCATGTGATCTGGTAAAAAAAGATGTTTCATGTATGTATGATGGAAATAATAACACATATGTTTTGAATGCATTTTAATATCTTTAATACACAGATTTACCATTTTGCATTACCACATCACATGTATAAGAACCACAAAAATAATGTCTGACTTCAATTTGCAAATATATTTTAATCATTATTTTATTGTTAATATCATGTAACATACAACACTTCTCTTCCCATATTAAATGAAAATATACTAAATGTAGGTATTTTTCAAATGTTAAATAATTTGCTATATGTAGACTTAACCTCTACCGATAGCCCCCCTACCTTGGGGCTATCGGACGTCGGAACTCTGTCCATTTTTTATAGGAAGGCTGTATTTTAAAGAGTACTACCATATGGACCATGTAGTTTCTTCGTACGATGCTTCGTTAAGAAGTTACAAGCAACACTTCTCTTCCCAAGAAGTTACAAGCAACACTTCTCTTCCCAAGAAGTTACAAGCAACACTTCTCTTCCCAAGAAGTTACAAGCAACACTTCTCTTCCCATATTAAATGTTATTTTACTGAATTTATATATTTTTAGAATGTGTCGTGTGGTATAAGATTAAATGTGCCTTTTCGTTTCGTATACCTCTGAAATTCCCGAGAAATCATGACTTTGGCGGATATAAAACCAAAAATGTTGGCGGATAACCTGATTTTATATCATGGTTATCCGCCGGATAACCTGATTTTCCCCCTTAATTCGAACACTGCTCAGAAGTGTAAAACATGGTGCTAAACACTATTAAAACAATGTAAATATGTATTAAGGGGGCTGTCAAGTGTCATTTCGTATTTTCCAGAAATTTCACTTTTCTTCATTTTTCAAAACTTCAGAGTGTTATCTATCAGTACATGCAAAGACATTTTCAATTTTGAAATTCCAAAAGCCTATTTAGAAGGATTTAAATCCCTTATTGTGATCATTGACAAAGTAGAATAGAAAAGTCTGCCCGCAGGGGATCAGCGAAACTCCCATGCGCCGCGTATCCCGTGTTTTGTTTTTCACGCAAATAAGCACGCGCCAGTTCGCTTAAAATACGCGACGCTGTTGTTTCGAAAGCCGTCAGTGCGTGCTGCGTTACCCGCTATGTTTTTGCCGCGTTTGAGGGCTTGTTCATACGCATTGTTTACGCATCGGAGGCCCGACTAATCAAACCGTCATTTTTGCCGGGGTGTGGCTGAGCCTGAAGCAAGTAGGCCTATTAGTAAAACAAGGCTTTAGCACAAGAGTTAGTGTCAAGGAGTTTGGAAAGAGAGAAGGAAAAAAAGATAAAATATAAAGGACAGAGAAAGATTTTGAATCCATGATCGGAGTGAAACATTGTAATGTAAGGAGTATCAAAAAGACTTACACCGGGTTTTATCCGAAGACGTTAATGTTTTGTTTTTGTTTGGCCTTTCGATGTTGTACAAGTCCGTTCCACCCGCCCCGTCTATCCAATAGGCCTACTAGGCTACCTGTTTATCTATTTATTGTCATTACTGAATGTGGTAGGCCTATTACTTTGCATCGTTGTTAAGTTAATAGCTAGTTCTCAATTAGTTCAACTTTGGTTGTACTAATTTGTCATTCAGTTATATCAAACATAATATCAATTATAAGTGCCATTTTACCTAAGCCTACATGGGCATGGTCGGAGAAGCATCCTCGGGCCGATGAGCCGATGCTATCAAATGGTTCACATTGTTATCTCATAGTTATAGTCTAACTATAGTTATGTGCACACGCGGCAATCAAAAACACGACATGTGGAGGCGGGGGGGGGGGGGGGGGGGGGGGGGGGTATAGGGCCATGGAGAGCAGGGATGGACAGCCTCTCCTGGCATGTATTTTAAAATAATATCCATTATAAGCTCATTTATTTCAGTTGCGTTCGGGTTTAAGGCCCCGCTGTTAGGCCTACGGTTTGGTGACATGCCATAATACATGTAATATGAGACAAAATAAGTTCCAAGATAACCAGAAGTAGGCCTATACGGCCAAACAAGTCATGTTTCTAAAAGATCCTCCTAAAATGTCATAGTTAAATTGAACAATATAAAATTCTGGAACATTCCAAATGAAATTCGGACTGAACAAAGAACAGAGATCTTCCCATTTCGATCGCTAAATGGCCCATCATTCATATTTTTAAATCAATGATATGTCCGAATGTTCTAGACTGAAAGCAAAGGTGAAAGGGATGGGATTATGGTGGGAGAGGATGCTCTATATTTCTGCCCCTCGGACCCACCACAAAAAAAAAATAGGGTAACATCGGTTTGGTTTATCACGAAGTTATGAGATGTAAACAATAGGCCTGATTAATTAAATGTGTGGTTGCACCTTTGATATCCTTGTACTTTTGTGTCCTCTCAATGAAAAAAGTTTCAATCTAGGTATAGGTGACAAGGCAATTCATCATGTTCATAGGGATAGCCAATAAATAATAAAACCATGCAGTAATGGAAATACCCACATGACTGTATATAGGCCTACTAGAGCTAATTGTTAATAATGACCGTGTTTTCACCGTTATCATTGTTATCTTCACTATTTAATAATTATCTTTGGTAGATAGCAAACCAATTTTAAAAGGATCCAAGTCCATTCTAATGGAAAATACTCATCATTTAACTAAACTGTGAAATGTGATCCATTACCCGCCAGTGGCGTATCTGATGAGATCGCTTGTCAGAGGGGGAAATGGTATCTTCCCGGTAAGCTTTAACTTTACAGGCTGAGGATTGCCGCCGCCGAGTCCGACATTTGAAAACGGGGAGGGTGGGGGTGTTCTCAAAATCCACCCCATCCGACTCAAATTGGGGCCCTTGCTCCCCAACCCACTGTATTTACAGAAAATAAACCTTTTAGCCCGGTAGTTGAGCTGTTCTACCCGGTCAAATCCGTCGAGGGAGGGGGACACTCTGCTGATACGCTACTGTTACTCGTTCGCTTGACAGTTTACCCATAGACAATTCCTATAGTCATTTTACAAACCGTTAATTTTATTTTCCTGCTTCATTAAACATTAGACCTATCGGACATATATTTCAGTTTCTTTTTCAGTGGCGCGCTGGCATAACGAGGATCAAGTTCAGGTGGCATGTTGTGGCCTTTTACTATGATGAAATTACAATTCGTGACGTGACTCATATTAATCATGTTAATCAGAAGCTTACCCGATTCCGTCTCTTTTAATATCTGAAGTAGAAGAAGAGAAAACATGTAGGCCTAGGCCTACCAAACCACAGGTCTTAAATTAAATCTTCATCCCCATTTCTCGCTTTCTCTCTAATGTTTCCAATTTTTCTCTCTCCTTTACTAAGTCCTTTATCTAGGATAGGTGTTGATTTTTTACACCCAGACTACTCACTAATCCCGCCACGGTGCATTTTTAAATGATCACATTGATAAAGACTCGACTACACTGGGCCTGTAATGATAAACTCTGATGATTAGCCGCAGAGTGTTGCGCACAGAAATTAAAACACGAGCGTCTAATCTTTGTCAACCGGTTCAACGCGCACGCGTCACCATTTATTTTGCCAACTCAAAACATTCCACGTGCGTCTGCGCTCATTGTCGATTAACGCACGCGCTTTCATGCGTTACGCTTCCCGGAAATTGTGAACGCACTTCGAATGCGCATGAAATGGTATGGCTTCTTTTTCACACTCGACATCATGAAAAATGTGTTTTTTTAACACACATTTGAGGTTATTTTGATACCAAGAAAAGAACGGTTTGTAATGAAACTTTGCACGAAGTTGGGGATTTATATGCTTCCTACAATATCTAAAGAACAGGATTTGAAATACGTGTATTTCCCCGTAAACCATGATCAAACGGCGGTATTGTCACTTTTCACATTCATCGGTTGATTTCTTTATGTTCATTTTTGAGTAAAAATACGATTTACAGACACGATAACTCAATACAAACTGCAACTGATGGACAGCAAGTAAGTTTAACGCAACAACCATGATCTTCGCCAGGTTCCATTTTTTTGTTTTTTGTTTTAGGCCTATTTTCCGATTTTTCGGATCATTTTGTGGAAATTCACGTTTGTTGTATTTAAAAATCCCATTTTGTTGCCTTATTTGGTCAATAAATAAAAAAATATCTCAGATATCAAAAAACAAAAAAAATGGAACCCGGGTAATTTTCTTAAGATTACAAAAATCGTAAAAGGACAGATTTTCAGAAAATATTTTTTTGGTTACCTTGTCCGAATTGAAGACTGGTCAAAATTCTCGTTTTTTATGATTTTCTCCAAAATGGTTCTTTTTAGAGCAATTTCATGTTCATGGTTAGATTTATTGAACCCTTTCCTTCAAAAAAATGTATACTTGTATATGGAATATATGAATAATGACGTAGTTACGGCAGTTTTACGGAAGCTATTTCTGACACTTGACAGCCCCCTTAACATGGTGCTAACACTATTAAAACAATGTAAATATGTTAAGTTCTTGTTTGTCTAACAATTGTCTCTTTCTCAATTGTCATTTCATTTAATAGGGAAAACACTATAGATTGCCAGAAATCTCAAATGGCGGCCATTTTTAAAAATAATAAATAATAAATAAAAAGCCCCTCATCCTCCTTTTTTTGAAAAACCTGGACGAGAAACTTTTTTTTTTTACTTGGCCTTATCAATTGACTCAACCTCGAGACTCAAAACTGGTATTATCGCCAAAAGGGTTTAGATCGCGAGCGATCTGAAAAAGGGTACCTGGCTGCTGAAAATTAGTAACTCCCACAATACAGCACGGTCGATACCTCAAAAATACACTACAACAACAAGTACCGTATACACTATACGAAAAATATTATTTGTATAAATCTTCACTTGATTCTGTTCCGTGCTCACAGTGTCAAGCGGGGCCGAAGGCACCGTACGCGGATAGCCCGCCGCTAGGCGCTAGTAAGAAAAGGAGCCGCAGGCCGCCTGCGGCCGAGGCGACTAAACCCGGCTTGTTACGAACCGATTTAAGTTAGGTCCAATTTAGATGAGCCCGCCGCAGGCGCGATACGGTCTACCAACCGACCCGTGTAGAATTTGCAAACTCAACCCCTATTTTGCGCGAACGAGGGCGCTGTTGTACCTAGGATGCGTGTTTTTTTCAGCAAGCTAGATGGTTCGCCGCCAAAAATATGCGATCTCTACCACTATCGCGGTATTATCAGATACGGAATGAACAAGAAGTAATACTAGAAGTGTCTAAGCTAGCTAGTAGGCCAAGTAACAAAATGAACATGATTCTACATGTAGTTCGGAATTCAAAAAACAATCCATGCACTCAAAGTTAGAAAATTAAAATTTACAATCTATATTATCAAAAAAACAAAACAAAATATTATGAAACTCTTTAGGCCCCTTGCAATTAAATTTGAGTTTACTGTTGCGTTTTTGAAAAGCAGGACGAGGTGACTATTTAATATTAATATTGTAATATTTTGGGGTAAAGTCACCTGATTTAATATTGTCGGCGTTGTTAACTATTATAAGGTACGAATACAATTCAAATGCTGTTAATTATGTCCTACCACCACCTACTGCCTTGGCTTTGCATTTTGTTTCTTTTATAAAGGAGTCTACTCATATTTGCATCCCTATTTTGAATATTAATGAGATATTCGATCGATGTTTGTAAAAAAAAAATTGTTACGCTAGCTCGGAGAATTTTAAAGATGGCGATCGTAAACAAACCTGAAATATTACCCAGAATGCACTAGGAAACTCCAAAGAAGTTTAGCGGTTTTGATGTGACCTCATGCGCTGAAACGATTGCGCAGTAATCAATTGCCGTGCCTACGAATATGCTTCAAATGCACACATTTCAATACAAAGCCACAGTTGCAAGTTTCGTGCAGAGTTTTTTACTTCCCAGAAATGTTTTCCCAACCCGGAAGTATTGCAATGCGGCTAATTTTATCGTCAGAAAAGTGTTAAAAAGCTTATGAAAAAGCTATAAACAATGAAATAATTAAATATTTTTAAAATATTACATAGCACGCGGGTGACTTTTGGACGCGCGCGGGCAACAGTAAACTCACATTTAATTGCAAGGGGCCTTAAAAAACGATAACATTTCCAAGACTTCATATTATTCAGGTATCCTTTTTGTGATGTATTACAAAAATCTAGGGAAGCCGACTTTCAAATGTAAAAAAAGGTATAGTAATCTTTTAATGTTAACAACACAAAGATGTACTATTTTTGTGCATCAAACATTACAAAATTACCTCCTAAAGCACAATCATAAAATCAATACCTGATCAGCAATTACATTACCTTGTCAATTGACTCAACCCTGATGTTTTGGGAATTTTTACAAGTCACTTGATGTTTTGTTCAGTTTTAAAGCCCAAATTATGTTTGTTTGTTTGTCCATAGAGGGACGGTAGGACGGATTTTGTTGTTATTGTTTGTTTGTGGTTCTGTCCCAGTCTAAGCCATAACGCCAAATTCTGAAACGTGTCAGATCTTTTGGATGATCCATACTTGACCCAAAATAACCCACATTTTTTGTTTGATTTGTCTCTTACAGGCATATGTTAACCCAATAGCTGCGGCCAGGTCAAAGGGACCTGTTGGTAGTGAAGGCCCATCCATACGAGATTATCTCAACCGACCAAGACCCACATGGTAAGTTTGATCAGGAAATAATATCCAAACGCTATCCGACTGCACGTAAAGTTGTTACTCGAACTCTAGTTGCAGTAAGTAATGTTGAATTTGATGTGATGTGCTGAAGAGAGCTTTCCCCTGATAAGACTACAGCTAATACAGTTATAGTCAGTTCCAATGTGAGGTGCACATGTATGTGGTTTTTCATCAGTCCTGGTACCAAAAGTAATTCAAATGTTGGCACACAATTTTAAGATCTGGACACGTCCGTCATGCATGTGATGGACATTAGACCATGCCCACATTATTTTGTATCAATTTGGTGCTGTTAGAAAATGTGTATTATGTAGAACACATTTGGGGTTAGTTTACTACCATTTTTACCTATATGGCTCATTCCATGAAGTTGGGGCACATTATGTGACATCCAAGTGAAATTTTCAAAATGGATATTTTCCAACTCTTTCTTCTTTTTTAGGTTCTACATTTACCAAAGTCCAATGTAGAACTTTTTATTTTAATGTAACATTTGGTGTAAAATAACCGCACATGTTCGACAGTTGGATGACATTTCCAAAAATCCTGATGCTACATGGACACCATTTCCCATTTCCATATCATTTTCTAATAAATTAGCTTAAGATGTGGGCCAAGTTTCTATACCTCAAATAACTAACTTGGAACCACAAATGCATGAAAAGAAACCAGATTTATCTAGGTTGAACATAACTTAACAAACAAGACATCGTAGATTAACTGTTTTATGTAAAAACTCATTGAAAAGTGACTCTTTATTTTGCAATTTGTATAATGAATTTAAATAAAGTACATATCAATATTTGTTTGATGTAAAGTACTCTATAAACCATGCACATTGATTACATTATAGTCATAAAGTAAGTATATGAAGTATTATTTACCTGTATAATGTTATAAAATGCACTACCGATGCTACATGGACACCGCGTCTTGTAACATTGTTAATAATAAGACTATTCATACTGTTACAATTATTTAAGTGTGAATGGTTTGTCTACTTGTTCATCATATCAAGTAGATACACAGAGTGAATTGCTTGAAATTTATCTAAACACTGTTCATGTAAAATTTACCTTTTCTGTGTACTTAAGTATTACGATGCTACATGGACACCGTGCCCTAAAATATTTGGAACAGCTTGAACAGGTGCATCTTTTTCAGATCAATAGAGAGGATGTACTATGATGTTAACTTTTTATGTTATAAGCACACGATAAAATTAATAACATGGATTGTAAAACTACAAATTACCTGAAGCATAAAACATAATTACCTATGATACACATACACCATTTCTTACAATTACACAATAACAATACACCATTGATCAAAGAAACTTAAGATGTCCACTGAAACAAACTTCATGCAGTGTTGTTCTTAAAGTACCCTTTGTGA
The DNA here is from genome assembly GCA_035610835.1 of Ophiura sarsii. Classification (NCBI taxonomy): domain Eukaryota; kingdom Metazoa; phylum Echinodermata; class Ophiuroidea; order Amphilepidida; family Ophiuridae; genus Ophiura; species Ophiura sarsii. The sequence continues at coordinate 20,124,077 of CM069459.1, read as the reverse complement.
TCTTAGTCTCTTTGCTCGTTTCTGATTGAATCATCCTCTATTATTGATAAAGATGATTGAAAAGTTTGATCACTTAAAAAGTCAGTATGCAAAAAAATAATTTAATTGCCATGATGGATTTCTTTGGAAAGATACTAGTTTTTGAAAATGATGGGTTCCTTGTCTTTATCTCCATAAATTCCAGGACGATAGAACTGTCTTCTGAATTAATGTCAAGAACCTGCAAAGCAAAACAAAATAAACCCTATGGCTTAGTATCTTCATGGAACATTGTGTATTGATATTGGAGTAGATTATTTATTCATGTTGCACTTTTTGTGTTGCAGGAAAATATTTATATTAAAATCATGCTGGAGTATTTTATTTATTATTCATTTAACATGAAAAAGAATAGCAAAGGATTGAGAACTTAAATGATTTACAATTATTTGTTTTATTTATAGTAAATAAAACTAAAATAAGGGAATGTTTATTGTTAATTCAGTGAAATGCTAATGGAAATGGTGTCCATGTAGCATTGTGTATTAATATATTTCATTAGATATACATCTCTCATAATATGCCTTTTTTCTGTAAAGTGTAGTAAAATGTAGGCAATGTTTTGAATGTTTTGGGTGATGGATAATTTCGAATGGGGTAATTGTTTTAGTCTAATTAGGCAAATTTTATGAAATGCTACATGGACATGGTGTCCATGTAGCATCGTATTGGTAAGCTATATTATTAGCATTAAAAGAGCAAAAACTAATTCATTATTAACTTCAAAGTTTATTAATGATGTGATTCTACAAAAAAAATTACAATTTCAACGAACTATAACGATACCCAATGCAAAATATTGCCCATGCTATGCCCGATGCTACATGGACGCCAAATTATTATGACGTCCGTGACTCAAAATTAATATCATAACATGAAAAGAAATTTTGATTCAGTGTTTCCCTTTCAATAAAAATGCATTAATAAATACAGACATACAAGCAACATTAAGAAATAATTACAATCGCACTTACCATTCACAAAACTATCCAATGTTTACATTTTGATGCTGCATAAAAGTCCCGATGCTACAACGGGACACCAGCGACTGAAACCTTGATAAAACTAGTCCACATGTGGCAAATTCCAAACAAACCTGATAGCTATTGACCTCTATCCTTACAAAAAGAATTATGGAATGTTTTATTTATCTCCAGGGGGGGATTCCCACAAATTGCATTGGATGTTTATCACGATGCTACATTTTATGGTTAGGACACCATGCACACGGCACGGTATACTTTTTCATGAATATATAGAATGGTCTTCATGAAATTTATTTTCATTTGCAATAGTTTTCAATTGATAAATGCTCTTAATTTTGGAAAATAATTTAAAAATGTATGATAGAGAACTACCCCCATTCAGCAATGAAAACTCCCGATGCTACACGTGTATATTTTGTGGACACCATGCGTAGCATCGGAAAGGCAATTTTCATGTTGCTTGGGTGAAAAATCAGTCCAGCGTGACGAGGTGTTTTGGTCAGTAAACTATGAATACATGTATCTTTTATTAATCAAATCGGTTTCCAAGCAATTCTATGATAGTTTTGCTTACATAAAACTCATATTAATTGTTGTGTTTTCCATGTCACGTTTTTTAGCAAAATTGGTCTTGGACACCACCTCATTTTTTTTTTTTTTTTCTTCAAGGAAGGGTCGATTTTTTCTTCTTCTTTTTCATGGCTCAATACTATAACCTAGTACTGTTTTTGGACACTAAAAAATTTGATATACACATAGAGTAAAACAGTTTATAAGCTGCCTAAAGTACCAAATTCTGCTATTTTAACAAATGCCCCAACTTCATGGAATGAGCCATATATAACAGATACTGTAAGTTTTTTGTAACACAATTTGCTGACAGTTACTTGACCTGTGAACCATCTTTTTTCTTAAACAATTTTAGCACGGTAACCGTTTATTGGCCACTGCATAATCCATGCACTGCTTGTAGAAGCATGTGGTCTACCTGAAGCTTCACTCACACAAGCAAACCACTACTTAGTACCCATATAAGGAATGGTGGCTTAGACTTAAGGACTTTTACTAATAGTTATTCATTTGTTTGTTTCAGGGAGGAATGGCAAGATATGATGGCTAAGAAGACCACTGGTTCCAGTGCAATGGCAGACTGGGAGAAGAACATGAATGATGTAAGTGTTTTGATTTTCACTCGCCCTCTTTTGTTTCCACCTCAAATTTTCTTACAGCAATTTTAAGGGAAAATCCAGAATGTGAAAAACCACATTGATGGCCACATTTTGTGCTACTATGAAGTTGTATTTGTAGGCAGTAAAACAACATAATTTCCAACATTTTTCACCCTTGAGTGAAATTTTCAAGGGTGAAAAAGCAAATCAAAAGTGATGTAGGGTATTTCACCCTTGGTATTGGGTGGCAGAAATAATGGTCTTCAAAATGTTACAGATCGCATTGTTTTCTGCGTAAAACTGCTGCTCTACCACAATACGAGGGTTTAGTGCAGTGGTCCCCAACCTCCGGGTCGCGACCCCAGTTGGGGTCGCGACACACCTTTTGTGGGGTCGCAGACTAGCCTAATTTAACAAAAATAAAATTAATGATTATGTTGTATCATAGTAACACAGGGTCGCGCTCTAATGCTTGTTTCCGGAATGGGGTCACTGCCAGAAAAAGGTTGGGAACCACTGGTTTAGTGCAACAAAGGCTTTGGCCAAAATGAGATTTTGGTATCAAAATGATCCGCACAAGATCAGGAACCTAATTATGAGAAAATAGTAAATTCACCTAATCAAAAAGGTTTGAATAGCATTTCTTTTAACTTGTCAAAACCAATAGGTGACAATGGTGGGTAAAAAATCTTGAATTCACTTTTTCTCAAAATGACCGAAATGCAGATAGGCTATAGCCCTCTGTTGCACTAAACCCTCGAATTGTTCTCGCCGGTACAACTTGAGGGAATCCAAGTTGATTCTTGAAATGTAAACTGTGACACAAAGATTATAAATTTGAATTGAGAATAAACAGATTTTCACAAAACCTTTTTAACAATGTAAAGATATTATAATTCTTGAAGCTTAATAAAATCTTGGTTTCATGTTCAATTTCAGTAAGTATAAGGCGTCATCATTTTAGAGATAAAGAATAAGTTAGAAACATGAATTTAAAATCTCATTTTGTATTTCTGGAGACAACTGGTCTGTTATGATGTGATGGGTCACATTTGTTGGCCTTTGCCCTTTGTTGTTCAAACAAAACATTTAAGTCAGCTCATTGACAATTTTTCCTTTCTGTACTATTTCTCCAGAAAATGTGTACTGTTTTGTTTTTATGTTGCAACGGCAACATTTCATGACAATTTCCCGCTTAGGCCAAACAAAGAAGATAGTCTGTCTCAGAAACATTTTGCAAATAAGCCAAGTGCTGTGCGATTTTTTTTTTAGATTTTTTTTAGAAAATAGGCTATGAGGTATGCGACTTTTTAAAAAAAAATTGTTTGCTAATCCAAGCTTCAGAGAACTTTTAAAACTTTTTTTCTAAAAAAGAAATAATAAAAAATTAAAAAATGTTTTAGGCCTCAGCGCATAGACCTACGCGCCGTAGCTCATTTCACATACCAATGCGGGCAGGCTTCTGAGACAGACTATTTTCTTTGTTTGGCCTTATAATTACAATTTTTGATTTGTGTATTGTCTGTTGATTCATTTCTCATACAGGGCTTTAGAATTGAACTGAAGAAAAACAGAGAGAAAATCTTAAGTGGAAGCAGCTCCTCAAAGAAAAAGAAGACAAAAGAGGTTTGTGTGATAAGGCGGTGGAAAGAACCCTGTTCTATGGACCTTACAGACTTATTTTGTTTGCAAAGATTTTGATTTTTGCGAACATATTTTGAAATTTGCCTGAAACATTTTGAAAAATTGGTTATTATTATTAATAATTTTTGAAAGGTTCATGGAATTAAAAAAAACATGTCTGACCAACCCTACCTGTGAGGTCCTTTTGCCCGTAAAACAGGGTGTGTTTTTTCATCGCCTAACTACTTAAATATCTCAACAGGTCCTTTTGTCTGTTAGACTGTGAATCCTTCGTCAGTAAATTATCCTCAAAGAAGCAGGATAGGAGTGTCTAAAATCAACAGTTAATGCTCTTGAAAGCCCTGTAGAAACAGTACTTCGCAAAATCAGATGGCTAACCAAAAATTCCAAGTGACGCATCAATGATCCGCAATAGACCATTTCAAATCGATATCGGAAAACTTCAGACAAAGAGGTCACATGGACTAGGTGCGGACACAGCGTTACAAAGGGGTTGATCGTATTCATGACATTGGTTTTTCTGCTTAGTGGTTTACTATGTTTACATACAAGCGTACACCCATGAGAAGTAAAACTAGTAGCGAGACTATTTTGGTTGTTTTTATCAACAATGGCGTAGGTACTGGCAACTTTAAAATGTATCGAGCTGAAGGTAATCTGACAGTTCCCGGAATCTCACCATATTTGTTACTGAAAATAAAACTTTGTGAGAAAGACAATCTCTCACCAACACCAGCGCAATCCACACACGGGTTATTAAAATCATTGGGTGAAAACAGTTTTGTTTTTCTATTGATGACGTCATGGGGGGGGGGGGGGGGGGCACAGTATAGTTGTAACCAACGAAAGGCATGATGAACCGACAACAAAATTTGTAAAAGTGACTCATTGGGGGGGGGGGGGGGGGGGGGGGGGTAGCGATGATGTTGTCCTTAAGAACGGCTGGAAACAATTGCATGGTAAAAATCGCAAATCTACCGACGGATGCTCAAGTTAACCAACGGGGATATTTCGGGGGGTGGGGGGCACTGGCCCCACCCCCCGGGTACGCCACTGAATGACGTATGCCTATGTATCATCAAACAGCTGTCAAAAGCACTCTGCTAATCAGAAAGCATCGGAACAGATCAAATATTTTGGAATTTGAAATGGTCTATATGAACAAAAACAATAAGAATATGATTTCAGTTTTTATTTTTATTATTATTTTTTTTTGGGGGGGTGGGGTGGGGGATTAAAGATTAACAATTATTCTAAGTCGGGGACATGTGTGAGCAATAGTGGGCATTTTACTAAGAATTATGTGAATTAGCCTGTTTTTTTTTTGTACAGCACGTCCACATTTTTAGCAGGTAATTGCTGCCAATATGTTGGCTGTTTATATAATAAAGTAATAAATGTGAGTTTGTTGTTTTTCTTTGCAGAAGAAAAAATCCAAGAAAAAGAAGCGAGAAAGGGTATGTTGATTATTGTATTGTATGTTAATGACTGGAACAACTAAATGTTTTGATCATATTTGAATCATTCTCAAGCTTCGGTCCATGATCCTCCTCACAAACTGGTTAGGGGTTTGTCCATAATTTTTGCCATTTACAGATACGTACAAAGCGTACGTAACAGGGGGTGGGTACAAATATACCCTAAGCGTACGTAACTTGAATGGCGATCTTGAGATGCGGGCATTTTGTTATTAAGCCGTGACATTTTTGCCAATTATTGCGTACGTAACTCGAGTGGGCGATAATTTTGGACAGCCCCTTAATGACGTCCAAATTAGAAACTTTTCTCAAAGATGAGGTGGGAAAAAACCTTTCACAGGCAAGTGGACGGACTTCTCCGGTAGTATCAGGTATCAAATCTGGAATTTTCAACAATTTTCTAAATGTCCGAAAAATTTCAAAAATTTCAACAACAAAAATCAAAACGTTTTGTAAAATATTTAAAATTTACAACAAAAAAAGTCAAAACATTCTCCAAAAAATAAATGCCAACCACAGAAATCGTCATTGCAGAAACTTATAGTCTCTCATTAGTTAACAGAAGGGGCTCCCTGCTCCTGCTTATTTCAACAGACAAATTGAATGTTTATTTGATTCTAAAGAAATTACTGAATTAGATATGGCTTCTGTTCAATGTTGACTGGGTAGTCATTTTTGAAGGAAACTGAGTTCAGGCCTCGAATTAAAAAATTGCTGCAGTTTAAGGCAAATTGAAAGAGGCACCAACTTTCTCCAAGACAATTATGTACTTGCATGAAGTGAAAATAGCCAGTAATAGATGGCATCAAGGCGACTAGGTGGAGCATCGAAAGCAAAAGCCTTCATTTAATTCTAGCCCTGACTGGGTTGCATTGCGGAGTGATTACAGAACGCAATTGTGTTGATTAACCCAACACTCTGTCTAACTGTATTCATTTTATTTTCTGCTCTCTGTATTAAAAAAAGATGTGACTTCTGTTAAAGGTAGACTAGATTTGCCATTCATGAAGGAAACTTGGTTGCAATTGTAGACTGATTACTGAACCCTAATTTTGTAGGTTAACCAACACTCTGTCTAACTTTGTTTTGTTTTATTTTCTACTCTTTTTTGTATCTAATTTCTTGTTTTTAAGTCGCCTTCCGCGTCCTCATCAAACTACTCATCGTCTTCATCATCCGACAGTGAATCAGATTCAGAACGAGAGGTATGTATCAGGGAGAGTATATAATGGGAGGGGAAATTCGAATCGCAATACAAGAGCCACCCATATAAGGGCACATGGGCGTGAGTACGCGCAATGTGACTCGTTAAAGGTGGGCGATGCTATGATTGACAGCATGAAAGATGTGACTCGCAGAATTCATTTAGGCGCACGATGTCACTCGTAAATCGAGGGCGCTACCACACTAGAGGTAAGCCCCGGAATATAACGAGATTGCGTTATTTACGGCGTGATTCTCGCTTTTAGGAACATTTCTCGGTTTATTGAAAATCGCCCGCGAATTCTCGGCATCGTGGGTTTTATCAAAGAAAAATTCTGAAATCGCTGGTTTTTTCAAAGAAAAATTTCAATAATTAAAATAGAGATCAAATCGACCCGTGTATCAAGCATTTTAACAGTCGTCCGGGAATGAGATTAAATATCAAGTGCCCAGGAAGTAGCTTCGATTTTCCGCATCAATGCGGTAGAATACAATTACATCATAGCATAATTAGAAGGGCTTTTATACTAATTAGCGTACCGACCGATCAACAAAAATAACAATGAACTTTCCGTCATCCATCCTCGATTATCCACAATCGATTGCGGAAGCATACAAATATACATCGCAGCAGTCATATAATAACTCCTTGGTCTGAGCCTCGTATGCACGATCGACGATTTTGTCATCTAAACACATCGAAATACTGATGAAATCGACCCTTGTATGACTATTTTACGATCCAGAAATTGGATTAAATGTCAAGTTAAATTCTTCATTTTTTCAATCGTACTTTTTTCAAGTTTGGAAACCTCATGGGCGTGGGAACTGGAAAATACCCTTCTCTAAATGTAAACAAAAGCGATGTTGTTAATCTTTTGACAATCTGCTTTTTAACAGTGTGATAATGTGGTTTGCTCTTAACATGTGCGCCAGAGTCTAGCGATCGAGCGAGTGTGGAATCGGAACCACAAAGTTCATAGTTCATGATTCCCGGTATTTATTTTTGGCGTGCAGCGCAATGGCAGTAAATTGGCTGATTCTCAAATTTGTATCCAGCGTGTGTGGAACATGAAACGGACGGAGCATAAAACCATGTGCGAATGAAAAAACAAATGTTTGACATAAAAAAAGTCAAAATACGGCAGCTACTAATTGGAATATAATGAACATTATGAAACCTCTTTATCTGGAATAACTTGCAAAATTATTATGCTGTCATGTAGGTAAGAAAATTGGACAAAAAGTAAGCTTATTTACTTTTTAAAATAGAATTCAAGGAGCGATATTTAGGGGTGATTTTCGGTCACAACCTTTTTGTTATTGCTTGAAAATGAGTGACAGCGCGATTTCTCGTTTTTCTCTCGCTATCAACAATTTCGGTGCGTTTTTCTCGGGTTTTTAGTAAATCTGATGAAATCTCGGTATATCTCGCTTTTGCTTAAAAGTTCGTGCGTTTTTTACCAAAATGAAATGCGTTTTTTTCCGGGGCTTAACTAGAGGCTTCAATCTCGGCAATGGGAGTTTGTGTACAGTGGCACCGGCCTGTATGTATCTTTTGGATCCAAAGAAGATTTCTTGTGCAGTCCAGCATGCTTAGCATCACTACTGTGCCAACAGGGATTTTCCCCACTACATCATACAAAATCATCCACGCGCATGCTGCTGCATTGGCTCGATTACGTCACCTACCGCAGGCATATGTGCAGGGGTAGAATTTCGTAACCAACCGCACGAATCTGTTAGGATTCTCGCGGAAGGATTTCGCGAGAATCCATGGATTCTGGCAAATTTTGAGAATCCATGGATTTTTGCGAAATTAATGAAAATAATATCAAGAATAAGGCTATAAGCTTGCACAACTTCCAAATTCGGCATGTTTGTTGACTAAGGGTCAAATACCAGTCAGCTAAGTTTTGGACTTTTTTTGTTGTTGCGGGAATCCACCTGGATTCACGCGGTAGTGATTTTACGTGAATCGATTCGCGGATTCGCGCCGAAATTCTACCCCTGTATGTGGGCAGGAGTTAAGTGGTAGAAGGGGTATTGGTCCGTGTATATTAAATGGTCAGTGGAGTTGAGCCGTAGAGGATGTAATGTATATACATGGTCAGTGTATTTACTATTAGAGTCAAAAAGACACGATAGATGGTTTTGAAATTGGAACTAATCATAACTTGACCAAATTATGAAAAAGAAGTCAAATCCTAACTAATACTAATACATGTGGTATTTTAAAATTAAGGGTCTTTACGAAAAATAAGAGAGGACTGAATTAAAGTTGCATCAACTGTACTGCTTGCATAAGCCTTCCATTGCAATGTAATGTCAATGGGAACCTGTAGAAATTGGTGATAGAAACCAGTGGTCATGTGAAACATGCGGGTGTTGCTCAAAAAACATCTTTGTTTGGGGGGATCTTATATTTATCCAAAGTGATATATTTATATAATACCGCTAGAACATTTCAGTTGGTTAATTGTGCTTGTTCTGAAGTTTTATTTTTGTTTTATTTTTTACACTGCCCACACATCACTCTAATGTCTACACATATCTGTACCTTAGCAACGGGGCAGGAGGAGGAGACACAAGAAGAAAAAGAAGAGATCACGTCACTCCAGCAGTTCTGAAGATGATTCTGACGATGAACGTGACAGAATAAAGGTGAGTTTTGTCTCATTAATCTTAACTCTGTGGCGCAGTGATGTTGAAGCGTATTCTGGTGATCGACCCAGCACTTGGCCAGCGCATTGCAGTCACATGCAATTATAAGGAAGTGCAATCATTGAATGCACTCTGATGTCACTACACAGAGATAGATGATTGATTGATGTATTTTGGTTTAATTAGTCTCAAGAAGATGTCAATATCATGCATATGATGTCCAATGTCCATGTATGGAATACAACCGGCATCAGAATAGGGTCTTGTTTCAACTTGCAGAACAGGTTATGGGTATTATACAGGCTTTGCCGTTTGAAATTGGCAGGGGAGCTTTTAATCGCTCTCCTGAAGTGCTCTAGGAGAGCACTAGGAGAGCATTTTAAAAGCTCCCCCGGAATAATCGAGGAGAGCAATTTATGACCAATGTGAAACGTCGGATTATGTCGCTGATCGGCTTTCCCTGTTTATATAGCGGTCGCGGTAGCCTCCATTTTAATTTTGGTTATCCCCACTGAAAACAGTGCCGCATTTATTTATCGACCGGTCAACTGATGCTGCTTTGATACGTCAAAAATAAAAAGAAATGTTACGCTTTTTCATCACGAACTGTACGATCAATTTATGCTGCTTGCACTTATCGACCGGTCAACTGATGCTGCTTTGATACGTCAAAAATAAAAAGAAATGTTACGCTTTTTCATCACGAACTGTACGGTCAATTTATGCTGCTTGCACGTGCTAATACAGTGACAACCGCGCCCAATTGTGCTCCTATCCTTGCCGGAATGAGATTCTACACTAGTACAGGGTGTGGTTGAATTTACGCGATTTCCAGGGGGAGATTTAGCAACACTGACAATATTTTATTTATTTACGTTTTTAATAATATTAAGGAGCGCGATAAATCGCGCGACCAGAAATGGGTTAAGGAGCGCACTAGGCGCGCGATCGCTCTCGCGCGCCTCAAACGGCAAAGCCTGATTATAGCCTATAGGTTAGAAAAATAGGCATCTCAATGGGAATCATATAGGTAGAATACATTGCTAGTTTCAGCCTGTGTAAACAGAAAGTGGCATGAATAAACTTGTTGTGGTGCAGATTTGAGTTATATGAGTAAAAGTCAACCACGGGTAGCACATTTTGGCTTGGTATCTTATAATAAGGTGACAAATTTAAAAATAAAACTGTTCTAAGGGCAAAGGGACCTCAGGTAGGGTCAGTCGGACGTGTGTTTGTTTTGTGTTTTTTCCCAAAAATGTCAGAACATTTTCAAATCTCAACAAATGTCATTACAAATAATAAAAAATAAAAAATGAATTAATTGGCAAAAAGAAATTCGGTAGGGCCCATAGAACAGGGTGGGGTTTTTTTTGTCGCCTATAAGACTCTCAAAAATGCGTTACAAAATGCAAATGTGATGCGATCAAGCAAAATGTGATGCGATCAAGCAAAATGAAACTGAAGTCGAAAATATCATAATTTTAGTTGACTGTATGATTCCATTGGGTATTTGAGATGCTATGTTTTGCAGGAAACCATATTTTAAACAGACACATATTTCCACAGATATTAGCAATTGAATGGTATTCAAAATGATTATGAAAAGTATGACTCATTTTGCGTGATCACGTTACATATGCAACGTCAAGACAAACATGCATCTGTTTGGCCATGAGGCCCTAATTTGGATTGGATTTGGATTTGTTTTATTTTATTTTGCATATGTGTTCATCATACCCATAAATGAATGTGTTATAAACAATTTTCAGCCAAGTCTAAGAGGCGACCTTGACCCCCATTGGTTAATTTAACACTGAATGACCCTGATATATGTGTTACAGTTGAGTGATTTTACACAGATTCAAGGCCAAAAGAGACATAATCCTTTGTATGTATACACCATATAATGTAGGAAAGATTTGGCCCTTATTGTACAGTGTAACTTAAGCATGGCTGTGACTTAAATTACAAGTTATCCTTATGAAATCAAAGTTTCGATTGATTCATCAATAAATTAAAAGTTTGTAATTAATTCTAAAATTATCATTTGTATTATTTTGTTTTCCAGAAGGAAAAATCAAGGAAAAGGAAGAAGGAAAGGGTATGTTAATAAAATCACAAGATCGGTGGATAAATTCATATGTCTGGACTTTTCTTTCGTATTTTGAAAAATGTATATGCCTTGTCATCATCTATTCAGAGCATGTTCTACAGGTAGGGTTGGTGTTTTGGGCAGGTGTTGTGTTATTGTTTATGTTTTATTTTTATTTTTGGGGGGATGGTATCAAAATTCTCAACGACAAATATCAAAATTGTGACGTGATCAAGCACTATTACCATTAGTCACAAGTTTTCAATTTTGATATTTGTCCATCAGGTGAAAAATGCTATAGTATGGTCTGACCCCATTAAAATTAAACTTCTACTCTTTAAAGGGTCGTCCATAATTTTCGCCATTTTCAGTTACGTACAAAGCGTACGTAAGAGGGGGGAGGGGGTCGAAATATACCCCAACCGTACGTAACTTAAATGGCGATCTTGAGAGGCGGGATTTTTACAAAATAAAATAAAATTTCGCCATTTATTGCGTACGTAACTCGAGGGGGGGGGGGGTAAAAAGTTACGTACGCTCTGTACGTAAGTGAAAATGGCGATAATTTTGGACGACCCCTAAGTTACAAACAGTTTACCAACAGAGAAAACAATGTAAAACATAACAATTTGTCACTTCTTTTTACCTATAACTCAAAATCAATATTCCTGACATATGACCCATTCCGCTTGATCACGTCAACATTTTATATTAAATTCAATTTGCTTTAAAGTTGAGGGTTGAGAAAAAATTAAAACAAACTTAACTTCTTAACCACACAAATCAATAGGAAATGTATTTGGTGGTGTGGGAACATGGGATCTCTAAATGATGCCTTGACTTAGTGTCTAACGTTGGTGTGTCGCCTTTGTTCTTGTTTCTTATTGTTTTAAGTCTCGTTCTTCATCCTCATCCTCACCGGATTCGTCTTCATCATACAACAGTGAATATGGATCGGACAGAGAGGTATGTGTATCTAATTTAATTATTTCAATTTTTATTCCAAAACTGCCTCTTTAATATGATGCACTTGAACCTTTTTGCTTAACACTGTGACTGTGAGTAGAGTATTGGTTTCACTCAATGATACTTCATACCATGTTTGATATAAAATTGGATGGATTGAGCGTGATACACAAAGATATTGGTCGAGCTATGAGTTTTAAGAAATATTGTGCGAGACGCAGTCGAGCACAATATTTTTAAAACTCATAGCGAGACCAATATATTTGTGTATCACGCGAAAAAATCCATCCAATTTTATCATTATTATGCAGGGAGAATCTGACTTGACAAAAAAAATCAAAAAATCAAAACAAAAAAGTACAGACAATTAATTTTTTTCCTAATTTTATTTTTAAAAATCCCAAAAATTTCTCAAAAAATTGCAAAATATTCCTAACAAAATTTCACAATATTTCAAAAAAAGGACAAAATTCAAAAAAAAAAGGTTTCTACTGCATTTTTTGACTGCTACTATACAATTGGTAATATTAATACACGCTTAAAGTGTATTCATGCAGGTAACCAAACTGACCAAGTTCTAAGGATATTGGTCTGGCCAAGTTCGCTCCAGTGACATAATGTGCAGAATAATAGGTCTTTATATTACTAATGCATTGCAAGTATAGGACAGAAGATTCGAACTGCATAATAATGGTCAAAATCTGGCTAGTTGTTGCTAGAAGAAAGAAAGAAAAAAGAATTATACAGATAACAAAGCCACAGAATAAGATAGAGCTGGTTTTCTGTATTGGTCAAATTACCAAACAGTGATACATATTGAAACGGATATAAGGGGCCCTATGCTGTAAAACCAGAGAAATGTTTGCGAGTTTAAAACTTCATGAATCAGCAATACTTGCCTAATTCACCGCATGAAAATTTCGCAAATGTTAATTTTGGAGTTGCATTATGTAATTTTGCAATGCACTGCTACAAGGTACATTGGAAATATTTGTGGGATGACAATTTGCGCAAGTAAGTGCTCCTCAGCAAATTGGCGAAATTTAAGTACATGAACATTTCTGTTTTTTACAGTACACCTGAAAGTAAACACAACAACTGTAGGATAATGGGCCAATCGATAATTGCTATTTGTGTGTGTATTAAGTATGTTGTTGGATTGTGATCTTTGATCTATCAGTACCAAATTTGACAGGAAGCAGACATTAACGACAAATTAGGGGATGAGCTCAAATGTTGTTTTATAATGTTGAAACATCACACAATTATTGTTATTTTTTAAACTGAAATAGTCCAGAAAAACACTCCTGAAGCCATCTTGTGTGACAAATTATTCAAGCTAAAATTAATAAAACATTCAAAAAATTGACAATTCTAACACTAAATGGTACTGTATCCTGTCTTAGTTCATTTAGGGTGGATCCCCCCCCCCCCCCCCATAACATGAAAATTTATGGTGGACGTGTTACATGTCCCCATTCTCACCCGCCTTTCTTGGCACAGAGTTCAAGTGATCGTAATCTACCCTACCATAAATGTATCATGCTCCAATTGCTACGACCAAGAATGCTTGGAACAAATGAGAAGGGTATGATATTATATAATACAGGTCCATATGTAGGACAAGGTGGCCTAGTTTTTACCTATAATCATTGACTCATCCATCCCACAATAAGTTCATTTATCGACTTTGCAAGATAAAAAATAAAATAAAGTCATGTAGTAATTAGAAATTGTTTTATCAATAAAGCTATTGGTATCATTTAGATTTACACCGAATACTAAACATCCATGTACTCAACTATATGATGCAACCAACCATCCAATCTTTGCTACAGGTGAGAGATAGGAAAAGAAAACACAAGAAGAAAAGGAAAACTCGGCATCATGCAGAAAGTACAGACGACTCCAGAGTTGACAGAGAAAGGAAATCGGTGTGTATTGAATTCAATCAGTATCATTCCAAAGTGGAATTCTTTATGTCATGATGTTTTGACGTACCAAATGCATGTATTAAGTAGCACCCAACCAAGTTTAAAGAAAAAGTCTCATATCATAAACAAGAAGAAAGGTTTAAATGAGTATACCATCAGATACCATAAGTGGTGAAGCTTTTGACAATAGTGGCTCCGACTTCATCACGGCTGAAGTAAAAAAGGAGAAGCAGGGGCTTATATATATATGAAACTTGTCTGTAACATATGTGTAACTTTCATAACAGCCCTGATGGGCGTCGGAACCACTTCTGATTAAAGCTCAACCAATAAAGTCTTCAAACAGCGCACCTGTGTAAAAGTTTATTCTGTAATCAAGATAATATGCTAATTACAAGCTTGACTACACATGATAAGTTGCTTTATGATTATAGACAAATGAGGTCAAGTTCTACATAAGGTGACACACAAACAAACCTGTTATAAGGGCAAACAGCCCTCTCAGGTAGGGTCGGTCGTGCATTTTTCCCCCACACAATTTCGGGCAACTTTGGTGAATTTTTATCAATTTTTAACATTTCCAAAAAAATGCAATATATTGTTTTTAAAATTGCAAGAAATGGGTCGGTCCTCGCCTAAAATCTGTACATGGTACCACACTTTATTATTTTTTCATGATTATACTGAAATTTCACAAGATACTTGAAAGAAATAAGGGATGGAGTCGTGTTTTTTTTAATTTGTTTTATAAATTACTATCTACTATCTTCATTTTAAATGAAACAACAATTTATGAGTCTGGGCAGAATAGCTTATAATTTAAATCTAAATAAGGTCGTTCGCTGTGATACCTTGCCTTATCTTAGTCATAGCTTACCCGTTTCTCTAATTCTCTGAAATATTTTGCAAAGTGCAGAGTTGAATCCTGTAATATGTGATGCAGCATATCGTCAGCTTAATAAAATAATTGCCTAAGTCATTTTTACTACTTTTGAGATTATATAAAAAACACCTAGTTTTGTTACTTTGTTACTTTTATTAACCATTTAAAGCATAATAACATGTTGATACAAGAAAAAAATGTATGGCTATGTTGTCATGTCTAAATAGTATTACGTAACCAATTAAAATGACTTTAACTACATTTACCGGTGTGACTAAGGCAGATTGTGTATTTTACTAGGCACTTTTACATCAACAAACTGACTTAAAACTATGCGCATTCTAAAATTATAAAAGTTCTTAGAAATTCACTATAGTACTCTACCTTTTTACATCCAGACTGGCACTACAATCACCTTTCTAAACATATAAAACACTTTCACTGTCTAAATAGTCACACTATTTATTAAGGCAATGCAATAAATATGCATAAGTCACACGCGTGACTTAGGCAATAATCCTTTTGATTTGGTAGCACGATTTAGAGTTGAATATTTACTTAGGCACTTAAACCATAGGTGCCTCCCATGGTAAAGAGCTGATTTAGGCAAAAATCTCAATTTGTTAAAAAAATGAATTAGGCAATTATTTTATTAAGCTGACGATATCGAAAAGGGAGACTTTCTAGGTGAAGGCGATTTTGAGTTTATTATCTGTGCTCTCAGACCATTTTCTAAGCCTTAAAATGACACCAGATTTATCAAAATTGATCAATGCATTAATATTTTACGAGTAAAAATGACTCCTTAATTCATACTATTATTGTCTTTATTTTTTTTTATCCTTATCATCTATATCTTTAAAAACACACAGATGCAAAGTCCCCCATTTTGATGTGCTGCATCACATAATTAAATGATGAGGACGTATTCATAATGAACCTATTTAGGAAAAAAACATGCATCATCGTCGTCATCCTTCAGCTGCGGAGCAGGCGACCACATGATTTCTCAATAAACAGCAGTCTTTAGCGAGACTGACAGTGTGTTGTTCTTGTTCATGCCTTGAGTCACCAAGTAAACATTGTATGATGTGTATGGACAAACAAGTCGCCTTTGGCCACAAACCAATTGCACAAACATAGTCCAAAACTTATGGGTAAGGCCAAACAAAGAAGAAAGTCTGTCTCAGAAACATTTTGCAAATAAGCTAAGTGCTGTGCGATTGATTGATTTATTTATTTTAGAAAATAGGCTATGAGGTATGCGATTTATTTATTTTTTTCCATTTTGTTTCGTTTTGTTTTTTTGCTAATCCAAGCTTACAGAGAAAATTTTAAACTTTTTTTTTTAAATTAAAAAATTTAAAAAATTTAAAAAAAAGTTTTTTAGCCCTCAGCGCATAGACCTACGTGCCGTAGCTCATTTCACATACCAATGCGGGCGGGCTTCTGAGACAGACCTTCTTCTTTGTTTGGCCTAACTCGATCTTATTAATTTTTATGCCCCTCAAATGTTTTTATTATTATTTTATCTTTGATATTTGGTAGGCATCTGAAAAGAGGAGACACAAGTCAAAGAAACGCAGCAAATCAAAGAAGCGGAGCAGGAGAAAACCCGATGCAAATGGCGACTGAGACTGTAAACTCAAAGTGTACATAACTGTCTATGATTGTGGTGCTCGGTGAATGAGGAATTAGCTTTTGTAAATATCCACATAATTATAGACATGTTTTTTAGACAAGAAACTTACATGTTGGACTCAAAATGAATTGAAACGCGTAGCCTAATGGTGCGATACTGTAAATCTTCCTCTAATAGTGTTGAGTGGGCAGGAAATTTGGATTTTGGTGTTAAAACGCAGAAAAAAACGCTGTTCTACTGGCAAAATGACCTCTCCTGTTGTGTCGGATTTAAAAAATACATTGGAGATGACCTTTAAAATTCAAAAAAATATGTGAACATTTTGCCGTTTTTGGACAAGCCCAAAAAATAATCATGTCGTTATTCATTTGCATAAAAAACATTTTGTTCACCAATTTCTTAAAAAATGGGATGGTTGGGCCCATAGATCAGGGTTTTTGTTGTTGTGTTTTTCATCGCCTAATAGTACAATATTATAATGTCAATAATGTATGTCTAAATCCTATTGGTTATTCCCTGCTCCTGATACAAAAACCAGGGCAGGTCTGTGACTAGGATTTTTCGGGGGGGGGGGGGGGGTGAATTTCATCAAAGGTGGACCTTTCTTCCAAAATAAGTCCTGTTCAAGTTCAAGCAATATTATTAGTTATCCCCTGCATGTTCACACAATACGGAAAAATACCTATGGTTTGGCATGTCATATCACATGAGGCCGCAGGCCGAATGTGATATGGCACAAACCATAGGTATTTTTCCGTATTGTGTGAACATGCAGGGGATAACGAATTTATCGTTTAGTCCCAATAAAAATTGTATTTAAACACTCGCGAAAAAACTAAACGTCAAAATCTAGTTAGAGCAAGGCGCTGAATTCTCTTCCCTTCCAGGCTTCCTTACCTCCGTAAAATTCAACCCTTTAACAGGCTCTGCGCCATCGCCTCTGTCCATAAAATCATCGCGAAAAACATGTCTGGTTAGGTTATATGCAGATCATTTATTTTTTGGCGTGGGTTAAACCTTTTTGCGGTATATTTCAGCCTCAGAATGTAACAGAAATCGACTCGGTTGCATTTAAATCATCTGCCATTTTATTTGTTTATTTTACAATGTCGTATTTTGAGCAACTCTTCCACAGACGCAAAGCAATCGCTTTACACGTAATATCATTTCGCGCCATCTGGTAAC
>CM069459.1:19975449-20106092 GCA_035610835.1 Ophiura sarsii | reverse complement strand
GGCACTAGTCGGCGAGCTTTACCGGTTAATCAATAGGAATGTTGCCTGTCTGTCTCTCCGTGTTGAAAGAATGTTAAAATGAAAATCAGACTTGACATACAGTTTAGGATGTAACTTCCTCATTAATCACCATTCTTAGCAGTGTAATATCTCTAAATTCAAGAAGAGAAATTTCTCAACAATTTATAATTAAAAATGTTTATGTGAGTTATACTTATAGAGTTATCAGCTCATGTTTATTACCTGGTCAGTTACTTATTGTGATGACTGTAGATTATGGGTAATGTCTTCCACAAGCATGACAAGGGAGTGTATGGATTGCATGGCCCAATGATTATGCTCTATGCTGTCAATGCCATTGATTCAAAGTAGTTGGTATGGAGAGGTTTAAATTATGATCGTTCCATTTTAAACGTTTTTCGGATTTCCGGTACTCTGGACATCGTTGGGTTGGGTCTAAAGATGGTTTGGGCTTAACGGCCTAAACGTTTCTATGTGCTGACCAAAACTTCATACGTATGTTCCAATGTCGATATTTGCGACACTTTGTAGTATACTGACATAAAAACTTGTGTGAGATTAATTATATTAACAGTAGGCCAGCGGCAACTTACTTTAAGAGCTGTTTTCAGAGCGACCGTAGCCTAGTCAAGGGTCAGTCCTCTTGAACGGCTCCTTTCAGAGCCAACTTTTCTCACGTTGGAAAGTGGCACGTACTTTCCAATCAACCTAGCTATTATCAGCTCTTTGCAAAACAGTCTCTATTATTTGCTCATAAAAAATTGGTCCTGAATGAAGAAGCCTTATATAGAGCTCATACTGACGAAAGCGCTTGACAGTTTTAAACTTGTCTGCTGACGGCGAACCCGTTAAACGTTTAACATATATTATAAAATCATGTTTCTTTTCCACCATGATACACAGGGTCTGATTTTCATCGCCTCGTGGCTCGCATTCTACGGTCTACTTTTTGTCTTCTCACCGACCTACGGATGGCTCTTTGTTCTGCGTTTTCTAGTGGGTTTTGGAGCAGTAGGCGTACAGGTGATCAGTGTTGTGTATTTAGGAGAAATGACACCGGCCAAATACCGGGTGTGGTTCATTCTAGGACAAGTTGTGAGTACATTATTTCCCTCAAATAAATTTCCGAATTTGTTTTCAATTTTCAATTTGTCGGATAGTTCTTCAAAATGTTCATATTGTGTTGTGATGTGTTTCTCTTTCCAACGATACCACATAGCAATCATTTGTTTCAGTGCTCAGCCCACTGCTTAGGCATGTGGGGAGGTCTCAATAAAAATGTACCAAATTCACACTATTTGTTGCTCTTGTCGTCTGTTCAAATAAGTGTAACATTGTCAACTAATATACAGTGTTGAGTGATGCTCTATTGATATGAGTTTTGAGCACGAACAAGTGATGACAGCATGCACTATGAATATATCGAAATAAACCAAATCTGGGCGATTGAAAGACATTTCCGAACTTTTTGAGGGTTACTAACTTACTATGACTATTTTGTTTCCAGCAGTGGTTGGATCAAGTAGCTCCTCTATGTCAAATATTCGTTTGTTAGATCGGAGTATCAATTCATAAGAGCGACCCGATCGTGTTACACAAACATACAAACAAACAAAAGATACAAACAAACAACCAAGCAATAGTTAAATCAATCAGCGTAAAAATATTCCAGGTTTATAGTTTTTTCTTCTTTTTTTCAGCGCGTAGCGACTGTAGCGCTGTATGATTTTATTTCTGAAACCTGTACTGGTACATGTTCATTACCATGATTACGCTCGGTGCAGAGATCAACTTAATTTCTAGCAAGTTCACTGTATCCATGATGTGAACTGCGCTATCCAAGTACAGTGTGAGATTAAGCCAGCTAAACGTCCACATGGTTTCACACCACTAAATAACGTCTGGCCCTACCCCCTTTGAGGCAAAAGTCCAAAACCGGCCCGTTTCTATGCCGAAACGGGAGACCTATTGTAAATTACAGTTTAAAATTAGGGTATTTACTACATGTTATGGCGAAATTAATATAGTGAGAATTTTGACAGACACATCAGCGTTCTTCAGGTCCAAAAAATTGATGCAATGATGATTTTTTAATATTTTAACAGAGACATTTGTGTTCAGGTCATTTCCGGTATCTGACGCAATAATCTTAATCAACAATTGCGTGTGACCAGGAAAACTCAACTCGTACTTTTTGAAAAGGCTCTAGCTCAAAATTATGCCGGTTACCCCCCATATATGAGTTGTTGAGTTAGTAGTCATGGCTTTCATCTTCAAGTTGAAACCAAATTTCAAGTTACCAGTTTCTTATAACGTCGAGAAATATCCATTTTAAAATTGTGCATTTTACGTGTAACCCTATGGGAGATGTATTTGGTGGTGTGCAACCACATAAACTTGGTTTCAATTCGGTTCACCTTTGCCAAGGCACTCTTCAAAACACAACCCTGTCATCCAATCACTGCAGTAGACATAACTGATGTTGGTATGGTATATAATATCTATGCACAGCTGTGACTTTTACAAGTATCTTTAAACTGCACTAGGCAAATTACTCACCTTATATTAATACCTATTTGGTCAATTCTTCAACACTACTACGCCTACCCTTTAAGCTGGTGATCCTGTGGGGCTAAGTAGAATATGGAAGTTATTATAGTACGACTATTGAAGGTAAGTCCTTGTTCTATAGTTAAATCAGTTCCAAATTTGCGAGAAATATTCGGTATGTATCTCTCCGCGCGCAAAAGTAATCCAAGCGTATGCGCGAGATTATGGCCACAGGCACCAAGTAGTTAGTCTATGGTAGTCACAGACTAAATACTTGGGCGGCACGCACGCGTCGTTGTATTGCTTTTACACGCGCCAGCGTCCTTCTGTATTCATTCGCTGTTGCAAGGAGGCTTCACCAATTTGGAACTGATCAAACTATAGCTCTCGAAATAACAGTAAAATGCCTCTTTTGCAGGTTTTCTATGGCGTGGGAAGTGTGTACATATCTGCATCCGGGTATTTCGTACTGAATACTATGGGATGGCGGTTTCAATCTATATACGCGATCGCTCCCGGTGTATTGGTGTTACTTGTATTTTGGGTAAGTTTGAACTATATGGGCCGCCGTTTGGGTCTAAAATAGGCTAGAATCTGGAATAAGGTGTACAGTTGATTGATTAAAGAATAATGACTGCGTATCAGTTGTTTAAATGCATGAGGGGCGTAGTCAAGGACTGTATTGATTGGGTCTCGCGCGTATCGTGTATATTCATGAGGATTTAATGTCTATAGGTTGGAGATGATTTCTCTCAAATATGCATGTACTCATCAGTTTTCCAATGATGTGCAAAACATAGTGTTGTTATTAATTGTTATAACGAATATACGAATTATTATATATTGATAAAAGATTCGAATTATTGTTTAAGGAGCTTAAAACACAACCAGAGAAGTTAATTCCGTCATGCACTGTAACAGACATGTCCTGTTACCAAAGTAGATAATATACTAGCATTTTCCAAGCTTGGTTAATGGAGTATGGATGGAGATTATTAAACGAATACTGGCAA
Organism: Ophiura sarsii; assembly: GCA_035610835.1. Taxonomy (NCBI): domain Eukaryota; kingdom Metazoa; phylum Echinodermata; class Ophiuroidea; order Amphilepidida; family Ophiuridae; genus Ophiura; species Ophiura sarsii. Next base: position 20,102,508 of record CM069459.1, on the reverse strand, counting down.
AAATTAGAAACTTTGAATAATTTCTATAGAGATTATCCGTGTTCTGGATTAACTGTCTGTCATCTTTTCGGAATAATAGAATTGAGTTTAAGATTTTCAGGAAGAAAGAAGACACACCTTCTTCAATCTTCATGATATGTAGATCAATTCGGTATACACGGCTCTTCGTTCAATTAATTGGACGTCATGCACGATTAATTGAATGGATAGGCCGGTGTGATTCCCCTTTGTAGTCCTTTGCGCATGGCTTCATGGATAACTTCTATCGCAATAAAATATATGCGTAGTAAAAAATATAATATTTCAGGTTTTTTACAACCAGAACTTATAATTAGACATACAATGACTGAATGTGAGTTACTTTTTTAAATGAGAGTCGGTGGGTCATATTAATTTGTCATGAACTGTATTGACATGATGGAATACAGCTATTCTTACGATTAAAGGTGTATGTTCCGATCACTTAAGATTGTTTTCACATCAAAATATTGATATCCAATGAAAACCCATATTTTTCTTAATTATTTCTGTAAATTCTTAGGCGCAAGATTTGTCCTAATCAGACGTTATATAGGCAAAAAATGCAGTGAATTACTTCCAAAGGTGGTTAACCACCCGGCTAGTTTATGTACTACTCAATGGGCAAATTCCATGTCACCTTATGCTTCTCAAATAAGAACCATTGGTGTTATGCAACTCAAACTTTGGAATATGACTATTTTAAGGATGACTCGTCATGTAGAATAGAAAACATCAAGTTCGAAATCGGGCCAGAAATCGGAACACCTACCTTTAAATAGTAATGTTGTAAAGTTTTAAAAAGTATTTGAAATGATGGATAACAATTCCCTTGAAAGACAAAATCCTGTAAGAATGCTTTTCATACATTTATCTTACTTTCACACTTGCAGCTTTTCCCAGAATCGCCTAGATTTTATGCATTAAAAGGTTATTTGAAGCCTGCTCGAGCTACCTTGAAAGAGATGGGAGAGAAAAATAATGTGAGATTATTACAGGGGGATCTTATACAAATTACTACAGGGGAAGTGGTAAGTGTGAATGGGCTGTTCCACGTGAAATCCATACACCCCCTATGGAAGACACGACCGTAGTCCTCCACGCAGGGAGTGTAGATTTCAGTTGGATCACCCATGCAGGTATAACCCCATTTGATACTCACACTCCTTGTAGAATAGATTAAGGTAATGTCTTTCATAAGGAGTAAATGGATTTCAAATGGATACAGCCCAATGCAGAATATGGGTAACACTGTAAACATATAACTACAGAATGTGAGACATTTTTGGCCATTGAAAGATGTACGAACTGACTTCAAATGGTAATAATCATGTTCAGCTATTTAATGTATATCATAGTAATGTTTTCTGTCAATTTTGGACATTTCTTTAACAAATTATGGCAAATCTAATCAGGCATGCCGAATGCAACTTTAGCCCCTTTTCACATGTTGATAGAATTGTCATTCAGCGTGGTACAAAGGAACATAATCAACAGCCTCAGTATATATGATCACTGTATTAACCTTAACCCCCGAGGCACCTTTTCCAAAGATTTTTTTTTCGCGGCCAAATAGCGAGGGGGAAAAGTGTCCCCACTCCCCGAGGCTGGAACCCCGGACCTCTGGGTTCAGAGGCAGACGATCTACCGCTAGGCCACGGGGGGGGGGGGGGGGGTGGGGGGGGGGGGGGGGGGGGGGGGGGGGGGGGGAACCACCATACATGGCGGAGTATATTCCGCCCTGTATATACCCTGGGGCCATTTCATCGAAAACTGCCGAGCCGGGTGACACAAGCACGCCGCATCGTAGTAATTCGTAGTACTCAAGTTGATATATCCAAGTTCAATTTAAATGGAAAAACACATTTCCATCCATATGGTCCATTTACATAAAGCGTGACTATTAGAAGGTAAAACATAACGGTAATGCATTACATAAAACATCAATGGAATATCAAATGCAGGTTTTTTTCCAGTTGAATGTCTTTTTCAAGTTTAAAAGTGTCCCAAAGTGGAGCTTGTGTACTCATGTTATTCATGTTACTGGATTGATTATCTCGGGAGTTAGGCGGCCAAATGTTATAGGATCAATGTATTTGATAAAGTACTAACAGGGCTAACCATCAGATTGTTTTAAAACTAAAATCATGAGATGTATACTTTGTACCATTTATGTCCCTTATGGAGAAAAGTTAACACGAGAGGATCTCATACGACTTATTTATTTTTATTTAGATTATCATTTACTCAGCTATTATTTTAGTGTACCTAGTCTTTCTGACTTTCCAAGGTTTGACACGTCTGAAATTGTGTTACGTTGTGATATATGCTTCTAAGATGGTAAAGGATCTATAGGAACATTGCTGAACGAATGTATACCTGTAAGTGATAAATATCTATCGACTGATTTTTATCTTGTACTTTCTGTTGCTAGGATGAGAGAGGATCTATTAGGAGATTACTAAGTGACGGTTATGCATTCCAGACCATCTTATTGAATATTGTGTGTAAGATTCGTATATAGGCCTACACTGAGCCAAAAAAGAAACTTATAAAAAAAAGAAACTTATACAATTTTAACAGATCACCAAATAACAGCTACAGAAGTGTAAAGATATCAAATAAAGGACTTCAAGTATTGCACAGTAAAAAAAAAAAAAAAAAAAAATCACCAAATAAAATTCTGTGCATGAAAATGTACCAAATTTGGATACAAATTACTGCAATGTATTGCTTCAAATGGCAGTCAATAACCAATTGTTTGCTTCAATGACACAAGAGAAATGTGCACTGACCCTTATGGTGATCTGTTAAAATTGTATAAGTTTCTTTTTTGGCTCAGTGTAGATTAGGCGATGGAAACAAACTGTTTGCCTCTCCGGTGGGTCGGTCGGTCGGCCTTTTTTTCTTCTTCTTTTTTGTCCCCTTTAAAATCTGTTAACATTTTGCCGTTTTTTGACAAGGGAAAAAATGCGGGTCATTCATTGACACATGAAAACAGTTTTCACCAAATTCTTAAAATATGGGTTTAAGAAAGTCAAGATACAGAATGCATATTTTGAATACATTTAGAATACATTACATGCAGGATATTCTTATAGGAAATGTTATGATTTGTAAACGAAAACCCCGATTCTATTTGAAAATGGAGTTCTTAAAAGTAGATTTGTAATTATTTATTATTATGACTTTGGGTTTTATTTGTGCCTATTTCAGTTGCTATGACATGGCGCTAGGAACAATTCGTCTGATAAAATCTGACTGATAAAATCTGACTATCGTCATAATTTGCTCGGGTCGTGAAAGAATCGTCTGCTCAAATCCAAATATATCGATTATTTTTTCTTTAGGTTTTGTGCCTACTTCTGTTACTATGGCATGGCGCTAGCAACGAGTCGTCTGCTAAAAATCCCAATTGGCGACCAGACGTTACCATTTTCAAACGTAACAGATAACAGTACAATGATATTGCCTACGCAAGCGCCCTCATTGCTCGGTGCGATGCAGCAATCAGCTTCAGACGGAAGTGGTGGTAGTTGTGCAGAGGGTCAGAAAGAAAGCTGTAACCAGCAAATACTTAATCCAGAAGAGTATTTAGAATTCCTCATCTGTTCGATTGGGGATTTAGTTGGTAAGTAATTTGGTTGTATATGGTGTTTGGTTTTTGGTTTTGGTTTTTTCTTCAGATTGGGATTCATCATCTGTACAAAAATCCACCGATCTTAATTCAATACGCCTGCTTTCAGTGTTTACACTAGGAACATAAATTGTTGGGAAATTTACCAAATCTATCATTTACTTGATGGAAGTATTCTAAATTTCTGAAGTGATCTTAGTTATGCCGTAACCCTAACCCCGAGGCACCTTTTCCGAAGAATTTTTTTTCGCAGCCAAAGAGAGCGAGGGGAACCTTAGGGCCCCCACGCCCCCGGGGCTCGAACCCCGGACCTCTGGGTTCAGAGGCGGACGAAGCCACATGGGTCAACCATACTTGGCTCAGTATACTTCGCCAAGTTATACCCTGGGGCCATTATTTCATCGAAGAACTGCCGAACCAGGTGACACAAGCACACCGCATCGTAGTAATTCGTAGTACTCAAGAGTGTGATGGTTAATGGTGGGTGAACCGATCAAATTCATTCTAAATTGAGATTTTTCTGAGCTCTTTTTTTCATTATCCCTAACTTAAGGTCAGAGCGATATTTCCTTTATGCTAATATTTCTTAACGTTTATGAACTGTGATATGGGATGCTGCTATGTTGCCATGCATTCCTATGTGCTAAAGCGTTTCTAGAAACGGGTAGCTCTTAATAATGAATCTATTAATTCTCATTATCCAGTTATCCTGGCTAAAGAAAATTCACTTAATACTTTCCACTTGGCTATTAGTTTCACCATTTACAAAAAGACTTTTCAGAAACCTTTCCCAATTTTCAAAGTCAATCTCAAGGATTACTGAACCAATACTAGGCATGTGTGTACTTATTTCAATGCATTCTCATCGTGATTCAAACTATGGTAATGAAATTCAATAATTGTAACATTTTTGAAACATTTTTGTGACATTTTGGAGTGTCGTCGTCCGCATGGAAAGTGATAAGTATGACATTTTTTATGAGTTGAATTTTTTCCCATTTATAGAGTTGTGAAGAAAAACGTCACTCTCAACATTTCTCAAAATAATGTAACTGCATACTCCGATATTTTGAATGATTTGTATAACGAAAATAGTTTTATACATCAATAATGAAGTGCTAATTGTCTATTTCTCTCTTAGCTGGCCCTGTGTTAATATTTCTTGTATACATGTGTGGCCGTCGTGGTGGCATGGGCGTGGCACTACTCTTGAGCGGTATATCGTTTCTGTGTATCATAGCTTTTAAAGGACAGTAAGTAATCATTCGTGGGCAGTATATCTCTTTTTTTTGCATCATAGCTTTTAAAAGACAGTAAGTAATAATTTTTGGAATCTTGGGCGGTATATCTTTTCATGCTTTTCTTTGCATCATAGCTTTCAAAGGGCAGTAAGTAATGATCTATCCACAGCACCAAATTTAAAAAAATGGCCACCAGAATTATCAGAAATCGTAAACAGCAACAAAATTGTATAATTGAAATCAAATTCAAAAAAATGGGTATGTTGTAGACCATTAGAAACTCATACCCATCAGTATTTCTCTTGAGTTTTGATTCATCACTAAAGACATCACATGAGTAGCTTTGTGTCTCTCTCCGGTGGCTTCAACCCTATATTAAAATGCATTGCTAGTTTACCATCATCTTTGCTTTAATGGATTCTCAGATTCATGTTGATTTATTAATCCGATGCTATTGAATCAATCTTCGAAGTATATTGCAATTCATTGAAAATATTAACAGTCTTCTCGTTTTGATAACATTCGATGACACCACGTAGTCTGCCCATGATTTCTTCGGGTTGACCAACACCACCCGTCTTCGAAGTATATCAAAACTCATTGAAAATATTCGCAGTATTTTTGTGTTACCGTTGCTGTTATCTTAAGTGTAACTATCATTTCACTTTCTATTTACCCGCCATCAATCAACTTCCTCTCCCAGTGTGGACCTGACGGCATTCATCTTTCTAGGCCGGTGTTTCACGTTAGGAACCTACGGGACTCTTCCATTGTACACCGTAGAGGCCTATCCAACGTCCACGCGGTCGGCGGCTATGTCCATGGGCCAGTTTTGGGCTAAATTAGCGGGTGCACTCACATCTTTTGTATCAGAGGTAAGGATAGAGGTTATTCACGTAGCCAGGGTGGAACCCCGGGGGTGGAACGGACAACAACAAAGGATTCGTACCCGGCTTCTTCAATGTACATTCATTAGATTTGGCGCGTGACGTCCAGTTCAAAGCCTTATCGTATACATATTTTTTTTTTTAAATAATAATAATAAAACCGCATTTATATAGCGCTTTACGAAACACCCCAAAGCGCTTAACAAACATAAAAAGAACAATATACACATGAATTAAAGAACCTAATAAAACTAAGACAAGGAAAAAACAAAAACAAAAATGATGAGGAACTACTTGTAAGAATGTTCTGACAGATTGAAGAGATGAGTCTTCAGTGCAGTCTTGAAGCATCCGATGGATTTGATTATGCGGATGGTCGATGGTAGTTGATTCCACATCTTATGTGCCGCGGAGGAAAACGAACGGTCGCAGTATGTATAGCTGTTGCAGTGTATTATAACTAAAACAGCCTGTATCTTCTTTTTGAAGATCTTTAACACGTTAGTTTTCCTGACAAGATAGCTGCTAATTCAAAACACGGATAATTGTAATTAAACAAAAGAGCCTCTCAAATGACTGAAAGTGGAACTTTTTCTGTGCATATTTTCACCCTATGCGCCCAATATGTTGTACGAAATTACAGATATGTAAGTCATAACCTTTGTAACTTAGGACCTTTAGATTGTCAGTTTGATCGCGTTCAAGAACATTTTCATTTAATTCGAATTGCTTGGCGTGCGATTATCAGTGTAAACTAAACCCAAAATTGCAATTTCCTTCGCAGAGTCTTTTTGAGAAAAACAACACGTGGTCAATGGTTATATATTTACTGGTGAGCGTTTTTGGCGGTGCTATATCTTGTCTTCTACCTGAGACATCAGGACAAACACTCAAGGTATGTGAATTGTGATTGGATACTCATAATACATTTTATATAAACAACCAATCAAACACGATGTAAGAAGGCCGAAACATATTTTTGAGAAAACAAACAAACGGATAGAACAAATACACAGGGTATGTGACATTTGATTGGTTGCTCGTAATAACAGACTATATAATCAACCAATCAAACACGTTGAGAAAAGCAACAAATGAATATATACCACCGATTATATTTTATAATCAACCAATCAAACGCGAGGTAAGAATGCCGATATACGTTTTTGAGAAAAAGCAACAAATGGATAGAAACAAGGTTACACGGTATGTGAACTTTGATTGGTTACGCATAATAACATATATGATCAAACGAATGAAACACGTTGTAAGAAGGCCGAAATACATTGAGAAAAACAGCAAATGGATAGAACAAGATACAAACGGTATGTGAATTCACGATGACAGAATACCGTATCACAAATTGACAGTTGAACCCAAAGAAGATATCTTGTGCAGCCCAGAAAACTTGTAGCATTACCGTTGTCCTCAAACGAATTATGTGCCAAACTTGTGCTAACATTTTATAGTATAGAAGCTTACCCCTTCTAAAACTAACCTATCAAACACGTTGTACACTCGTCCAAAGAAGTTCCTTGCCACTCATTGAAGTTCAAATATTGAAGTTCAAATATTTCACATAAATATTTAATATAAATTAAACAATTGCATGTCAAGATAAGCAGACAATAATTCTCTATCATGTCTGTATGAAATTAAGATGTACGCATTCATGCATGGCTGAGCACATTCATTAAGCAATGGTAAGGTTCATATTGTGTTCAATCATTCACATTAACATTTGAATGGAGGGATTATCCAATTTTTTGCAATCTTCTTCCACAGACCTTGCCATTGTCAAGTGAATGGGATCTGCCATGCATGAGTGATCATGTCTAAATTCCATGTTAAGCTGTTAGAGGATTACTTTCTGCTTATTTTATTATACAATTATATATATTCTATTAAATATTAATTTGAAATATTTGGACTTTACTAAGTGGCAAGGAACTTCTTTGGACGAGTGTACAATGAGAGATTTGTTTTAATTCTCGCTTTACAGGACACATGACGAACGGTGAAGGACTCTCTCTTTGTATGCCTTGAATGTTGTCATATCTGGAAGTTAAAAAACGAACGACTTTGCAGTTTGTATTTGAAATTTATATTTATTTGTACGAAAGCACTATAAGACAACGGTCTAACCAACTCCATCATTGTACTCACACTGGAAAGTATGTATATTTTAAAGCTAAAATTATAATTGGGGTTGATATTTGTATATTTATAGAAGTTGTAACAAAAAATATAGCAGTGCATTTATGTAACTTATAATTTGAAAATATGGTATTAATGTTCACAGTTGGAGTTTATTTTTGCATCGCAACATTTCAATTATTTGTTTGTTTCGGAAACGAACTGAAAATGATTTCTATATTATAGATTGGTAAAATAATTATTAAAAAAGGTGGTATTAATGCTTACTCCCGATTCTAGAATGTTACAGAAACAGAACTACGACATGTCACTCGGGCGCCAGTACCTATAGGCATTAGGGCGGGCGTAAATAGGGAAGGTATTTTGTTCAAATCGGCCATGGTCAAAATGTATTCCACTTGACCCCACATGATCAAATATGCACTTTAATTTTTTTTTTGAGGGGTCTTCAGACCCCACCACTACCCTTTATCCCCCTATAGGGGAATACGTGGTAAAGTTGCCCAATTGGTGTAGCAAAATAAGGTTTCGACCTAGAACAAATTGATTTTTCAGCTTAATGCATTTCTTTAAGGTTCCCATAATGACATACTAAAAGTCTGAAAATATCAGAGTGTTAGAAATATGATAATTTGCATAAACTTAAAATGGCCGCTAATTTGAGCATTTTCATTGTTTTGGACTTATTTCTTATTTTAGATAGTTGTTATGGCACTTTATAGCTTCAGCATATTATTTTATGAATGTATAAAGTCTCAAAGGACATACAAAGACATATGTGTATATCTTAAATTGCATAAATAAAAAATGGTCGCCAAAATTCTCAAATGAGCGGCCATTTTAAGATTATGCAAATTAGGCATATTTCTAACACTCTGATATTTTCGGACTTTTAGTATGTCATTATGGGGTCCTTTATAGAAATGCATTGTGCTGAAGAAAAAAAATGTTTTAATTTGTTTTAGGTCGAAACATAATTTTGCTACACCAATTTGGCAATTTTACCACACCAATTTGGCAATTTTACCATGTATTCCCCTATAGGGGGATTAAGGGTAGTGGTGGCCCTCCGAAAAAAATTTAAAGTGCATATTTAATCATGTGGGGTCAAGTGGAATACATTTTGACCATGGCCGATTTGAACAAAATACCTTCCCTATTTACGCTCCGCCCTAATGGGCATACAGGTATGCTTAGTACTTGCATGGGAAGTGATATTAGCTATAGGTGGTATTTCACTGACAGTGTCAATACAGGTACAGGGCATACAGTATACAGGTACTATCAACAGACTAACCATAATCGGGGGGGGGGGGGGGGTGGGCGCAGCAGGGTCAAGATTCCTGTATTAACTTGAATTCATAGTGCAGAACCATCTGGGTACGCACAGAACTGCTAAATTGATCATACTCGTTTGTGTTAGTATCATGTATCTACAATTCTTTCCCCCAAAGGGGTATAAGATTATATCCCAACCTCAATATCTGAGGTCATAGTTCAATGATTAATGCAAGGTACTTCTGAAGCCGTTATCTAGAATCGGGGTAAGAGTCATAGAGGTATTATGGTAAAATAACACATTGGGTATTAAGGTGTGTGTTTTTGTTAAATATAAACAAGTAAAGTAAGTTCATCCTTTTGGTAAATCGATATGAATGAATTTTGTCTTCTTAATTACGGACGAACATCATAAACGGTGGGAAAAGTCAGTGAAAAAGTGCAAGTGACAATGGCTTAATTTCCGAAAAACCCACCTGCAAAGCTTCTTTGATTAGAAGATTTTAAAGGATAGACATGAACTGAAGGACTATAGATAGTAAAGTCGCCGTTCTTCCCCATCTGACTATTGAGCTCACTAGGTAAGAGCACCGGTCTTAAGATCCATTGGTCCCAGGTTCAAATCCTGGATGGTCAGTAAAATAACAATTCACTGAACATCGTTTATGATGTGTGATGTGTGGTTTAGAAGAAATGTGTACTCATAATTATTTTTACATTGAGTACTTTGAGTACTTACATGTATATGCAATTCAACTCGGACTATAGTTAGCGCTCAGCTTTGGATACCACTCGCTTGCTTTGGTAACTTTTATACAACTGGTTGACAATTATGCTGCATACAAAATCGTACGTTTGACCACCACCGCGCTTTTTCTTACTGCATCTATAATGGGATGCATCGCTTCGCTCTTTGCACAGATCCGCAATTTGCGAGGAGAGAGCCTCGAACTGGAATCAGATAGAATGAAAGTGTTTCATCATTTGACAATGTCTCCACTGCATGACCAGTCTTATTGTGCAGAAAGAGAGTCGAACTAAACACAACACCAAAAGTAAGTCCCCCTCTCAAAACGTTGTCATAACATTGTAAGGTAAAATATTTTACCAATAAAACTTAGTTAGAAATAATCGTATGACTATTTCCTAAGTGTTGTTTGAAAATGAAAGATGTCCATGTCTTCATGGCTGAATGAGCTCAAATGGAAGATAAAAACTGCCCTACTCAAAAGTCACAACTCACTCTGCTAATCTGAGCTGAGAAGGTGATTTACATGGCTGAATGATCATGAATTGATTACACATTACAGTAATATTCGCTCAACCACTGGTGTTTTTCCATTTGTAAGAAGCAATTGATGAAGTTTTGTGACTTTTGAGAAGGGCAGTTTTTATCTTCCATTTGAGCTCATTCAGCCCTGAAGTCATGAACATCTTTCATTTTCAAACAACACTTAGGAAACAGTCATAGGATTATTTCTAACTAAGTTTGATTGGTAAAATGTTTTAACTTAAAATGTTATGACGACATGTTCAGAGGGGGACTTACTTTTGGTGTTGTGTTTAGTTACATAATGTTATGGAATAGTCCCATTCAATGCGGTACCAGTTCGATGCTCTCCTCGCAAAAGGGCGGATCAGTGCAAAGGGAAAATAGCGTATGCCATTTTCGTGTGCATCATCTTTCGTCTATGCATCCTATCATATAAGTTGAAAGGCGAGAATTCCGTCACCCAAAAAGTTTGTTTGGGGGTTACAGACACTGCGTACGAATCGTATCATAGTCTGAAGAACGCTGACCAGTAATTACAGAACAAAGGCATTGTTTTTAAGAGGTGTCCAGCGAGCATAACATTGCCCATTATATGCTAGAAAAGTTATTATCAGCCCAAATCGCGTTTATCAGACAAATACACACTGCCATCTCTCATACATGCAGTTTTTAAAGATTCGCGGTGATTTAAAGCCCCTGTATAAATGAAGTCATGGTTATACACTGCACTTGCGCAAATTTGAGCACCAATAACCGTGATTTAAGAATGATTTATAAGAAGACTTGGGGAGAATGCAATGGTATAGGCCAATTTCAAACCAGAACATATTATAGGATTATTTGTTACGGGAGAACACAATAGAGAGCTTGGATTTGAAATTAAAAACATGCTCTGTATTATTATTATTATTATTGGGCTATTACATGGGTTTAGGGTATGGGGATTGGGTATAGGCCTAGAGGAATAGTGATAATGAAAATTTGTTTGGAATTCCGGGGACTTTATTACAATTGTTTTTGGAATTCCGGGAAATTTGATTAAGTTCAGGCTTTACTTTGAAAAAAGTCTGGAATTCCGAGTTCCTCTATATAGGGTGGCTGACTAATTGCGAGACAAAATAAATCTGGCATTCCAGGCCTCGACTATTGAGAAAAAAAATTGGAATTCTGAATTCTGAATTCCACTACAGGGGGTGTGCATTTTTTCTGGAATAGGCCATTATTACGTGGGCCTAACTTTAAATAGTGAAAAGAATGGACGACACCGTAGTGCTCAACGTCTGTGGAACCTGCCATCCATCCACCAGTATTCATACATATCATTGTATATACATCGTATAAATTCATATTTGATGAAATAAATCACTGAAATTCCACCCAAAATAATCTGTATATTTTTGCACTGGTGTAATTTTCATGTATTTTTGTATTGATTACCCGGGTGCTATGAATGTAATACAAGGCGTGTCAATAAACATTCAATGGGCTGAAATGTTGGGAATTATGGCTCACAAATTGCATTATTCTCGGTATGCCTTGCAAGTGGCGATGGTGCCTTTTGAAAACCTGTAGTGTATACAAGGCCTATGTATGTTTTCCTTATAGTAAATGATTTTATAAAGACCCTAGCCCACGAGAATAAAGTTATTGTCTTGCATACACCGCGATCAACTTCAACTCATTTCTTAGTACGGCTTGTGATAGTCGGTTTTGAGACCCCAATCATGAAAAAGCAATGCTCATGTCGTGAAACAGCTGCCCATCGTCAACAGACATCGGCGTGAGAGTTAAAGGCAATGCCGACATCGGCAGACGCCCAACAACGGGCATTTAAAGCGATATGAATTTACAGTATGTGTATAAAGTCAATGGGGAATGAATTAGTGATGTACTCCCACAATGCTCGCGCAACTCCCATATTAAAACGTCATGGGCAAATTGATATGCTCTTACAGAACACAAAAGGTAACGTGGTTACTTAACAAGTTCATTATAACAACAGAATTACAAAATTGATATAAATCTGATATATTTAAGATTGCTCATTCTAAACACGTGGACTGTCGATCAAGTGGACATCACCAATGATATAGATTTATGGACCAAATAGTCCAACAAAGTACACATTCAGTTTTTGTACTTGATTGCAACACCACACTGACCCAAACCATTTTTAAATCTTTGGTAGCCATATTCCCAATCCGCGTTATACTGTGTTGAAATCAACTGCAGTAAGACACAAGTTATAATATTTAAGAAGGTGCGTAATGTATGCAAAAGATTCTGGCCGTCTTTCATGATCCCAAATTTATATAAGGCGCAAATACATGTATCATATAGCTTTAATTAGTTTCGCGTATAAACTATAGCTTATGTAAATATGGGTTATGCCTTATATTTCTAGCCTCCCCCCGTTAACAAAACCCCCAGACTTATTTAATTTAATATTCGCATATCCATTCCGTGGTGTCGATATTCTTACCGTGAATCTGGTCCAGAAGCATGGAAGAAGGCCAGAATATCTGACGTGCGTCGTTTAAGCAGGGAGACATTAAAGGTATATTATGTCAGACGACGCTGGACATAGGCGTATTCACGAGTATTCAGGTAAAAATATGCGAACGAGGTTACCTGATCAAGTGAATGGGACGACCGCTTAACAACGGTTTAAATTCAAAAAATAGCATTTACAATTGGGATGATTAGCCATCCCGAACGGTTTTCGATTGGAAACATTTTCTTCTAACCTATGATGAATTTTATGGGGTCATATAATCAAAATCCATTGTTACATTGAAACCAACGGAAATTCAAAATTAACGGCCGTTCGTAGCCACCGTCGTCTGATTATGTGATCTTTCCAGGGAACGCCCTCAACATCGAAACAAAATTTGAAAGCAGATTTTCTTGCAGATTTACATTTCTGATCATAAATCGTACATACATTCCAAGTTACAGGGCGATACAATTCTTAATTACTTCAAAATCATGGTTTTAGAGTGAAAATAAACTGTCGGGTTAACACGACAGTTTATATTTTCACTCTAAATTCAATCTAAACCCATGATTTTGAGGTAATTAGGAATCGTATCGCTCTGTAACTTGGAATGTATGTACGATTTATAATCAGAAATGTAAATCTGCAAGATAATCTACTTTCTAAAAAAAATCATGAATAGAGGGCGCTCTCTGGAAAAGATCACATAATATGCCTTTAATTCTAACAATGTCTCTGATTGGTGCAACATGGTCCATCTTTCGGACCAATCAGCAGGTAGTTCTCATTTGTTAAATTACATGTATATTGTTATTCATGATTAGAATTGTGTAACACCATGCAAAAAGCCTTAAGAATAAACTATGATATGTGCCTTGAGATAGTTTGCTACATGTGTATATTATTTGTCTAGTTTGTGTACTGTTTGCTTTATCATGTTTATCATAGGGTACAATTATTAAAGGGACACGAATATTATTTGTTTAAATTAATTTACTTTAGAATCCAAGATGAACATTAAAAATTACCATTTTTGTTGTTTCTACTCGCAAAAACACAGCAAAACTGATTAAAACAATACCATCGCTATTCATTGAAACTTTTCTTAAAACGCCCTCTATGTAAATATGGTTCGCGTTATTCACGCTTACTGCAGCATGCAGGGGAACACTATCTGCGGTAAAATGCTGATCGCGGCTTGATCAGCATTTTTGAATCAACGTTTTGTTGTACAAAGAGAGCTGATTTGTCTTAATTCTTATAGGTGTAAGTTCATACATGTAATACAATTCTACAAATATATAAATCCCAGTTTTTATCAAAATTGAGGGCGCATCCTCCAACATATCTTCTCATGCCCCTTTAAGGTTTTGACGTTCCGATCCATTTATTAAAATATTTTGATATCAGAAGAACCCCCAGATTTTTCTCATTATTTCTGTAAAATGTTTATTGCAAGTGTCGCGGGGCGACGAGCTGCTGTTAAGCGTGTGTGGGGGTGTGTCGACGTGATTGTCGAATCTGACACCACCTATTTTTGTTGTTGTTTGGGCCCAGGGTTTAAATAGGAAACCTGTTAGATTAGTAAGGCGCCCGGGTCCGTTGTGGGGATGGAACCCCACGCTCTCTCCCTTTCACTGACGAAAAAGACAACTTTGTTTTTATTTCACTTATACAATAATTTATTTATTCAGAACTGCTACGCCGACCACCAACAATCACCATTAACAATAGATACAATAAGACAAGACAAATTTTACTCCAAAACACTACTCCAAAAACAACACTCTTCTCCAAAAACAACACTCTACTCCAAAAACTTGTAACGCTTCGGGGTTTACCTGTTAATGATACAAATAACAGGGTATTAATTTCTAGGCCTATTTTTGCCTAAGTCAAAGACCACTATATCAAAGATTGTCACAGCCAAGCTACTCCCTGGTACACATGTACCAGTAATTAATTCCAGCTCATAATAATTGTAAAATCGGGCGTGCGTCTCCCTATGGGTGTATATGGCCATCCCCAATATACACGAATTGCATACAGAATATGCATCCTTGCATATTGGTTCAAGATATACATTTTGTAGTAAAATACATTAAAATGTAATAAGTATTGATGACAATTGTGAAATCGGGCGTGTGTCTCCCTATGGGTGTATATGGCCATCCCCAATATACACGAATTGCATACAGAATATGCATCCTTGCATATTGGTTCAAAATAAACATTTTGTAGTAAAATACATTAAATTGTCATAAGTATTGATGACAATTGTGAAATCGGGCGTGCGTCTCCCTATGGGTGTATATGGCCATCCCCAATATACACGAATTGCATACAGAATATGCATCCTTGTATATTGCTTCAAGATATTCATTTTGTAGTAAAATACATTAAAGTGTAATAAGTATTGATGACAATTGTGAAATCGGGCGTGTGTCTCCCTATGGGTGTATATGGCCATCCCCAATATACACGAATTGCATACAGAATATGCATCCTTGTATATTGGTTCAAGATATGCATTTGGTAGTAAAATACATTAAAAATGCATAAGTATTGATGACAATTGTGAAATCGGGCGTGTGTCTCCCTATGGGTGTATATGGCCATCCCCAATATACACGAATTGTATACAGAATATGCATCCTTGTATATTGGTTCAAGATATACATTTAGTATGGACAAATAGAGATCACCAAAACACCTAGGCCTACCCCCACATAGTAATCATGAAACAGGTATGAGACCCGGCATTTGCAACCTTCTTCCTCCTGACCAGATTGAATGACTGACTACCGTTCTTCCGTCTCAACAGACTTCAATGACTGACTACCGTTCTTCTGTCTCAACAGACTTCGATGACTGACTACCGTTCTTCTGTCTCAACAGACGTCGATGTCTGACTACCGTTCCTCCGTCTCAACAGACTTCGATGACTGACTACCGTTCGTCTGTCTCAACAGACTTCGATGACTGACTACCGCTCTTCTGTCTCAACAGACTTCGATGACTGACTACCGTTCTTCCGTCTCAACAGACTTCGATGACTGACTACCGTTCTTCTGTCTCAACAGACTTCGATGACTGACTACCGTTCTTCTGTCTCAACAGACTTCGATGACTGACTACCGTTCTTCCGTCTCAACAGACTTCGATGACTGACTACCGTTCTTCTGTCTCAACAGACTTCGATGACTGACTACCGTTCTTCTGTCTCAACAGACTTCGATGACTGACTACCGTTCTTCCGTCTCAACAGACTTCGATGACTGACTACCGTTCTTCTGTCTCAACAGACTTCGATGACTGACTCCCGTTCTTCCGTCTCAACAGACTTCGATGACTGACTACCGTTCTTCTGTCTCAACAGACTTCGATGACTGACTACCGCTCTTCTGTCTCAACAGACTTCGATGACTGACTACCGTTCTTCTGTCTCAACAGACTTCGATGATGGACTACCGTTCTTCTGTCTCAACAGACTTCGATGACTGACTACCGTTCTTCTGTCTCAACAGACTTCGATGACTGACTACCGCTCTTCTGTCTCAACAGACTTCGATGACTGACTACCGTTCTTCTGTCTCAACAGACTTCGATGATGGACTACCGTTCTTCTGTCTCAACAGACTTCGATGACTGACTACCGTTCTTCTGTCTCAACAGACTTCGATGACTGACTACTGTTCCTCCGTCTCAACAGACTTTGATGACTGACTTATACCGTTCTTCTGTCTCAACAGACTTCGATGACTGACTACCGTTCGTCTGTCTCAACAGACTTCGATGACTGACTACCGTTCTTCTCTCTCAACAGACGTCGATGTCTGACTACCGTTCCTCCGTCTCAACAGACTTCGATGACTGACTACCGCTCCTCCGTCTCAACAGACTTCGATGACTGACTACCGTTCGTCTGTCTCAACAGACGTCGATGTCTGACTACCGTTCCTCCGTCTCAACAGACTTCGATGACTGACTACCGTTCCTCCGTCTCAACAGACTTCGATGACTGACTACCGTTCCTCCGTCTCAACAGACTTCGATGACTGACTACCGTTCTTCTGTCTCAACAGACTTCGATGACTGACTACCGTTCTTCTGTCTCAACAGACTTCGATGACTGACTACAGTTCTTCTGTCTCAACAGACTTCGATGACTGACTACCGTTCCTCCGTCTCAACAGACTTCGATGACTGACTACCGTTCGTCTGTCTCAACAGACTTCGATGACTGACTACCGTTCTTCTGTCTCAACAGACTTCGATGACTGACTACCGTTCCTCCGTCTCAACAGACTTCGATGACTGACTACCGTTCCTCCGTCTCAACAGACTTCGATGACTGACTACCGTTCCTCCGTCTCAACAGACTTCGATGACTGACTACCGTTCGTCTGTCTCAACAGACTTCGATGACTGACTACCGTTCTTCTGTCTCAACAGACTTCGATGACTGACTACCGTTCCTCCGTCTCAACAGACTTCGATGACTGACTACCTTTCGTCTGTCTCAACAGACTTCGATGACTGACTACCGTTCTTCTGTCTCAACAGACTTCGATGACTGACTACCGTTCTTCTGTCTCAACAGACTTCGATGACTGACTACCGTTCTTCTGTCTCAACAGACTTCGATGACTGACTACCGTTCCTCCGTCTCAACAGACTTCGATGACTGACTACCGTTCTTCTGTCTCAACAGACTTCGATGACTGACTACCGCTCTTCTGTCTCAACAGACTTCGATGACTGACTACCGTTCTTCTGTCTCAACAGACTTCGATGACTGACTACCGTTCTTCTGTCTCAACAGACTTCGATGACTGACTACCGTTCGTCTGTCTCAACAGACTTCGATGACTGACTACCGTTCTTCTCTCTCAACAGACGTCGATGTCTGACTACCGTTCCTCCGTCTCAACAGACTTCGATGACTGACTACCGTTCGTCTGTCTCAACAGACTTCGATGACTGACTACCGCTCTTCTGTCTCAACAGACTTCGATGACTGACTACCGCTCTTACGGTCTCATACACATTCCATAATTACCCATAAAATTGTCCAACCCGTTAGATTCCCAAGGCATAAATCCTCAGTAATTCGTCAATTTGTAATACACATCCAAAAGCCTACTCAAATATCGTTCCTCAGTGTCCAAAACATCTCAAGTGCATTATTGAGTGAATTTCAACCATCTACTCCAAATATTATGTGTATGTCTACATCATAGTAACTTTACCAAGTATTCCAAAAGTGTTAGGTGACAATCAGTAAATAATTTAGTAATTCTCTGATATCCAAAAATCCAAATCTCCATCATTTTCAACCTCAGTACACCAAATCGTGAATTACATAATCGAATATAATTTAGTACAATACTGCCATCATATGGGTATTATGATGGGAAAGACGAAATTATTATTTGGTAATAACCAATTGTTGAGTTTTACCTTACTCCTCAAGTAAACAAACTCCTACAAGACCTTCTTCCACAACCGTACCTATAATACAATCATACAAAACAATAGGCCACCGATAATTAATCTAATCTACTACGATATCATACTCTGGAAAGCACAGCATCCAGCAATCGATTTATTAAATTGAGACAGACGATTTATGATAAGAAGCCTATACGCATTTCATCTAGCGAAGTATACAAAATCCTAGATGAGCGTTCTGCAAATGAACCGCTAATGTTATCAGTCTATTAAAAACGCGCCAATTAGCAGACGACATTTAATAAAATACTCCGCCAATTCCATCAATATCCAAAAGTGCGCCAAATTTAGCTGACCACATTTATAATTAATTTAGTCACACCAACACGCCGTACGTATTCAATTGAAAAGCTGCACTGATTAATTAAGTCGCACAATCGGTCTAAGTTTTTGATATAAAATCTAGTAAGTTTAAACAGTAGGCCTAAACCCATAACAAATAGGCTTATCACAATTTGCTCCAAAATTGTCTCATCTTCAACTCCATGTGGCCTACAAATTCGATCACCACAACACCGTCATATCCGCGCAATTTGGCTCATAAAATACAATACAAGTTTTGAATAACACCTCATAAATCGTCATTTCTCACCCATCAGTAGGCTTATCAGCCAGATATAATTAAAATAAAATGTCAACAGGTCTCAGCATGCAACCACAATATTATATTTAGTTTTGGGGAAACGCATCTACAAACATGATCATCACCAAAGGCCTACGTTAATATGCATCACCACATTGTAATAATAATTTTAAAAAAGGAACAAGCCTCGGCCCTTTTTATAGGCCCAGCCCTATCCGAAATTCTTTTGCATGAACACCACGAATTAAATTAAACCCGAAATGTGTTTAATTTTACCAGGTATTTAATTAGAATAAAATAGAATCACAACCGTAATTTTGCAACGTCCAAAAATGTCTATCTAAATCACCAATCATCACATTAATGTTTAATCACACAGCTCAAAAGAACACTGCACGATTTTAAGCATCAATAATATTTCATAGGTCTGTCATGACAAAAGGGCAATTTGGTTTCCAAAACGTGAAATAGAATTTCTGAAACCGAAAACATGGGAAAACCTTAGCCTTCTTTAAAACAGGCCTTCCCCTCATCACACGCTGCATCATTATTTTTAAAAAGGTGTACTAAATTTCTGGCATAGGCCTACAGAATTTAACTCGTAAGTTTAAATAATATTTTAAAACAGGCTGTAGTTTTAAAAATACTAACACAGTCAGGCCTACATTTACCCCACAACAACACGCTAGGCTAGCGTCAATTGGTTTGCACTTTAACAACATTATAATCGTCAGGTCTCGTCAATCTGAACACCCATAATTGTACATTATTTTTTTATACGGATTATGAAAACAACTATCCTAAAAGCCATCAGAAAAATCTCTCTCAAATATAATCCGCCAGGTCAATCGAAAATACACAAATCAATAGTCCCGCGTAAAGCCTACGATACAAAATGTGGATGTTTTAAATTTATAAACCATCGAATAAATCAAGAACTATTGATTCAAAACATGCCTACGATCTCTAAAGTGTTTCCAAAATCACCGTGTCCCTCGCCATCGCATACTCACAGTGTACAAGTTTATAATTATAATAAAAAATAAGAGCCCAGAAAATAGGCCGTATTTTATCTCCTAATTATAAAATACACAAACAAACAAAAATCACTTACGAAACCCAACAATCTATTATGATTATAAATGTGATGCATTCATATTTGCAGATTGGATGCTAAAAGATCTCACTGATTTATTAATAAACTTACTCTCAAAATCCTCGGATAAAACTATACTCGATAAACTCTGTCAAACTCTGTCCACTCATCCGTCTGTTTCAAATACCAAAAATCGCAATGAGGCATTTTCTGGCCGTGCGTGCGTGTCGGAAGGGAGTCGCGCGCGCCGATTAGCCTACTCGCTAATTGATTGAAAAATAAAAGTACTGGTGCTGTCCCGTCAGACTTTATACTTCCTGTCATAATGCAGTAGTGGCAAAAATACCACAAATACAAGAAGATTCTTTAAAACAAGTAGCTCGCCCATTTTGGGTGATTAATTGAACCATGAATTTTGCAATCCCGTTACACAAGATATGTTTCATTTAGTAGTTTAAAAAGCCAAAGATGCGCAGTAATTTACTGCCAAAAGTAGTTAACCCATCGGTCAGATTGTGGATTACACCTTATACATATTTATAAGGTATCCTCTTTTTTTGATTGCTTCATTTCAGACATAGTCAGATAAATTAAAAACCTGCCGAATGCTTGCTTTTATACTACAGTGCAACAGAGCATAAATTTCCAAAAGTGCACGTTATTGAAATTACGCTCTATATTCAAAAAGTAACATGATGTAAGACGAGGAGACATTATCATATTATAGAATACAGCTTGGTGCTTCAATGTTTGACCTTATTTGCATATAATTAACATATTATAAAGAAAAACATTAAGCATTTGCTTTTTGTAATTTCCAGCAAAAACTATACATGCCATTAACACCAAATTCACAGTATATGAAGTTCCCATCATTTTCAACAATTCTCTCTGAGAAAAAGTTAACAATTATTTTTACTTTTTTTTCTTCTCGGAGAATCCATTTTTGATATTACATTTCCCCCACTTTTTTGGCGCCAACATTTTTCAGACAACCTAACAAAATCAGTTTTTGATTCAAAATTTCAAAACGCTACGGGGCTATAATAAGTACGCAGGTTTTGTAATGCTTGAATGAGCTCACATTGAATGGAGGAATACCTCCTTTCAAAAGTTGCTAAAAGTTCAATGTGTGCTCATTCAAGCATGCAGTACAACACCTGTGTGGTGTTCAAGTAAAGACCCTGGTTCAAGCTGCTTAACCATCCTCCTTCAATACATTTAACAACTTTTGAATTGAGGTATTCCAGGAATCCTCCATTCAATGTGTGCTCATTCAAGCATTACAACACCTACGTATAGCACTTATAAAACTCGCCCATTGCTTGTGTGGTGGATTTCGATCACGAGAGGAGCATGCGCAGATGCGATTTTTGTGTAAGTGGTCTGTGATTTTTGTCAATATTATATTTTTACTGTGATTTGTCGATCTGCATTAAATGCAAAAGTAACAACGCCCCCGGCTGGACTCGAACCACCAACCTTTCGGTTAACAGCCGAACGCGCTAACCAATTGCGCCACGGAGGTGATTATTGACTAGGCTGTTTTGGTTTGCCATGTTCACCCGTACACTTCCCCGTACACTTTCTTGCAAAGTCGAGCATCGTTTTTTCTCAAATGTTGCTTGCATATTGCCGTTGCTGTCGCCTTTAATACATGTGCTGTCAGTTGAACTTGGAACCAACGTTTAATTTGAACTGTCTATTTTCAATAAAAAAATACTCCAATACGGGGAAAAAATCAGAAAAGCTCACAGACAACAAATAAGAACATCATTTTACTCGACCTAGAATTTCAATCAACGTATTTCAATTATCGGGGAAACCCGATGATGCGAGTGACGTCATTTAATGAGCTCATTAGCATAATTTATGTCCGTGAAATGTACAATAGAGTTTTATAAGTGTGCTGTGAACACGAACATTAATGTGTGCCAAAAATCGTTTCGATGGAGTAACGTAATTTGTTGAACTGTGTATCATGTTGTCAAAATGTCAGACGACGAAGCCAAATGTCACGTGATGTTGAATGCCTGCGTGTTTCAATCAAGTGATAATCTCGGGTGATAATAATGTTATGTGAGCGGAGTGTGTCGCATCATTTGCCGCGCGAAGATATTCTGGTTTGCTGTTTATCTTTCCAGCAGGGGATAACCATGCTAACTAACATTAGGCTTACAAAAAAAAAAGTTGACTTGTCCTAGTAGTGCCAACATCTGGGTCGGTCGGTCGTGGTTTTTTATTAGATAACCAAACCATGACCAAACATAGGCTACTACACAAGAACACCGATTTTAACTTTTAATATTTAACAAAAAGTGAGTAATTAGTGACAATTTCATATGTAGATGCAGATGCAGTTAAACATAAACAGAAAACACATTTTGCTATCAATTATGACCAATATATGATATTTAGAATAGTTTAGAAATATCAAAAATCGTTTCATTACAAACATCTGAACAAAATATAACAAAATAAAAAGAAGAAAAAACTACCATGGATTTTCAGATTTTAGGGTCGGTCGCAAAGGGCAAGTCAACATTTTTTGTTCGGCCTTAATACAATTATAGTGATGAAGTTCACAGGGCGTTCAGATGTGGACACGTAACTCGGTATTATAAAAATAGATATTGTTTTCAGACCAATTCTTCCTATAGCCCTCGCGTATAATAATAGTGCCCGGCTGCGAATTTATTAACCGTAAACAACATTTGGCCAAACACTGTATTATACACTGCAAAAAGAAGCGTTTATATTTCTGATAACACTTAATAAACACTTCAACACGTTTATTTTTGTGTTTTATCTGTAAAGGTATAGGAGGCATTGCATACGATAAACGTTTGCATAAACACTACAACACGTTTATAGAGGTAATTTTGTAATATTTATTAACACACCAACATGTTTATATCAGCAATAAGAAACATGTTGGGGTGTTAATAATTATACAACAAATACCTCTATAAACGTGTTGTAGTGTTTATGCAAACGTTTATTGTAGGCCTATGCAATGCCTCCTATACCTTTACACGTAAAACATAAAAATAAATGTGTTGAAGTGTTTATGAAGTGTTATCAGAAATATAAACGCTCCTTTTTACAGTGTACTCTCATCATGTAATGTATACTATATACGCTTTATTCCGTCAATGTATCAAATGTTGTTTACGGTAAATAATATCCGGCCGGCTATTTACAAAATCAGTCTATCCAGGAAAATTATTGATTGCGGAAACACGGAGCAGTTCTTGGGTTGATAGCGGTTCTCGCGGATTGGGAGCAGTTCCAGGGCTCTGAAGTTATTATAGGGCCTATGCCCTTTTTTATTGAATAATACACACGGACGGAGGCTTTTTGTGGCGGAAGTGCGCATCTCACATAATTTGTGCACAGAATTCATTCATTCATAGTCTTGTGAGTTTAACCACGTAAGTCTTGCTTCGGAGATATATAGGATATAAACACTTCAAAAGAAGTAAGTTCCCCTTTAGGGTTTCCCTTATATTTTCATAAATATACATTGGGTTGAAATGGGTTTTCTGTCAAATTGTTATGAGGTTCAGGCTTCTCGTTACATTGCGTTTTCGCGTCTAGGGACGCAATATTTTTGCTAAAAACGCAGTACATTTTAAACTGGACTCTTTATTGCGTCCATCTGGACGCAATAATTTTTAATCGTGTGTCAAGATAATTTTGCATTGTGTAAGCTTACAAATATTTGAAAGTCATTTATTGACTTATCTTTCTCTTTACAAACAACAAAATAAATAGAGAAGACAATTTTTGGACATTTCAGCGCTGTAGTCCCCGTTTATCCAATTCCGAAGTCACAATTCGCAAATTACATTTTTTACTTGGACCCCATAATTCTTCTCGGACCCCATAATTTTGAGAATTGGTAGATTATGGGGTCCTGTGGACCCCATAATATTTTTACCTAACGAGAAGCCTGAATTGAGGTTCATACCAATACTTGACCAAAATTTCAAATCAACAGGTTCTGCCATGCTTGAGTGAGCTTGTATTGAATAACAGAATGTCTCATTTCAAAAGTTGTTAAAATAATGTTTAGTAGTGTGTGTATCCACCACGTTGGTGTATCAATTGACGACATCGATTTCTCATAGTGTTGATGAGGCGCGCTACTCGATATGGAAGTTCAACTCTTGTTGTACACAGAATTTTAGCAACTTTTGAAATGGGACATTCCGTCATTCAATACGTGCTCGCTCGAGCATGACAGAACCTGTTGATTTGACATTTTGGTCAAGTATTGGTTTGAAGCCCATAATCATTTGACTGAAAACCCCATTTCATTCCAATGTATTGTTTTGGAAATATAAGGGAACCCCTAAAGGGGAACTTACTTCTTTTGAAGTGTTTATTATATATGTATATATAGTTAGGCATTCTAAATTAGTTTCTGCCAAAAACTTCATGAACATTTTATATTTTGAATCCTTTTCTTACGATAACCGATGGAAACTGATTCCATGAAAATGCCCTGGAAAACAATGATTTCAGGAACCTTTCTCTGTTGCTTGACTTTGTGCCGGGGTAGTCATTTGCTGCAAAAATCAGTACAATTTGGTAATGCTGAAATCTGTAGAACATGGTTGGCAAAATATTTGCCACTGTTGACTATGGAATGAAACACTCATTGGGCACAATATTTAACAAATATAGTTTTATTTAACTAGAATGCATGTTTATATGATATGGCATTTCAATGTTGCCAACTGGAACGCTTTATACGGCACGTTTATTAAGAATTATTAATATCCGTCTATTTCACAGGTACCTGAATTATACAAACATTTCATGCTATAGCAATGGTAAAGGCAAGTTAATGGTCTAACTGTAAGGCATGACATTAACCAAAATGCTATTTACATATAGAATTCATACAATGTGTAGGCCTTTGCACTGGACCTTACTTACATTGTATATAATACTATCCCATAGCTCAGGGAATCTAAAATGCAGTATTCCATTTAAAATCGATACACCCAATGGAAGACAATGGCCTTAATCATCACTCTAATTTTTTTGGACGCCTCAAAAGGTGTTCTGGTTATTTACACAAAAGATGTTCTATGATTTTAAACTTTTATATTGGAAATATTTACACACATTTTCTGGGTTTTTTAGCAGTATCCTATATCAACAAATATTTGAAAAACACTCAAAATCTATAATATCATTGCTGGATTTAGTCAACTGAAAACTGAACGTGTTTATTCTACACACCGTGTTAAACAAAAGAACACCTTTTTTACACCTAAATCGTAACACCTTATCTGTAACAGTTTGGGAACACCAATGTGTTCTAATACGCGTCCGGACAGGGAGTAAAGATTTCAAATGGAGTCACCCATGCAGGTAGCCAGTGAATACATTCTATGTGGTTCCTGATGAAGTGCAACAACAGAAAATACAACACCAGAATACAACAACAACAGAATACAACAACAGAAAATTAGAACTATCTATACTAGCTAAATGTGAATGATATATATTTTAATTATAAGCAACTTTTGAAACTAAATGGGCTATTCCAGTTGAAATCCATACACCCCCTGATAAGACATTACCTTAATCTTCTCCAATGGGAGTGTATATTTAAAATGGAATCCCGGGGGAGTCACCAATGCAGGTAACCCCATTTGATATTTACAATCCCTGTGTGGAAGATCAAGGTAATGTTATAGGTGTATTATTTTCCAAATTAATTATTTGCTTCTTTTATTATCATTCATGTTTTACATTTGGTTATCCTTATAATATGCAATTTTGTAAGCGCTTTGAGCCTCCGGGGCATGGCGCATCACAATATTGTATGTATGCACGAGGGTCATTCAATAAGTTCTATCTCCTTCTAAGTACCTCATAACTTTGCTATTATACCATACAAGCCAGTCTCCTGAAATATTTCACAATTGCAGCTTCAGCTTTGAATCTCAGCTACAAATTCCTAGTAAATGGTCAGAGTACCGGTTGTACTTTTCTGGAGATGCAGTGAACACCGAACGTCCATTTAGCATGTTTAGTGTGACGGAAAAGGATGAAAAACAGCAAAATATCTCCAAATTGCTTATCAATTCGCCAATTCTAAGAGATACAATGTAATCGGTCAAGTGTAACCGTTCTAAATTTTAGATATCTCTTTAACCACAGATGCTTTAACAGATAAAACAATGACATTTACTGATTTGATAAAAAAAATACGTCGTCATTATCCAGAACCCGGTCAGGACAACCATTTAAGCTTAACTCTCCCTGTATGAAACATGGAGGGATTCCAAGTCTCTCCAAGAGGTGATTTTCTATTATTGATTATCTTATGACTATTCTGAAGGTTGCAAATAAAGAAAACTCATAAATTGACTATATGCTATGAAATTTAGCATATACGAGACATCACTGTGGCGTGAATTTTAACAACGAATTTGACCAGTATTCCAGTATGTTGATGTTATATACAATTTGCAAGCCTACAAGAGTTAATATTATACAGTCTTTATATACAAGATAATACATTTAGATATCATCCATTGTTTTCCATTTTCAATATTTAAATCATGCTTTTATAACTAACCATATACAATACGGAGAAAACCGTGAATTTATTTTGAGAGTAATGTCCGTTTCCATTGTCTAAAATCTCTCTCAAGCTTTGACCACAACAGGACAAAAGTGAAACAGATACCAATTATCATTTACTATGTGTAGCCATGATTCAGAGCAATTATAATGACAGATGTCATGAGGCTGACATTACTAATAGCTTTGACCACAACAGGACAAAAGTGAAACAGATACCAATTATCATTTACCATGTGTAGCCATGATTCAAAGACATTATAATGACATATGTCATGAGGCTGACATTACTATTAGCGATGCTATAGGAGGAGGTAAAACTTATTGAATGACTCTCGTATGTATTTTATAATATGGATTTCAACTATATAGGCCTACATGATATAGAATAACCCATTTCAATATCTAGCCAAATTTGAAACCTTACTACTTTAGAATAATCTACGTCCATACTGCCAACTGTTGGTTATGATACTAGGGAAATGAAATGAAAAATATTAAGTCTTACTTCTTTCGAATGTAAGTTGATATTAAACAATACACCAAGAAGGAACATCCTTCGATGTAGAATACTCCTATCAGCTGCATGCAGTGAACTTACTATATTATTCATAATTAGTAATTATAAAATAATATAAATATATATAGTTTTAAGAATTACGAATTCTCTACTTTATGCTTACAGCAAACAACTAGATTGACACCTGAGACTTTGAATAAGTTGGCATGATAATATTTTACAATCGTGATACACAAATTAATAAAATTGAGTATCAAAGGATATTATTCCCGACATAATAATAGAAATCCTTGAGAGGTGCCCTCCTAAATGTAAAGGAGTAGAATAATGAATAACGTTTAACTCGGCCATCTTACAATTATGAATTCAACCAGTTGAATACTTAAATACTAAACATTTAACTTTCTAACTTTCTAAACATTTAACTTTCTAACTTTCTACGCACTATTAGTTAGTTCGTCAAGAAGGACTAACGCCAGTAAGCCCGAAGAGCGCCGTCAGTGAGCCCGATCTCCGATCTCGACCAACGGGCCCGGACTGTTCGCCCTCGCTGGTGGCGCCCTTTCGACGGAATACGCACTATAAGTGAAGTCACTGTCTCGAGAAGTCAAATTGAACTTATGAACTAGAATATGAATCATTCTGTCAATTCCAATCACAATTATTTACACATAATTAATATCTGTATACATATTCAAACGATCATATATATATTTAACATGGTTAAATATCCCTGGTATAATTCAAATTAATACCGAACTCTTCTCTATAATAGTACTTACCAGTGTACATGCACTGTACATCAATACGTGTATCACTTGGTCCAAATTTCAATAAGGTCCCTACACATTTTCAGATAGAAACAATAGCCCACCAATTCGATGTAGAGCATTCATTATTAAGGGGCAAGCAAACAAAATCAGTAAGAGAGAGAGAGAGAGAGTAACATGCACATTTGTCATGCATACAATTAAGTACTGGTTAAAAATGGTCCATCAAAATGAACCATGCACCACTTTTTCAGATCTATTTAACATTTTGATATGCCTATTAAAGAGGACGCATATGCCTATTGCTACAGAGGACGCATCCAGACAAATCTTGAAATGCTCAAATAAAAACTGACTTTGTTTTGGATTTTGACATATAGTGTTAATATTCAGTCAAACGTGCAATATCTCAAATAGGGCCTAATAGTTCAGCAATTTCTTTACAATTATGTGATTTGATGTTTTTATGTAAGAGCTATAATAGTTTGGAAGTTAATTTAAGAGCATTACTTAGTAAGTTACCATTTCTGAGAAATAGATGGAGTGACAGCAATGTTTATCAACAAACGCGACGGTCAAAGGGACGGGACTGTCAATACATGTTTGAGGGAACAGCATGACCACATGCCTTTTGCCCTTTATAATGCTTTTGCGTGAGTTTTAAAAGCACGCCGGTCCTAAACAAAATTGGATGCGCGCGCATACCTTTGGGCAAAGAACAATGGCAACTGTCGACCAAATGCCCGGTCTGATGTCACCTGTTACCCATCTATAAGTTACGGGTAACATTTAAAATTGTACAGCCAAAAGACAAGCTCCAAGGGTACACTTTTAGACACCAGGGTCGGTTGAACTATTAATTTCTATTTCATAATTCATTAATGAAACACGGATACTAATAATACGAATAGGCCTACAAATCGAAAATGAACTTGAGTGGGATATGTTCAATGTTTGATCCAGATCAATATTAACTCTGATCTAATATTCAAGAACAATTGATCCGGATCAATTATTTTAATAATTAAAAGTCTATTAAGAAAAAACTGATCAACGGTGTAAGACCAAAAACCAACTTTATAACAGCGGCAAAGGATTCAAGAATACACATGCGAGAATAGACGCTAGAAGTATGGACAATAAGTCTGCCGAGCAGACGACTCGAAGTGCTCCACTTCCTTGCACGGCTCCTACGTACACTGTGCGGCCATTGATGTCTTGTGTCGGCCGGAAGTTGTGACCTATCGGTAGAGTGCCATTTTCGCCATATGGGGTCAACTTTTCGTCACGAAACATTGAAAGCTGAGGGATTTAAAATATAGAAGATGCATCATGCAATCATGCAGTGACATTATTAACACCGACAAATAGTCCATACTCTTTCGAGAAGTTACCTTTCTGATGATCGTATATAGACCTTTAAAGATATTTGTTAGCTTCATTTCGATACTCATTTTGCTCCCAAAATTGTTGAAGATTGATAACGATTCATGTAAAAATACATAATGCAGCTCCAAATGTCTCAATTTGTTTATGATTACGCACTATGTATTACGTGCACAATGCATTGCATGTGCTAATTATGCATTGCGTGCACTGTGCATTTGCGTGCACTGTGCATTGCGTGCACTGTGCATTGCGTGCACTGTGCATTGCGTGCACTGTGCATTGCGTGCACTTGCATTGCGTGCACTTGCATTGCGTGCACTATGCATTGCGTGCACTATGCATTGCGTGCACTATGCATTGCGTGCACTATGCATTGCGTGCACTATGCATTGCGTGCACTATGCATTGCGTGCACTATGCATTGCGTGCACTATGCATTGCGTGCGCTATGCATTGCGTGCGCATTGCGTGCACTATGCAATGCGTGCACTATGCATTGCGTGCACTATGCAATGCGTGCACTATGCAATGCGTGCACTATGCAATGCGTGCACTATGCATTGCGTGCACTATTCATTGCGTTCACTATGCAATGCGTGCACTATGCATTGCGTGCACTATGCAATTGGTGCACTATGCATAAGATAAACACAAGAAGTTATCTTTAAAATACAAAGTTATAAAGACAGATTCGGGGGAAATACAAAGTAAACTTTTTAGAGTGAGAAAGTGGGAATAGAATTAGGCTACATAAAGATGCAATTAGACAAGCAACACAGTGAGCATGGTGAGTAAGTATTTAACATTGGTGCGTATTAAACAAAACAATGACAATAGAACCATAGGCCGATACGTCTGAAGTAAATCTCATGGAGGGACAAATAATAGTGGATGGATACATACACGTGCCTATATATATAAACACTTCAAAAGAAGTAAGTTCCCCTTGAGGGGTTCCCTTATATTTCCAAAACAATACATTGGAATGAAATGGGGTTTTCAGTCAAATAATTATGGGCTTCATACCAATACTTGACCAAAATTTCAAATCAACAGGTTTTGTCATGCTTGAGTGAGCACGTATTGAATGACAGAATGTCCCATTTCAAAAGTTGCTAAAATAATGTTTTATTTCGAAAGTTACTAAAATAATGTTTAGTAACGGGTGTATCCACCGCGTTGTTGTATGACTTGCCGACATCGACGTCTCATAGTGTTGATGAGGCGCGCCACTCGATGCTGTGGGATGGCATCCCACTCTAATTGTTGTACCAGAAGACGTAAGTTAGCAAGATTAGTGTGATCATCCACTCTACGATCCACGGCCCGCTTTAACTGATCCCACATATGCTCGATTGGGTTGAGATCTGGGGAGTTCACGGGTCAAA
The DNA here is from genome assembly GCA_035610835.1 of Ophiura sarsii. Taxonomy (NCBI): domain Eukaryota; kingdom Metazoa; phylum Echinodermata; class Ophiuroidea; order Amphilepidida; family Ophiuridae; genus Ophiura; species Ophiura sarsii. The sequence goes on along the minus strand of CM069459.1, from coordinate 20,071,651 downwards.
CCAAACGCTCTATACCTTCATCTTCCAAGAACTGATTAGCAACTCTTTCCCTATGTGGGCGCGCATTGTCGTCCATCAAGACAAATCCATTTCCTATAGCTCCAGCGTAGGGAAGCACATGTGGTCGCAGCACCTCGCCAACATATCGAATGGCGTTGAGATTCCCATTGATTTGAACGAGATCGGGTTTCCCTCAACTGCTGATGCCCGCCCATACCATTACACGGCCTCCTCCAAACGCTGTCACTCACAGGTACCACACAACATTCAAAATGTTGCTCCCCTCGGCGACGCCACATACGTTTCCTATTGTCAATGTGGCCGGAGATATACACGCACTTCATCGGTGAATACAACACGTGCCCACCGTCGTCTTGACTATCGTACATGATCTCTTGCAAATCTGGTACAACAAGAGTTGGACTTCCATATCGAGTAGCGCGCCTCATCAAGTACTATGAGAAATCAATGTCGTCAATTGATACACCAACGTGGTGGATACACACACTACTCAACATTATTTTAACAACTTTTGAAATGGGACATTCTGTCATTCAATACAAGCTCACTCAAGCATGACAGAACCTGTTGATTTGAAATTTGGGTCAAGTATTGGTATGAACCTCATAACAATTTGACAGAAAACCCATTTCAACCCAATGGATATTTTCGAAAATATAAGCGAAACCCTAAAGGGGAACTTACTTCTTTTGAAGTGTTTATATAAAGAGTTACAAGTAAATTCCCATGCAGGGACCAAATGTTATAATACATTAGATGAATGCGTACATGTGCCTATAGGAGTTAAGTAAATCTCATACAGGGACAAAATGTTAGTGCATGGTACGATAGTGCCTATAGGAGTTACAAAACGAGAGTGGATCAAACAACAAGAACACAATTGTTATAGCAAAATAGAAATAAGCGAACATGTTTATTTGAGACCTTTTGGGACACCCTGTATTATCCGTTTAATACACCAGGGTATGCACAATGCGAAAAGTTGTTGTCTTTGCCAGAACAAAAATCCGCGGTCCCCCTCCATGTCTAAAAATACCCCGTGTCCCCCTGATTTTCCCCGTCCCCCTCCCGTCCTCTGGCGTAAATAGTAATCGCTCCCTTAGCTGTTTTGTACTATCTATATAAATAAAAGGACGAACTTAAATCTTGTCCGCGAGTGTTCTCAGAGATGGCTTGACTTTCAACTCTGATTTTTGCGTACATTGATTGAGTACATATTGCCATTAAACCATTGGACACTATTTTTAGCAAAACTATTCAATTACCATGGAAATAACCAAAAAACAGGTCGGTTGCTACCCGGGGTTGCTATGTTTCATGTCTTCTATTCTTACCTCATGAAACGCATGCGCACGGATAGTCAATTTGTACATGGGGTGTAGGAGCTGGAGCCAACATGAATTAAGCTAAATTTAGGCAATCTTACAATGCGAGAGTATACTGACATTGGAGCCCGCATTGGAGTTGGTCTCACTACGTGATGATTTCCCCCTATGATACGCAAGGGCGGTAGACATGTATCACCGCGTGACCTCGCGTATGAGATGCGAGTCACATCCCCGCGTGACCTCGCGTATGAGATGCGACCGCCGCACGCGTATCACTGGGCGCTGTTAAGGGTATCCCCAGTGATCCCCAGTGACACATCCCCGTGTGACCTCGCGTATGAGATGCGAGACACATCCCTGCGTGACCTCGCGTATGAGACTCGCGTATGAGATGCGAGACACATCCCCGCGTGACCTCGCGTATGAGATGCGACCGCCGCACGCGTATCACTGGGCGCAGTGATGCGTGCGGATAACGCGAGAGTATGACATTGGAGTTGGTCTCACTTTTCTGCGTGATGATTTCCCCCTATGATACGCAAGGGCGGTAGACACATCCCCGCGTGACCTCGCGTATGTATGTATTTATTATTTGACATTCACCAAACATATAGGTATGGTCAAAGTACACAAAGATAAGGAAACAAACAAACAAACAAACAAACAAATGTACATAAGTATAAAATATAGATACATATATATCATATACAATTTAAACTCCTGAAGATGTACGCAACTCAAATGCAGAGTTTACAAAATTAATAACTGGACGAATGCAATCAAATTCGTTAACCCTCATTATAGTCAAGAAAATGTCATTGTCATCTAAGTTATCAAGATCATATATTTCACCATGGGATGAAATCGTATGAGATGCGAGACACATCCTTGCGTGACCTCGCGTATGAGATGCGACCGCCGCACGCGTATCACTGGGCGCTGCAAGGCATATCCCCATAATGACGTCACGCGAGAGACACATCACACGTCTGACGTCACTTTCCAATATACAACAGTCGCTTACACGGCCTCATGTGTGCGCTGGGAACGATTTCGTGTATACTTTTGTAGAGCGTACAAACTGTTTTGTTTTGTTGCCAATGCCAATACTATAACAACAGTCGCTTACACGGCCTCACGCGTGCATTGGGAACGATTTTGTGTATCTTTTAAGACTAAGAGCGAGCGTACAACCTGTTTGTTATAGGCCTATAACGTTTTGTTTTGTTTCTAACGGCATTGTAGAGCGTACAAACTGTTTGTTGAAACGTTTTGTTTTGTTGCCAATGCCAATACTACTATAACAACAGTCGCTTACACGGCCTCACGCGTGCATTGGGAACGATTTTGTGTATCTTTTAAGACTAAGAGCGAGCGTACAACCTGTTTGTTATATAACGTTTTGTTTTGTTTCTAACGGCAAAATGGGATCTCCGGCTTCACCTTAGTATATCTATATAACATCTATATAAACAAAAGTTAAATATTTTTAACTTTTATTGTATACCTTGAGATACAATATGACCAAAAGAAAACGGCAAATCGGTACCACCATGCATGAGGACAGAACAGAAAGATGCCAAACGGAAGAGAGACATGAGGGCTGAAAAGTAACATAAATCATAAAGATCTACCAAGTAACAGAGCCATACGATTTTTAATTACTTCAAAATCAAGGTTTGAACCGGCAACTTATTTTCAAGAGGCTGAGCGGATTGTTCCCATTTTTTCGTAGTGCAAATAAACACGTGTTGCCGCCGTTTACAGTGTTTCCTCTACGATCGCAACAGAATACTCATCGGGAATATTTTATGGAAATCGAAGCAAATTATGTTAAGAAGTTCATTAAATTGGAAGCTGATTTCCATTACTAAAAGCAGACATTTTCGCGGTGGTTTTATTTTCGCGCTTTTCGCGCAAAATAATTTACACGCGAAAATGATAACACGCGAACATAAGGGTATACACCACCATAGTCGCTTCCATTGAAACGTGTGTTAGAAACCCGATGTTCAATCGCTTCTCCTGGGGTCCCTCTCCTTAGCTGGGATATTTATTTTTGTTGTAAAATCTTCGTAATTTTGTTTTCTTTAATATTATCAACATTTCACATATGATCGACAGTCCCAATTTTTCAGAAATTTTGATTTCACAAATCACTAGCTTTTATAGTGCGTAAAAATCAGGAAAATCAGAGTTTCGGACCGCTTCACACGTGTGATCAAGACTCACGCCCAAGAATAATTCGTGACTTTTTACATTTCAGATTACAATCGTGAAGGTTTCAACTTTTTAATAAAACAAAATCTAAGACCTATGGTGATAATCTCGTCAAAATATTCACATTTGAAGCAGCAATCAAAGTTTTTTTCGGGACTTTAGTACCCCTGCCCTGCACCCTGGCCCGCGGAAGGTTATGGTTGTGTGTACCCATAATATTGTTTTCAACATTCATGCAGTGCATCCAGAAGGTCGCCCGCGAAAAAAACAATTCGCGAAATGTCTATACTTTATGATATATAAATGCGCGAAAATATCTTTACGCGAAAATATTGGCTTTTACAGTATGATTTAGTATTAAATCTATATAAATAAAAGGACGAACTTAAATCTTGTCCGCGAGTGTTCTCAGAGATGGCTTGACTTTCAACTCTGATTTTTGCGTACATTGATTGAGTACATATTGCCATTAAACCATTGGACACTATTTTTTGCAAAACTATTCAATTACTATGGAAATAACCAAAAAACAGGTCGGTTGCTACCCGGGGTTGCTATGTTTCATGTCTTCTATTCTTACCTCATGAAACGCATGCGCACGGATAGTCAATTTGTACATGGGGTGTAGGAGCTGGAGCCAACATGAATTAAGCTAAATTTAGGCAATCTTACAATGCGAGAGTATACTGACATTGGAGCCCGCATTGGAGTTGGTCTCACTACGTGATGATTTCCCCCTATGATACGCAAGGGCGGTAGACATGTATCACCGCGTGACCTCGCGTATGAGATGCGAGTCACATCCCCGCGTGACCTCGCGTATGAGATGCGACCGCCGCACGCGTATCACTGGGCGCTGTTAAGGGTATCCCCAGTGATCCCCAGTGACACATCCCCGTGTGACCTCGCGTATGAGATGCGAGACACATCCCTGCGTGACCTCGCGTATGAGACTCGCGTATGAGATGCGAGACACATCCCCGCGTGACCTCGCGTATGAGATGCGACCGCCGTACGCGTATCACTGGGCGCAGTGATGCGTGCGGATAACGCGAGAGTATGACATTGGAGTTGGTCTCACTTTTCTGCGTGATGATTTCCCCCTATGATACGCAAGGGCGGTAGACACATCCCCGCGTGACCTCGCGTATGAGATGCGAGACACATCCCTGCGTGACCTCGCGTATGAGATGCGACCGCCGCACGCGTATCACTGGGCGCTGCAAGGCATATCCCCATAATGACGTCACGCGAGAGACACATCACACGTCTGACGTCACTTTCCAATATAACAACAGTCGCTTACACGGCCTCACGTGTGCGCTGGGAACGATTTCGTGTATACTTTTGTAGAGCGTACAAACTGTTTGTTGAAACGTTTTGTTTTGTTGCCAATGCCAATACTATAACAACAGTCGCTTACACGGCCTCACGCGTGCATTGGGAACGATTTTGTGTATCTAAGACTAAGAGCGAGCGTACAACCTGTTTGTTATATAACGTTTTGTTTTGTTTCTAACGGCAAAATGGGATCTCCGGCTTCACCTTAGTATATCTATATAACATCTATATAAACAAAAGTTAAATATTTTTAACTTTTATTGTATACCTTGAGATACAATATGACCAAAAGAAAACGGCAAATCGGTACCACCTCATGCATGAGGACAGAACAGAAAGATGCCAAACGGAAGAGAGACATGAGGGCTGAAAAAGTAACATAAATCATAAAGATCTACCAAGTAACAGAGCCATACGATTTTTAATTACTTCAAAATCAAGGTTTGAACCGGCAACTTATTTTCAAGAGGCTGAGCGGATTGTTCCCGTTTTTTCGTAGTGCAAATAAACACGTGTTGCCGCCGTTTACAGTGTTTCCTCTACGATCGCAACAGAATACTCATCGGGAATATTTTATGGAAATCGAAGCAAATTATGTTAAGAAGTTCATTAAATTGGAAGCTGATTTCCATTACTAAAAGCAGAAATTTTCGCGGTGGTTTTATTTTCGCGCTTTTCGCGCAAAATAATTTACACGCGAAAATGATAACACGCGAACATAAGGGTATACACCACCACCATAGTCGCTTCCATTGAAACGTGTGTTAGAAACCCGGTGTTCAATCGCTTCTCCTGGGGTCCCTCTCCTTAGCTGGGATATTTATTTTTGTTGTAAAATCTTCGTAATTTTGTTTTTTTTAATATGATCAACATTTCACATATGATCGACAGTCCCAGTTTTTCAGAAATTTTGATTTCACAAATCACTAGCTTTTTATAGTGCGTAAAAATCAGGAAAATCAGAGTTTCGGACCGCTTCACACGTGTGATCAAGACTCACGCCCAAGAATAATTCGTGACTTTTTACATTTCAGATTACAATCGTGAAGGTTTCAACTTTTTAATAAAACAAAATCTAAGACCTATGGTGATAATCTCGTCAAAATATTCACATTTGAAGCAGCAATCAAAGTTTTTTTCGGGACTTTAGTACCCCTGCCCTGCACCCTGGCCCGCGGAAGGTTATGGTTGTGTGTACCCATAATATTGTTTTCAACATTCATGCAGTGCATCCAGAAGGTCGCCCGCGAAAAAAACAATTCGCGAAATGTCTATACTTTATGATATATAAATGCGCGAAAATATCTTTACGCGAAAATATTGGCTTTTACAGTATGATTTAGTATTAAATCTATATAAATAAAAGGACGAACTTAAATCTTGTCCGCGAGTGTTCTCAGAGATGGCTTGACTTTCAACTCTGATTTTTGCGTACATTGATTGAGTACATATTGCCATTAAACCATTGGACACTATTTTTTGCAAAACTATTCAATTACTATGGAAATAACCAAAAAACAGGTCGGTTGCTACCCGGGGTTGCTATGTTTCATGTCTTCTATTCTTACCTCATGAAACGCATGCGCACGGATAGTCAATTTGTACATGGGGTGTAGGAGCTGGAGCCAACATGAATTAAGCTAAATTTAGGCAATCTTACAATGCGAGAGTATACTGACATTGGAGCCCGCATTGGAGTTGGTCTCACTACGTGATGATTTCCCCCTATGATACGCAAGGGCGGTAGACATGTATCACCGCGTGACCTCGCGTATGAGATGCGAGTCACATCCCCGCGTGACCTCGCGTATGAGATGCGACCGCCGCACGCGTATCACTGGGCGCTGTTAAGGGTATCCCCAGTGATCCCCAGTGACACATCCCCGTGTGACCTCGCGTATGAGATGCGAGACACATCCCTGCGTGACCTCGCGTATGAGACTCGCGTATGAGATGCGAGACACATCCCCGCGTGACCTCGCGTATGAGATGCGACCGCCGTACGCGTATCACTGGGCGCAGTGATGCGTGCGGATAACGCGAGAGTATGACATTGGAGTTGGTCTCACTTTTCTGCGTGATGATTTCCCCCTATGATACGCAAGGGCGGTAGACACATCCCCGCGTGACCTCGCGTATGAGATGCGAGACACATCCCTGCGTGACCTCGCGTATGAGATGCGACCGCCGCACGCGTATCACTGGGCGCTGCAAGGCATATCCCCATAATGACGTCACGCGAGAGACACATCACACGTCTGACGTCACTTTCCAATATAACAACAGTCGCTTACACGGCCTCACGTGTGCGCTGGGAACGATTTCGTGTATACTTTTGTAGAGCGTACAAACTGTTTGTTGAAACGTTTTGTTTTGTTGCCAATGCCAATACTATAACAACAGTCGCTTACACGGCCTCACGCGTGCATTGGGAACGATTTTGTGTATCTAAGACTAAGAGCGAGCGTACAACCTGTTTGTTATATAACGTTTTGTTTTGTTTCTAACGGCAAAATGGGATCTCCGGCTTCACCTTAGTATATCTATATAACATCTATATAAACAAAAGTTAAATATTTTTAACTTTTATTGTATACCTTGAGATACAATATGACCAAAAGAAAACGGCAAATCGGTACCACCTCATGCATGAGGACAGAACAGAAAGATGCCAAACGGAAGAGAGACATGAGGGCTGAAAAAGTAACATAAATCATAAAGATCTACCAAGTAACAGAGCCATACGATTTTTAATTACTTCAAAATCAAGGTTTGAACCGGCAACTTATTTTCAAGAGGCTGAGCGGATTGTTCCCGTTTTTTCGTAGTGCAAATAAACACGTGTTGCCGCCGTTTACAGTGTTTCCTCTACGATCGCAACAGAATACTCATCGGGAATATTTTATGGAAATCGAAGCAAATTATGTTAAGAAGTTCATTAAATTGGAAGCTGATTTCCATTACTAAAAGCAGAAATTTTCGCGGTGGTTTTATTTTCGCGCTTTTCGCGCAAAATAATTTACACGCGAAAATGATAACACGCGAACATAAGGGTATACACCACCACCATAGTCGCTTCCATTGAAACGTGTGTTAGAAACCCGGTGTTCAATCGCTTCTCCTGGGGTCCCTCTCCTTAGCTGGGATATTTATTTTTGTTGTAAAATCTTCGTAATTTTGTTTTTTTTAATATGATCAACATTTCACATATGATCGACAGTCCCAGTTTTTCAGAAATTTTGATTTCACAAATCACTAGCTTTTTATAGTGCGTAAAAATCAGGAAAATCAGAGTTTCGGACCGCTTCACACGTGTGATCAAGACTCACGCCCAAGAATAATTCGTGACTTTTTACATTTCAGATTACAATCGTGAAGGTTTCAACTTTTTAGTAAAACAAAATCTAAGACCTATGGTGATAATCTCGTCAAAATATTCACATTTGAAGCAGTAATCAAAGTTTTTTTCGGGACTTTAGTACCCCTGCACCCTGGCCCGCGGAAGGTTATGGTGGTGTGTACCCATAATATTGTTTTCAACATTCATGCAGTGCATCCAAGGTCGCCCGCGAAAAAAACAATTCGCGAAATGTCTATACTTTATGATACCTAAATGCGCGAAAATATCTTTACGCGAAAATATTGGCTTTTACAGTATGATTTAGTAAAGTTGTGGGATGTTTTTTCGCAGAAAATACAGTCACGATCACAAGACAAGACAAGAAATATTTATTAGTCCATGAAAGTCATTCCTGATATAATATATAAGTCAAACATGAATAATCAAGCTAAGGGCACCAAGGAATGGTACATGAAGTAATAGTAGGCTACCTGGATTATTAATGGCACATGGTATATCATTATCTGGATTATGTTAGGGGGCTGTCGTTTTCTTCGGTAAGAGGTCAGAGGTACCAAATACCATTGGTTGTGTCGTGTTTTTACAAGGAAAATATGGCAAGGGGGTCATAAAATTAATACCATTGTAAATGAGGTGGTGGGCGGGGGTGGGGTCAAAACAAGATATATAAATAAGGAGGCTAGGCCTTAAGATGCTTAACCCGATTCTAAATCCAACAAAAGCCTTTTTGATTTTTTTTTTAAGGTAAAAATTGCGTTTTTCTTAGTTTCAAATATCAATGATAGTAAAACTACTCATAAAACATTGACTACAGTGGTTTTTGGACTGCGACATTTTGTGTCCGTGCGAATTTTTTTGACTTCTACCCCCCACCCCCCCTCCCCCCCCCCCCCCCCCCCCCCACACTTACGTGAAATTCACGAGGTGACTGACTTGGAAAAAAATTGGGGCAACCTACCCCCCCCCCCCCCTTGGGCAAAAAGTGTCTTACGGGGATGCCCCCCGTTATAGCTATTGCTTGCTATACACCCATCCCAAATGGGCACGGGTTATTGCTTGCTATGCACCCCAACCCAAATGGGTACGGGTTATTTTTGAGCCCCACCACGTTGAGAGAGCGCAACCCCAGCACCAGCGAGATGCCCGATCGCCTACCTGACTCCGGCTTAACATGGCCATCCCCGGGGGCGGCAAACACAATCATAGTTTGGGTCATTATGTTCCGTATTAGGCTACCGCCCCCCCCCCCCCCCCCCCCCCCCCCCCCATGATCAAGTACCTGGATTATTAATGGCACCTGGTATGTTATGGATTATGTTAGGGGGGCTGTCATTTTCTTCGATAAGAGGGCCAGGGTAAGAGGTACCAAATATCATTGGATGGAGGTGTCATGTTTTTACACGTGTTTTACATGTGTCTACCCTTATTTTTAATTTTCCCTTCCGCATCAACTTTCCCCCCAATATTCCGAATTTTACTATTACTAGATAGGTCTGAGCATGGGAGTGGTCATAACAATAATCACGTTCGTTGAGCGGGGTGGGGGCGGCATAAAAATGATGATACATGACATTTTGGGACCGTGTACAAAAAACACACCAACACACCCCTACAAACCGCTCAAGTGGGGGCTCACTACTAGCGGGGCCCGCGCGAAGCGCGGGTTCCCGCTAGTATACCATATTTGTGTCGTCGTGCGGCGACCATACACGTACACGACTCCAAAAAAACAGCTAAGAACTATATTTTATTCTCTAAATGGTGTATAATTTTTGGCGGGGCTTAATTAATTCGAATAATAATAATACCTTCACAGTGCGTATGATCATCGCGTTAGCGTGCCCTACACAAAGTCGCCAGCGTATGCGTTGTGCGTATAAGTAATTAGTCTATGGCGTTACCTACGGTGTGCGTGTGCTAAAAACGCGATTAATTCGGAGCAGGAAGTTGGTAAACAGCTCGCTGGATTCGCCGATTATAAAAGGAGGAAATTGGTTGTTGTTTGATTAAAATAAATCTAACAAGCTGCGTTATTTTATGATTAAAGATCAAGATAACCAATAAGCTAAATAAGAATGAGAATAAAATATAGGACTTAGCTGTTTTGCTATAATACGATGGTCTTAAAATGTATAGGCATACATTATTAGACCATCGTATATATAGCAAAACAGCTAAGAACTTTATTTTATTCTCTAATTACACAGCTATTGACTGCAATAAGGGGCATGGTTAATAATATAGGCCCGCGGTGATCTATTTTAAGTATACTATATTCCTCGTGATAGATAGTTGACCGTGACCCGCTGATTATACATACAAGATTAATGTAGATTACTGTTGTTACGCGTGATTGGTTAAATCCTCATTTTTCATTCGAATTTGTTACAACTCGGTGACGAACACAGCGTGGTAAGTTTTAGGCCGATGGCACCTCTAATAATATGAAGTAGCAATACAGTGAAACCTCGTTAACACAAAGTCTGTTAACACAAATTTTCTGATAACACAAAGTGTTTTTCAAGTCCCACGCTTATATTTTACATTACTATTAAACCTGATAACACACAATTCCTGTTAACCCAAACTAAATTGCGTGGCCCAAGCAACTTTGTGTTAACGAGGTTCCACTGAATCGACTTGACCGACACCATGCATTTTAAGAGGCGCGATACTTTTCAACACGACCCGACCGTTCAATTTTTGCACCGGCCGAAAATTGTTGCTCTCCGAATCCGTGCCAGCGTGATCACCCTTTTCAATTTTGGCGCCATTTTTTTCAATTTTGGCGCCATTTTTAATCCTCTTCAGTGACCGACAGGCATCAAGCTGCATACAGTAGGCGTGCAAATAGTAACGATCAGATTAGTTTATTAATACGTTAGTAAACAGATTGAATATTAGTAGTATGTATTAGTATTAACAATATTACTAACATTATGATATCAGATTACAAAAGACTCTAGTTTGAGCTCATTTCTAGGTCAAGAGGTCAACCGAATCCAATTTACCTTTTGTGTTTTTAGCCTCAAACATAGGCTTCATTCCTAAAGCCAAGTAAAATAATAAACTTGTTTCTCGTCCCCGCCCTCACCAATTTTTTGAGATTGTCAAATATTTTTGTTATTTTTCTTGTTTCCTATTTAGCTTTGTTTCATCAATTGTTGTGATGAAAAGAGATGATAAGAAGTGCTTGGGTATCAATTGTAAACACGGTCCACACAAGATTTCCAGGCTAGGGGTGGAGCAATGAGGAAAAAACAAAAAATAATGAGGGCCTCCACGTTTTCATGATTGACACAAAGCTTCAACAATGGGAACTTAGCACAGAAATTAATAACAAATTTGGGACAAATAACAAATAATAAGGGCCTCCCTCACCGAATTTCTAAAAAGTCTGGACGAGAAACACATTATTTTTGTTACTTGGCTTAATCAAGAAAACTAGCTTTTTAGATCCATATGATGAGGATACTAATAAGATTTAGTCGGCCATTTTAACCAAGGCGTCCATAAAGGAGCGAGGGACTTAGTCTATAGTTTCTTACCTGAGCTTGCGACATTTGAATAGGTTGATCGAATACGGTCCAGACAACGCTCTCGAAGCAACCAGGTGTGGTAAGAGAACCACGGTAGCGGTAGAACTTATCGGTGTTTGAGGGCAGCAGATCTTCCAGTTTGAATTGTTCCGAATAGACAAACTCCTGGTCTACATTTGAAAAAACAATGTTATTAACATACAATACTACTTGTAGCCTATAGGGCAGGGCTGTCAACTTTTGGGATTTGCTGGGAGGGAGAGATACAGACTCAATTTTTTTTCTCGTAAAACATGCACAATTTTTCCCCCCGTCAGCAGCTGAAATCCTGATAAGTGGGTGGGGGGGCGGGGGGGGGGGGAGTTGATGTTTTCCTCAAATCCGCACGAAAATTGCATAGTCAAAATCGCAAAATGTACCGACGGAAGCTAGTATAAAGGTGTTGATACACACTTTAATTGAGGTAATTTTGTTGAGGCGGGAGATTTTATATGCTAGGCGGGAGTGCGGGCGAAAGAGTGTATATGGTCATGTTTTTTATACTGGGTACAATTTGTGTTACATGTCCCTTTTTCCATAAATTAGGTTCCTTTTTCAGTTAATGCATTATATCTGAAAAAGTTTACCTTTAAAGTTGGTAAAAGTATACATATTCTGAAAGCATATACTGTAACGGATGCAAATAGCATACAACCAAGTTGATTATACAGGGTGGCCCGAAATTGTACAGGGTGTAACAAGCAAAATCTTCTAAAAAAGAAGGGTTTCAATAATTACTTCCACTATGCATATGAAGTGATGAGAGAAAAGTTCAGTACAGATTTAAAGTAGTTTAATAAAATACCCATCCAGACATATGCAAATTAAATTTCATTATGAATCTGAAATTCTACATACAGGGTGTCTAAAAATGTGTTTATTTAGTTCTGGAAAAATGCTTCTATTACTACATACATACAAAGACTAGTATTTTAACAAAATTCAAGTAGATTTCAAATACAAATGCATCAATTACATGTACACAAAGATTGATTGATTTTAATTTTAAACATATAGGGTGTTTAAAACATTAATTTAGGTATACGTCGTGATTATCCACAAATCATTAAATTGAATGAATTTAAATTTGCATCAGAAACATGATTTTACATTCCAATTTGAAGTGGCAAATGCTTAAAGTGGTATGAGTTTCAAATAATGTTCAATAAAAAGGGGCCCTTTAACTACAGGGTGACTCAAATTTTCCCAATGGCACATGTTTAGTGGCATACAATCAATTGCATTCATCCTTCTTGCACCTTCATGATGTGCAAAGCACATTCAAATGAACAAATTAGGTTAGTTTCCATAATGTTTGAACCCAGTATTCAAATTTCAAGAGTCTGATTTAAGATTGAATTATAAAATGTTATCGTTTTAAGTTGTATTCAACATAATAGGGTGATCCAATGTTGATTGGCAAACTAGTAGTCACTAGTATCGTATCAACTTACTTTTCAGTTGCATTCCTAAGAATTTAATAATTCTCCTGAGTTTACAAGCTTGATGAAAACCAGCAGTTTTTTACTTATTTGGTAACACAGTTAAAAACAAGTAATAACACCACACAAACGCATTTAACAAAATGTGCTAATTAACATCCAGACAATACAGAATACATGAGGTTAATTACATATCTTCTTTTAATTTTTAATTCAATAGTTAAATTTATTTATTCAAAAGGGTACCTCAACCTTTCTATACTTTTAAAATGGACAGTTTGGTGCAGGCAAATGTTTGCATACATTTGCAGACTGCGACCAACTTACGTTTCTTAACAATTTTTTGAGCTTCTTAATGCTAATTAATGATTCCTTAAGAGAGCACCACACCAAATCAATGCGCAATTCGTGTAATCCTGCAGTAGTTCCGGAAAAGCACGAAGACTAGATTTGTTAATGTGTGGTTTTCGGGCAATTTGTTTCTCCGGGGATGGTATGTTTGTATTTAAATGAACAAGTGGGACCTATCCGTTGGACCTACAATGATAAAATACGATATTTTTTAATTTATCGACCTAAATAGTGCCCAGGGCGTAAGCACCTGCCTAAATAGTGAACAGGCATGCCAGAAAACGTGAAAAAGTGAGGGCGCTGTGTGCAGGTCCGTAGCGGAAAATTTAGCTTAATAACCGCTCATGAAACAAGGCTTAAATTAAAGTTGAGATGTTACTGAAAATGGTCATAGGTGACAAGTATGCAATAAATGTAACCGGAGGGTAGAAAAGGTGTCTTGAAATATGGCACTTTTACACGTATTTCAATGAGAAAGATATTTGGTGTGGTGCGCCCTTAATTAACTAATTATATTTTTAATTCAAATATGCTTCAATAATGTTATGTTTTCAATATAGAATTGTACCAAGAGTGAAACAAGTGCATTTTATGTTTGCCCAATGTATATTGCACCATACTTGTTCAACTATGCACTCCTCCTCCTCCGCATACTCCTCCTCCACATACTCTTCCACCCCTGACTAATGAGGTTTAACGAACTATTGTAATTAACAGAACCATGCTAGTTTATATTTTTCTTTTTAAAATAAAGGCCAAATACTTTCTCATCAAAATAAGACCAAATTTGAGTATGTGTGATAAAGAATAGCCAAAATATATGCATGCAAAGTAATAATATGTAGTGCAAATGTAACAGATCCACCTTTTTTGGGTACCCAGTATAAAAACATGACCATATGCGGGAGACTCCCGCACTCCCGCCTAATGCGGGAGAGTTGACAGCCCTGCTATAGGGTAGCAGATCTTCGAGTTTGAATTGGGTAGAATAGACAAACATACATGTACTACGACTGGTCTGCATTCGTGAAGGAAGTTTATGAGATCAACTTAGGATTATAACTACCATTAGCTTGATTGGTTGTTTATGTTTTTAAATAGTCTACGTTCTAGAGTGGTAAATACATCTTCAATAGGAAAAGCTTATAGAATCAAACTGTTGCTCTAATTGCGGAATCATTAACAAAAACTGCTAGTCTAATTGCAGGACTATTGGAGTAAACATGAAACCAGGACCATTGAAGTAAACATGAAATAATTATGTACAAGTAAATCTCAAAAGTTACAATTGGGTCGAATAGATAAACTGCTGGTCCAAGAAAAAGGAAACAACAAAATTACACAAAATACTTGCCTCAAACTGTTTCTACGCATTATTTGTCAAGATTTTGATTTTTGATGTTCTCGCTCATTTTACATTGAAAAAATAAAAATGTGGATAGCCTCCGTCGTGTGTAAGTTGTGGCACACTGGAGACAGCGATTTTCAGAGAATTCCAAGGCGCTACGAATTGTTCTAAGCCAACATCAAAACAAACGTGGAATCATCATAGAAACATAATGAATCTCACTTTCGGGAACTTGAAGATGAAAAGAAAATAGTTATTGCCGACGCTTTGGAACCCGACTGTTTATTTTGACGGAATAAATCGTATTCAAAAAGAGAAACCAGCGCGATGCAGGGGGTAACTCTAAAGATGCCGAAAGTCAATTTCAAACATTTTATAACTTACCTTTGAATGTGACGTTGTTTAATGAATCAATGATTGGTTTAAAAGCTTCATTATCCTCGTCGCCAACCTACAAATTAGAATACACAGAGAATTGGTAGTGAAACGTACCGGTTTGTCAGAGGGATGCGCGTGGTGGGTTTTTTTATATCAAAGACTGGCATACAGGGTGAATGTGAATCATACAACTTACAAAACTTGTCACAGTTTGCATATTTTTCTCGGAAAGCTTGTTTCTCGGTCTTTTCATGTAACGATTTACGATCTTTTTAAATGATGTTTCACGGTTTTTTCACATGATGCTAGAGTTCCATGGTGTTTTCAAATGTTTCACTGTCATTCACAGGACGTTTCACACTCTTCTCACATAATATTTCACAGGGTTTTTCACATGATGTTTCAGACTTTACACAGCATCCAAAACCGCCATGTGAGCAAGTTACATCATCTGAGTCTGCAAAAACACCATGAAGGCGTTCAATCAGACAAATGGAGTTAATACCATCTTGGACAATATTCCATGAGGGAAGCTTAGGGGGACGGTTTAGCGCTCACAAAACCAGTTTAACCCACCAATGTCTGGTCGACGCCTAGAGACCTCAGTGCATAGACTGTGCAGATATTAAGTTAAAGAAAGAACTACTCTGCAACAAGGTGTTATTTCCCCAATGGTCATCTTCCCAGAAAATTACATCGGAGTGCTTATTTAAAAAGGTTGAAATGAAGGCCCAAGATGACTATACTGGTAATCTACCAATGAATTCTTCTACAATGAAAACTACTCAACTTGGAAAGCACTGTAAAACTATGTATGGCACATACGTACACTGCAAAAACTACAGAACACATCGATGCATAGAGAACACGTCAAGAACGCGTCTGGACGTGTTCAAAAAATGTAACAGATTTAGAATATGTTCCTGGCCGTTACAGATGTATTCTTGATGTGTACTAGAAATGACCCTTGAACACATGCAGAACACATGGTGATGCGTCAAAAAATCTAGAACACCTACAGAACACATTAGAACATCTACAGAACACATCTGAACACATGAACATGTTCTATATCTGTTAAATTTGGACGCTTCCGACACATCCTGAACGTGTGTAGATCACGTCGGAATGTGTTCTGTGAAGCGTCTGATGTGTTCTGTAGTTTTTGCAGTGTATAAGTGACTTGTATACGTAAGACCTATACGTAAGACTTATACGATAGTCGTTAAAGTAAATATTTCCCCATACGTACAAGCAACCTTAAAAAATTGAACTGAGAACAATTATAATTGAGATAATTGCATCGATTTAGTTCAATTTTTCTTGGTGCTTACACGTATGGTGATGCATATATTTGCCTTGGCGACTATCGTATAAGTCTTACGTACAAGTCACTTATACGTTTTGAGCCATACGTACTATTATTGCAGTGTGGCCTTACCTCAACCCAGAATCCAAGAACAGCTAGCCCGTCCGGTTCGGTTAGAGCAGCAACTATACTCTCATAGTTATCGGAATCGTAATGAACAATGTGAATCTGTCATAAAAATAAAACAAGTTATTATCATGTAAATTACCATCAAGATAGGTGTAAGAGATGGATTAAAGAAGCAGTGGAGATGAGAAAGAAAGGGGGCACCACCATGAATCGAGACGAGGGGCAGTATCACCTTTCAAACGTTCATGACGAACTCTTACTGTCTGGAGTCAAAAAACGAACTGGCAACTCCAAAACCGCCACTGGGAAAACACCCTCTAGCGTCGGTGACAGTATAAAGTAGCTCACCACAATCTACCAAGTGTTGAGAAAGGCAACATCGTTGCCGAAACGTACGCAGTGAGAATATATTGTGGATCAGTTCATGAGTATGAGGTATAAAGGTTCCTACAACTAATCCAAATACGTTTTTGCGATTTCTTGCAAACACGCCCATTTAGAGTGGCACATGGGAGGCCTCCCCCCCCTCCCCCCCCCCCCCCCCCCCCCCCCCCCCCACTGGGAATTTTCTTACCTCTGCGGGGTAGGGCGCCCCATTTTTGGTGTGCTCCGAACCATCGTTGTTGTCATCGCCCCAGTGGAAATGAAACTGTAAGGCAGTATATGTGCTTGGTAACCCACCACCGCTGATTTTGTATGAACCCTCCAGAGTGATTGCATCTGAATAAGAAAATTAGACAAGCTAAACTTTTGACATTTTTATTTTAAAACTTCTAGGGTGTTTTCATGTTTGTTACATTGATCTAAGGATAGTCGAGCCGTGGCGGCGGAAGCATTATTATTTAGGGGGACGGGACAATTTGCCAATATTGGAGTCGTGTAGGTTGAGAATGGCACTGCTCGATTTATCGTGTCGGTTTTCCCCCTCCCCCAATCCCAAGTTTATGAGTCGACGCTGACATGACGCGATACAAGTTTTTGCAGCCATGAATCAAGTTCCAATCGCGATTAACCTAAAATTGCACCTTGACTTGACTTGAGCTTTTTTTCTAAAAAAATAAAACAATCGCACAGCAATTCAACTTTTTTGCAAAATGTTTCTGAGACAACCTTCTTCTTTGTTTGGCCTTTGAAGAATACACTCCCCCGCCTACCAAGCCCGAATGGCGACAAATGCATCGCGTCGGTGAATCTTCTCATATATTGGGGAATTTCGGTTTCTGACATGCCTAACTGCAACCAAGTGTATCTCTAAACATTGCTGTTGAATTTTTCATGAAATTTAAACGGTAAATAGGCCTACACAAATACACTCTTTGATATTGCAAATTTGAGAAGTTGTTCACATTGTTCAAGAAATTGTTAGCTGTGGTTGTTTTTTGGTTGTTTTGATCGACAACAAGCTCAGGCTCAGTTATTTTACCCTTCTTTCCCCGGGGGGTGGGGGGTACTCTGATTTGGTTTGGTCGGGGTGTGCCGCTGGAGATTCAAAACCCCTACCCATTTCTAAGAGTGATTCTTAGGGGTTTTGCTTCATTTTAGACCAAATTTTCGCGAAAATAGACCTAATTTTGGCAAATTTTCGCGAAAATAGAAAAACAGGACCCATGTCTAAGGATTTTTCAGCTTGAAAAGCCTACCCATGGCTAAGGATGTCTCATGAAAAAAAACGACCCACTGGAGCGGCACGTCCCCGTATGCCTTACATACGTGAGTACCCCCCCCCCCCCCCCCCCCCGGGCTTCTTTCCTTTCGACTGGAAAGTAACTCTACTATAACTAGGCCTAGTGTGTACATTGTATTTATTTTGATTGGTGCTGATGTAGATTACATTGAAATGTATTGTATCATAGTTTTTATCTCACCATGCGCACAGTAACTGTCTGCATCGACAACCATTGATTGTCTGGACTTATAAAAATACAATACACAATACACGAAACAAAGCTGTGTTGTGAACGTGGAATAGAACTGATCAAATCAGATATTACAATATTCATGATATTGTTCATTTTTCTTACAAATTACTTTATAAATTAGTTGAGCATTCAACGTTTAGCTGTTGTAAAGTCTTTGAGATATTTAGAAGATTACACACTTAATTAGATGTAATTAAAAAAAACTAATATTACACCAACTGAAAAGAGGTTACATTTTGACCTAAATTAAAGGGGCACAGAGATATTTCTCAAAAAATGAAATTGAACATTTTTACCTTGTTTAAATAGATGATATACATAGAAACCCTCTCGTATAAAAATGTATTCCAAAAAATGAAAAATAAAGACATTTTCTCTGCATTTCCGAAGGTATTTTGGTGCTTTTTACTTTTATTTGTGTATTTTGGTTAAATATCAACACCAATTGAGTCAGGGAGGTCATGACTATGCATCATGTAACAAGCAATGGGTGGTCTTCAAGGTTATTTTGATTAAACATGAAGCAAATATAAGTGAGAGGTCATCTGTGGCCTTTTAAATGAATTTGATTAGTTTCTATGTGATCACATCGAAACTCAAAATGCTATCAAATCCATGAATTTCACATGAAATACTGCAATTTAAGCTCTATAACTTTAGGTGGTAGTTAGTATTCATATAAGCATTACGTAAAGCTGAAAAACACAACTTCTGAAGAAAAAAATTGAGGGCTCCCTCCATGAAGGATCTCTTAAAGGTATATTATGTGATCTTTCCAGGGAACGCCCTCAACATCGTAAAAAAAAATAGAAAGCAGATTTTCTTGCAGATTTACATTTCTGATCATAAATCATGCATACATTCCAAGTTACAGGGCGATACGATTCTTAATTACTTCAAAATCATGGTTTTAGAGTGAAAATAAACTGTCGGAATCCCGACAGTTTATTTTCACTCTAAATTCACTCTAAAACCATGATTTTGAGGTAATTAGGAATCGTATCGCTCTGTAACTTGGAATGTATGTATGATTTATGATCGGAAATGTAAATCTGCAAGAAAATCTACTTTCTAACAAAAATCATGAATAGAGGGCGCTCTCTGGAAAAGATCACATAATATGCCTTTAAAGGCACATTAATTGGTGTTGAAAATTTTAAATGTTTAAAAATTTACTTCAGAATTCAAGATGAACATTAAAAATGGCCATTACTGTTGTTTCTATTAGCAAAAACACAGCATCGCTATTTATTGAAAAACGCCCTCTATGCAAATATGGTTCGCGTTATGTATCAGGCGTAATGCAGGGGGATACTGTCGGACGTAAAATGCTCGTCCCGGGACGAGCATTTTTAAAATCGACGTTTTCTTGTACATAGAGGGCTGATTTTTCTTAATCCTTATTATAGGTGTAAGTTCATACATGTAATACAATTATAAAAATATACTAATCCCAGTTTTTATCATAATTAAGGACGCATCCTCCAACACATCTCTTAGTGCCCTTTAATGCCCCTATAAAGTTTAAGTTCTATAGTCATTCATTGTTTACCCTTTTTACGTCAAATGACCAAGAAAGTGAAACAAAAAGCGTAACAAATGACTAGAAAAAGAGTTAACCCCTTTTCAGTTTGTGTATAGTTCCTTGACCCTGAATGGGGTTTATTTTTAACTACATATTTTTTAATGTAAAGTATGAGGGTGTAAAGAGAATCACGACGCCAATAATATTAATACAAAACAAAAATGTGTTCGCCAATACCGACACACGCAAGAAAATAGGGCCTCTTTGCCTTGACGCTTTATTTACTTTTAACCCTTTAACTATTTCCAATTACTCTCTCTGCATTGACGATGTGTTATTTGGTGAAATTTTAAGATCCCAATTCTTATTATTCTGTGAATAAAAGTGAGAACAATCCAACAAAGATTAAGAAAACGTGACAATTTCCGAAGACATTTTCGTGTTGAAAACACTAGCATTCCATGTTTTTATAACAATGCGCATTGTACAAATGTATTCGCCCATTCAGTAATTTCGAAATAGTTTTTTATTAATAAACAAATAATTCGATGGTGGTATGAGAGAACTATTTTTCATTGTCCTAAATGATAATATTAGAAGCATTTGGTCCCATTATTTAAAAGAATTTCGCACACTTATACCAAAAATGTTTGAAGCAACGCAGTTCTGAACGCTTTCCATGCGGCAGGCGTCTGCAGACGACAGTTCCAAAATTTAACAAAATGATTCAAAATGGTCAATATTAGTTGAGTATAGGTGTGATGGAGTAAAAGGGGGCTTTATTTTATTTAGTTGAAGTTAAGTGGTTACACCTGGTTTCTAGACATTGAAATTGGGTGGTTATTCTTTAGATTCTTTAGAGTTAATAATTAGGGGTTTATTGTCAAGTTGGTTTAGTCTTCTTTGTGGAAATTATTGGTGATGGGTTTTATATTGCTTAACAATAGGTGGTGGCACTTAAACTCTTACCAGATAATCTTTACTCATCTATGCACCTGCAACATAGATAATCTGACAGGTGCTCATCAAGCCGACAATCATGTCACTTGCATTTCATAATATTATTTTGACTTACTGTTTGGAACTCAGCGGAGGAACACCTTTAGTTCCTCGAAGCACTACGAGAAATACATATAATAAAATCATCTATACAGTTAAGTCCGGAGTCTCTTGTTGTTTATCAACGTATTATATAAGGACTTCGTCACATATGGTGGCAACGGTGGGATATATTAAGCTATCAGCACCCAAGCATTTTTATATTTTTCTTGTGTTGGATTTTACCTGTTGTTTGCACAGTGTGCCCGGGAGTTTATGGAATCAACCAAGTTGAAGACAGACTGGTGAGTTTTGCAATATTATAATTAAGGATAGTGTTATTTTGTTCCTACATTGTTAAGGCACATTTGTCAATTCTATGAATGCATTGTTTAGGATACACTCTTTTTATATTCGCTCACTTTTGTATAGTTTGTCTTTTATGTCAGAAATGATCATTTTTCTTTTCTGATTATATTTATATTATATTTATATATTATATGCCATAAACTATGGGTCCAAAATGTATAGGTGGTCAACCATTGTTGACACTTAGGGGAGTCTCATATGGTAGTGGTAGGGTTAAGTCGCGACCAAGTAATGCCGGTATAATTAATTGGAAGTACTGGAGTGATTTCAGTTTGAGATTCTTGTACAAAATCCAATCCGCCGAATTAGAGGCAAAGAGGGCTAGAGTTGATATTGAGGCAAGGCTAAGAGTGGCAGAAATGGAACTTGAGAAGTTAAGAGTTGAGTCCAATAGAGTAAAAGCACTCAGGAATCTTATTTGTGTAAGTTTCACACAAGGGTGTCCTGAAAGTAGTGAGGGAATAGAATCTAGGATAGGTACACAGGAAAAAGTCAATCCAAAGACGGTTTTACTGTGTAAACCTAAAGTGCAGATGACATCTTCTCATGTATCAAATGAAGATGTTAGCAAAACTTGTTCCCAAGGTAGTCCGTGGTATAAGTCACAAGGTATTGATAGTAGTGATTGTGAAGCGTTTTCACAATTACCCTTTTGTGATGGTGGAGAGGATGGTTCTGAAGGGCTTGTTGAGGATAATGACCTGTCTGAGAGGGTTGAGGTATTTGTTGTTGAGGAGTTGAGGGATGACACCAAGTCTATTGTAGTTTATCAAGGTGATAATTGGAGTAATGTGCTTGATGAGAGGGTTGAAGTGTTTGTTGAGGAGATGAAGCAAGAAACCAAGTCTATTGGAGTTGATCAAGATGATAATTGGAGTAATGTGCTTGATCTTAACACAGACCGGCTTATCAAGCTACAACAAAGTGATCCTACCTTAGGTATTAGAGATCATGTGCTATGCTTTGATGAGGTTGATGAGGCACAATGTCAAAGAGTGGGTTGTTATGCTAAGCAGGGTATATTATGCCATGAAGGGAGCTCGTTGAGTAAAGGAGATAGGAAATCCCCTATCATGCCTATCATGCCTATAGTTGACCATGTAGAAGTGCCTCTGAAATATGGGGTAGTTAGTATTGATAGAGCCTATGATGTACCTATGTTTGATGTTGTAGGGATGGTTGAGACCAAGGAGAGAATGCAAGGTTCTTTGTGGGATAGCTGGGTTGGCACTGAATGTCCACAAATAGATGTGGAGAAGAAGTATGTTCTCGACCTGCGTGAGTTTTGGTTTCATTCTTATATGGTCGGCCGTTTGAGATACAGACCGATCATCAGCCATTGCGCTAGATTGAAGGATGAAGTTGGTCAACAATCGAGTTGCCAGATGGAGTTTGATTCTCCAATCATATGATTTCACCATACAATATCGTAAGGGAAGTCATGATGCTAATGTTGACACGCTTTAAAGAATTTGATTAGTTAGGGTTAGGTTTGTGTTCTAATATTGGCAGGCCACAGCCTTATCTTTTATCATGGGGATTTAGGTATAGACTTCATGAGACCGATAGGTTATGGCATATATTTATATAATATAATGTTTGGTATTTAATTTTGTGTAACACATGTGCATAGTAATTTTGCACTATCTAAATTTCGTTGATATACAAATTAAGTGAGTCATATTTGGATCGATTCACCTAGTGCCTTATTGTGGCATATTTAATTTCTTTATTTTTTGTTTTAATCTTTAAGTAACAATTGGGAACATAACACTATTCTTGTATTATATTTGTAAGCTCAACATGTCTTGTTTTCATCGAGGTGGATGACGTTCTGCTGTGGTATTATGTGTGACATAGTTATGATACTCACATGATTTATATGTCGGTGGTCATGGAACAATGACAACATTTAAAATCATCATATCCCACATGGACTTATCATCTACTGACAACAATCCATATAATATTATTATATGTGAACCACAAGATCAACTCTTCGTCGATCCTAAGGTGACTACTAGTTACGAACATTATGGTCGCCGTGGTCAGGTTGCTGTGTTTTTATGCAACTGTTAAAGAACATTTGCGGTATCGCCAGTGGATACTTAAGAAATTCATTATTATTCTTAAGCTCATCTATAACTTTACATTGTAGCTGATGAATTACAACATTTCTGTGTATGAAGTTCATTCTAGGAGTTGTGTTTATATGCAGATTACTGAACCATGACTTGATAAACACAAATACAACCTGGTGATGGTGTACATTTATTGATGATATTGGATTGTATTGGTACTTCAAACATTTGCATACAACGGTCATTGGTACTGACAATGCATGGTACATCTATTGACATATGATATGCACCTCAGCTATTTAAACCTGTATAGTTGGTTAGTGCTCTTAAGCACTTCAGCGATTGCTTGGACAATACCTTATGGATGGACCATTTCTTAAGATGGGATGACAAGGATAATAACTTTATGTGAGGAGATCTAGTACTTAATCTAGAATTGGAATGATTCTTCGCCTTTTAAATTACATCTTGACAGCTGGATACTGATTATATACCATAACAATGACTGTGGATGAATTGACCGTGGCTGATGAAAGTGATCATATCAAGTACTGTTACAGTGTTTTTGTAAATAATATCGATGTTGAAGGTGATATGGGATGTCTACAATTAGTGCTTAATAACAATGGAAATAACTGTGACTGGTTGGAGTGATAGATAATACCTGTCAAGTGCTGTTCAGAGACTGCTTTATAAATGATATTAAACAATGTTGGAGTTGGAGCTGATATAGACAAACGATATAAACTATGACTTATCTGCATGGAATGGATGTCCGCATAAATGGAACTCTAAAATGATATTTTGCGTTGAACAGTTTACAATTGAATGATGTGATTACATCAAATTACTCATTTACTTCATATATTTATAATTTGTTTTTACTCCAATGATGTCACGGCATCATTCTTTCTGAAAAGGGGCATGTGTGATGGAGTAAAAGGGGGCTTTATTTTATTTAGTTGAAGTTAAGTGGTTACACCTGGTTTCTAGACATTGAAATTGGGTGGTTATTCTTTAGATTCTTTAGAGTTAATAATTAGGGGTTTATTGTCAAGTTGGTTTAGTCTTCTTTGTGGAAATTATTGGTGATGGGTTTTATATTGCTTAACAATAGGTGGTGGCACTTAAACTCTTACCAGATAATCTTTACTCATCTATGCACCTGCAACATAGATAATCTGACAGGTGCTCATCAAGCCGACAATCATGTCACTTGCATTTCATAATATTATTTTCACTTACTGTTTAGAATTCAACGGAGGAGGAACACCTTTAGTTCCTCGGAGCATTATCGAGATATACCGATTAAAGTTAAATGTCTACAGTTAAGTCCGGAGTCCTGTGTTGTCCATTATTATCTTACAACGCCTTATATTATAGGACTTCGTCACAATAGGCTTCAATTCACCATGAGAAATGCATTAAAATAAGTACAAACATGCGTAATATAGTTCTTTAATTCTTGAGATAAGACTTTGAAATTTGGGAAAGGTTTCTGAAAAATCTGTTTTGCATATAATTATGGTAAACATGGTAAAACTAATACTAGCCGCGTGTGGAAAGTGTAGTTGTCCGCCTCACTCCCTAGGAGAACCTTGAATGTATACTAAAGACCTGTTACAGGATCATTTCAGTTCATGGAATTCACAAAATCTCTTTTTGAAGGTCATAATAGTCTCACACCTCACCTAAATAAATTAATATTTCTCTCCCACAATCAAATATATTGACTTAGGATGAACTGATATGCCAATGCAAATTATTTCCATAATAAAATATAGAAATATTCGCATTTGGTCCCAATTCAAGCTTTATGGAGGGGTGTATGTACGTACGTATGCACACAGAAAAATGTTTACATAATTATGTTAAATATAGAACTCCATAATTATTATGTAAACCTTTCACACAGTATTTGTGTATAAAATACACAAGTTATGTAAAAATAACTTGTGTATTTTGTACACAACTTAATTGTGTAAACATTTTACTGTGTGTGGTGGTACATGTCGTAATCCTTGAGGCTATTGTATGATTTTATACATAACTATTTGATGACACTGCAATAAAATGTAAAGGGTTTCATCACTCCATTTATTCCGTTTTTAGTTCACCACTGGTAGCACACATCCGTCTCACACAAAAGCCACAAGCAAAAAAGAGACTCCTCAACCTCAACTCAAGCCCCCTAGCCACATGTGCTTATCTCCATCCCACAATAATTAACCTGACCATCCCATCCCATAATAATTACTAGCCCACCAATCACATAGAATTTCTAGAATCTCAATTGTGTAACATTGTGTTCTTCAGAACTTCTTCCAAGGATATCTGGTCAAGATACACATTCCCCCTTTTACGTAATACTTCGATCGTATAAGTCTTACGTAAAAGTCACGCGCGTGATTTTGCAGTTTGGCCTTAATATGATTTAAACTTCATATCCAAAGAAGATATCTTGTGCAATCCAGCATGCTTCACTTTCATCACATGACCACTGTTTTCTATCACCAGTGCCTATGCTGGTTCCCATTGATATTGCATTACGATGGAAGGCATTGTTAAACGAGGGTCTTTAAGAATATCCTGCTACAAGTAGTACAATTAGTGATGCGACTTCAATTCAGTCCTCTCTTATTTTTTGTTTACGACCTCTTATTTTTTGAATAACACATACGCACGTTTTAGTTGGAATTCAACTTTATTTCAGTTATTTGTATGCCTATCTACATGTATACCATGTACATGTATTACACAGGGTGGAAGTCAGACGACATGTTACCATGGTTACTAACTTTAACACATGTTTTGCACTGTTTGTTTTTGGGGAAAGCCCCGTTGGCACTCCAGTGGCGCTAAGCATGCTGGAATACACAATAAACCTTCTTTGCTTCATACCTGTATGTCCATTGTTGACAATCTTAGTCCCTGGTAACGTCTTGGTGTCATAACCTTCAAGTTTCCATTCGTCAAACGTCTCTTCCACGCAATACTCTACATCAATATCAATCGGTGATTGGGAGACACCGTCGCACAGCTCTCCACCGTGTAGGGTAGCCCAAAACTCCGGTCCTGTATTATAAAAATACGTTATTTCAACGAGAAAGATCGATACGAAATGATGAAAGAAGAAAAAACCTTCGCATTCGTGGCCGGTCACATTGAACATTGAATGTCTTATACTCTTATCACCGTGATACTAGTTAAAGTCTTTTCATGTGAAGGTTTCTCACGTGATAGTTAAGGTCTTATCACGTGATAGTTAAGGTCTTATCACGTGACAGTCAAGGTCTTCTCACGGGATAGTTACAAAGGTCTTATCATGTGATAGTTTAGGCCTTCTCGTGTGATAGTTAAGGTCTTCTCATGTGATAGCTATAAGGTCTTCTCACTTGATGATTAATCTTCTCAATCGGACAGCTACGCCATCTCACGGGATAGTTAAGATCTTCTCATGTGATAGTTATGGTGTTCACGGGATAGTTAAGATCTTCTCATGTGATAGTTAAGATCTTCTCACGGGATAGTTAAGATCTTCTCATGTGATAGTTATGGTGTTCACGGGATAGTTAAGATCTTCTCACGGGATAGTTAAGATCTTCTATAGTGTAAAAGTTTTTTTGGTCTTCTCGTGTGATAGTTAATGTCTTCTCAAGTGATAGCTATAAGGTCTTCTCTCTTGATGATTAATCTTCTCACGTGACAGTTACGCCTTTCACGATAGTTAAGGTCTTATCACGTGATAGTTAGAATCTTCTCATGTGATAGCTAAGGTTAAGGTCTTATCACGTGATAGTTAAGGCCTCGTGTGATAGTTAAGGTATTCTTCTCATGTGATAGCTATAAGGTCTTCTCACTTGATGATTAATCTTCTCAAATGACAGTTACGCCTTCTCACGGGATACTGAAGGTCTTATCACGTGATAGTTAAGATCTTCTCATGTGATAGCTAAGGTCTTCTCACTAGATAGTTAAGGTCTTATCACGTGATAGTTAAGGCCTTCTCGTGTGATAGTTAAGGTCTTCTCATTTGATAGCTTTAAGGTCTTCTCACGTGATGATTAATCTTCTCACGTGACAGTTACGCCTTCTCACAGGATAGTTAAGGTCTTATCACGTGATAGTTATGGTCTTCTCATGTGACAGCTATGGTTTTATCACGTGAAACGTAAATAGTCATTGCCTTCTCGTGTGATAGTTATTGTCTTATCACGTGATAGTTATGGTCTTATCACGTGATAGTTATGGTCTTATCACGTGATAGTTATGGTCTTATCACGTGATAGTTAAGGTATTCTCATGTGATAGATAAGGTCTTATCACTTGATAGTTAAGGTCTTCTCGTATGACAGCTAAGGTCTTATCACTTAAAGGTAGATGTTCCGATTTTCAACTTGAAATTTTCTTTTCTACATGAAAGGTCATCCTTAAAAAAGTCGTGTTCCAAAGTTTGGGTTGCATAGCTCTAATGGTTCTTATTTTAGACGCACAAGATGCTGTGAACTGTACCCATTGAGTAGAACACAAACTATATCGGTGGTTACCACCATTCGCGGTAATTCGACGTTATTTCATCGATTTCTCCGTATAATTATACCGATTTAGGCCGTCAAATTTCAGTATGATGATGAGAAAAATACGAGCTTTCATATGATATGAAAATCTCCGTATGTTTGAAATAATTCTGTGTTACGAAAATGTGATCGGGTCATCTACCTTTAAATGGAGATGTTCTGATTGCTGGCGCGATTTTCAACTTGATGTTTCTATTTTACATGAAAGATCATCCTTCAAAGTGTCGAAATCCAAAGTTTGAGCTGCATAACTACAATACAATGGTTCTTATTTTAAAAGCACAAGGTCACAAGAAATGTTCCTATTGAGCAGTACTCAAACTGGCAGGTGGTTAAACACATTTGGCAGTAATTCACCACACTTAGCCTATCATTTTTGAATGGAACATTTCTGGCCCCTAAGATTTTACAGATATAGGCCTAATGAGAAAAATAGCCCTGGGGATTCTTCTGATATCAAAATATCCTGATGTGAAGAAGAAAAAATCATAGCCAAAAAAAAAGGTGACGTCTTTATGTATTTTATTTCACGTGACAGTTAAGGCAATTTCCGTGAAAGTTACGGTCTTCTCGCGTGACTAAAAGCCATTTAACGTGACAGTACAAGTATTGTGTATCTTCACTTCACGTGACAGCGAAAGATCTTCTTTATTTGTGACAGTGAAAGTCTGTCATTAAGAAAAGAAAAGTCCTTTACGTGACAGTTTACGTGTTTTACGTAACATGGGGCATGCATAAGTGTTGCCTTACCGTTCTCGCCGTCGTATGACCATTTCGCTGCATCTGAAAGACAAAATAAATCAATAAAATAGTAATATTCTGTCATAATACTAATCACAAGTGATGTTAAGTTATTGATAAAGATTAAATTATCAAGAATCAAACGATTGAAGTCCTAGTCCGCGATCTTGTTTTGGTATAGTCCTTTTATCTTTTCACACCTGATTTTTAATGTTTACACATATTATTCTAACATTCAAACTCGTTTTAGTTTTTGTAAAACAGCGGGCATTTAACTGATTCTAATTTCGATCTGAATTCAGATCGAAATCAGCCTGAGATGGCTTCTATATACTGCAAAGTTTGCAGAACACATCAGACGCATAAGTTGAACACATCCAGGACGCTTTTGATGTAACAAGATTTGAACACCTGCAGAACGCCTTTCATGTGTTCATTAAGTATTCTGAACTAGAACACATCCAGAACGCTTTTGATGTGTTCAAATGTAACAGATTTTGAACACCTGCAGAACGCCTTTCATGTGTTCATTAAGTATTCTGAACTAGAACACATCCAGAACGCTTTTGATGCATTCAAATGTAACAGATTTTGAACATCCGCAGAACGTCTTTTATGTGTTCATTAAGTATTCTGAACTAGAACACATCCAGAACGCTTTTGATGCGTTCAAATGTAACATATTTTTGAACACCCGCAGAACTTTCATGTGTTCATTAGTTGTTCTGAACTCTAGAACACATCCAGAACGCTTTTGATGCATTCAAATGTAACATATTTTGAACACCCGCAGAACGCCTTTCATGTGTTCATTAAGTATCCTGAACTAGAACACATCCAGAACGCTTTTGATGCATTCAAATGTAACAGATTTTGAACACCCGCAGAACGCCTTTCATGTTTTCATTAAGTATTCTGAACTAGAACACATCCAGAACGCTTTTGATGCGTTCAAATGTAACATTTTTTTGAACACCCGCAGAACGCCTTTCATGTGTTCATTAGTTGTTCTGAACTAGAACACATCAAGAACGCTTTTGATGCATTCAAATGTAACTGATTTTGAACACCCGCAGAACGCCTTTCATGTGTTCATTAAGTATTCTGAACTAGAACACATCCAGAACGCTTTTGATGCGTTCAAATGTAACATATTTTGTGAACACCCGCAGAACGCCTTTCATGTGTTCATTAAGTGTTCTGAACTAGAACACATCCAGAACGCTTTTGATGTGTTCAAATGTAACAGATTTTGAACACCCGCACAACGCCTGTCATGTGTTCATTAATATTCGTGTTCTGAACTAGAACACATCCAGAACGCGTCTCGTGTTCTTCAACATTTGCAGTGTACATCATAAAAAACCTGTTCTAAGGTCCTGACCGACCCATTTTTTCCTCGATATTTATATTTATCAACAACAAATACAATATCGTTTTCAAATATTTTCGAAAATTGTTTGAATTTTGTTGACATTTTTTTTTAAATTGTTGAAATCCACCGAAATGTTCACGAATATTTTGAAAAACAAAACTGCCCGACTGAACGCGTCGATGAGAGATCCCGTTTACCCGTATAGACATGTACTATAGAACAGTGGTTATTTTGAAATTGCATTGCACTGCATTTCGTTTAATTGATTGCATTGCATTGGTTTGTCTTTATTTTTATCTCCAAGTTATAATTAAGAGATTTAGTTATTTTCCTTATATTTTTTATTGCATAAACAATAATATACATCTATATATAAACATGTAATAGGCCCTAAACAATAGAAACATGTTAAACGGATTTTCAATTTCAGTGTTACATTTGTAACACAAATTGAACAATTATGACAATATGAATAGACAACAAAATTGGTTATACAATAGAATATTCGGCAATTGAACACTATTGTTTAAAAAAATCCAATCAACTCATATGAATTCTGATTGAAATCATTATAAGAATCCCAGTAAAATATTGAATACAATACACAACTTATACAAGCTGTTACTAATCTAAATCATGCCCTTAAATACTATTTTTTTTATTTCAAGCACGTAGGCCTATAATATACACTATATAATTAATGGTCGGTCAACTCATTCACATTTACATCATATCCTTGATTGTAAAATAATAAAGTTACATATTTTACGAGGATATACATGTATAGTAAGATAATAAACAGCCCATCGACTGTCGTCCTTTTCATAAACTTATAAATGTCAACTAGCTATAGTAACGTTAACTTCATTTAGTGTATGCACAAGTTTCATAGCTTTGTATAAATGTTGCTTATTCCTATTTCTCTTGTATATACAACGGTAACATTTAGTTTTTACCGGAGAATATAATATACACTCCTATAGCAGACATTTCTCAGGACTATAGCACACAAACTTGTCATTTATAAATTGTTCGTGACATCCCGGGTGACATCAAGTTGTGACAACCACATCAAACAGTTTGCAAGTCGTTTGGCGCGCTTTTAATGGCCCCTATTGCATAAAAGAAGATGAATCAACTTATCGGAAGAGAATTAAGAAGAATATTTATGAATTCTTTCTAAGTTGAGCTTTAAGAAGAAGGCCCGGGGCAGAAGGGCCAAGTTTTAAAGTTTGACTAAGGGTTATCATGCAGATTAACCCGGGGGGGGGGGGTGGTTCTCACATTGAGATGGTATACGTAGGTCTATATGTGCCTGCCTTTTGGTGTTCTTTTTCGCAAAAATTGGTATAGCGATGGGGTGTTTTCATCACAGACCAAAGCGCCCAATTGGCATAAATTGTGTGTATTTTTGTAAAAAGCACCCAATTTGTGCAAAATTGGGTGCTTTTCTAACAAAATTGGTATCATATTGATGGGTGGGAAATTGGCCCGAAAATAGGTATAGAGAAAGTCAAATTTTTGTCCGGCAGGCACATCCATGTACGATTTTGGCGAAAGTACATCCCCCCCCCGGAGATTAACTTCACAAATTCTTAAACAATCTTCCTAAGAAGAGTTGAAACTTAACAAGAGGAACTCTAATATTAGAGATGAATCTTAAGTGTTATGCAGGAGAGGTATGTGAAAACAACTTTCCCTCGAACTACTCTAAACTCTAAACCCCATAATCCGTAGACGGGATCATGGCTGTGAGCTTACAAAGTGACGTAATCGACTTTATGCCCGAGCATTTAACATAAAATAACAAAGCTCAATTGATAGGAATGTAATTGCTATTCGAATCCTTGACTTTATGACTTTATATTATCTTTTATTCTATTCGAATCCTTGACTTTATATTATCTTTTATTCTATTCTCTATTCCACTGTTTGATTTATTTCTATAAAACATGCTTGATTTCATATATGTAAAGAAGAGCCCTTCACCGGGAATTTTGTATTGAAAAATGTGTAATTGCTGTTGTTTAAATTCTTAATTTAACATTCTAACTGTTTGATGTATTTTTTAGGATGTGTACTAAAATAGTTACTTATAGTAAGTCTAAATCACCTATCTTAAATACAACTTACATGGATTTAAATAGTTTAAATCTAAGTAAGGTTTTGTACCAAGGATTTAAGAGAATAATCAAAGAAAAGGGCTAAGGCAAAATAAAAAATAACCTGTTTTTAACGTCCCCTCCTCCCGCTTCTTTTGGGGTTGTCTTCATTTTTCTTTAAGCTTTATATAAGCATTTTAAGCAGGTTTTTTGGTTACCAACCCCTTAGAACCATGATTCATGTTTTTAAAGAAGTCTCCTCCTCTTTAGGTTGGCTAAGTTTATCGCAAATAGGGGCGATTTTGCACTAAAAAATAATTTTTAATGAGTGGTTTCTTTACCAAATTTTAAACAGTTTTTACATCCCACAAGTATTTCAAACTTATCTTTTACCAACTACAGTTTGTTTGTTTTTAAACACATAGGGTGAGTCGATTGATAGCAATTATAATAGTCCTACACGGTGAATTATTTATGAGTCACCCTGTATAATGCTATACTGGGCCATATTTATCATTCATTCAATGACGATGGACTAATTCAGGGTGACTGTACCTGTTTATGACTGTGATCAGGCATAACAAGTTCATTGAGGCGTTTTACTCTATTTTACCTTGGATCACATGGTAATAACATCACGAAATCGTTTGTATTTGGAATCGTTTATTGGAAATGATGTCATACATGAACAATAAACATTGGTATAATGACAAGTACAAATCGATTAAAAATCATACCAGGAACTATGACAAAGGTATCAATATGACCAAACCACTTTTTCCGGCTTGGTGGCCTCAGTTGAGGCGATCTTTTAGGCCTACCCCATGCATGGTTTATTAGAGGATGTGCTTGTGGTAAACTTGATCACTGATCCCTGAATCAATTCTCCGTGTCCGATAACCGGTATGCAGCAACACAGCGCACAGGTTCAATTATTAAAATGATACGCCTCTTCATCATGTTCAGTATGACTCGTACAATGCCCTTCGTACACGGTACATAGGCCGGGTACATAGGTACGTATAGAGGCCTTTACAGTACTTGGTCAATATCACCAATACCACATGGTGGAAAATGAATTAGATCGTTTGAGTTAATCACACGAGACGATGTTGGTCATTTACTCCATCATCCGTGCTATCTACTGAAGACAGCAATCGCAATCGTATAAATGGTCGTTTCACTACAACTTACAAGTCCAAACCGATAGCATACATCATCATGATGATGATCGTGTATCTTTAATATTACTCACCTCTCAAAACACACAACTATTTTTTTAATTGGTGAAAAACAATTCCCGACAAAATGTGCCTTCTCAAAAAACGGCAAAATGTTTACAAATGGGTTTTTAACAAATAATGTATACGGTGTTTTAAAGGGACAAAATCCTTGTCTTGTCTTGTCTTTTCTTGATTTGATTTGATTTTGTTTTAAATTTGTTTTGTTTTGTTTTGAATTGTTGTTTTTTTTGGATTTTTTTTGGGGGGTGGGTTGTTTTCGTTTGTTTTGTTTGTTTGTTTTTGTTTTACTTTTTTAATTGTTTTGGTTTTTGGGATTTGTTTGTTGGGTGTGTTTGTTTCAAGTTTGCTTGACTGGCGATCGATGTGATGTTTGTATGTTGTTGTTTTTTCTAGTAGGCCAATTACAGTATTTTTGTAATCAGTAATTTTATAGTTTTATAAAGCCTACATTGAATACATGCAACTTCCACAACACTTACATGTACGAGACGCTATATATTTGTGAATGAAGTTCTGTCCCTATTTCAATAACACAACATCGCCACAATATTCGATTTCGATGCCTTAAACTCCGGTACTTTACTTCAATGACCTTTCATTATATCCACGCTTGCTTCGTGCAACCTCTGTTCATTCAAAATCAATGGGCTATTCCATTTGTAATCCACACTCCCCTTGTTGAAGACATGACCTTAATCTTCCACATAGGGCGTCCACAAAGGTCACCCATATTAAGGGAACCACATTTGAAATTCACACTCCCTGTGGGGGTGTATGGATTTTATATGGAATAGCCCATTGGTGCCCCATACTATACTTGATAAAGGAAACAGTACAACCAGCAATGCCTTAGGAAAATCCTTTTATGTTGATGTATGTTTATCTACGGGATCACACAATCATATAAGGCACAATAAATGTGTTGGTTTGGTGTAAAACGGGTGCAAAAAATAGGGACAGGCAGTTGTTTGTCTTTTGACTTTCATTTCCATACGACTTATTTTGCTATATACAAAGTTGAACTTAATCATAGGTAAATAATTAAAAAAGACTTTCAACGACTGGGGTTCATATTTAGAACACACTTTCTGCTGATCAGAACGATTTTAATAAAATCAATCAAACTCTACTTCCAGTTCAAGATTGAAAATTGACTATTTTTCGATTGATAAATTTGATCTTTCGCATAATGAATAGAGTTCACTGAAAACTCAAAGTGAGTCACATCATAAAATGAGTTTACGATAATGAGCTATTTTTCCGACGATGATCACCGGCAGAGTTATAACTCGAAGGCACAAATAAAAATAATTAAGTATATTCATCGCAAAAAATATATTGACCG
The DNA here is from genome assembly GCA_035610835.1 of Ophiura sarsii. Taxonomy (NCBI): domain Eukaryota; kingdom Metazoa; phylum Echinodermata; class Ophiuroidea; order Amphilepidida; family Ophiuridae; genus Ophiura; species Ophiura sarsii. Next base: position 20,036,529 of record CM069459.1, on the reverse strand, counting down.
ATATGGTTGTTACCCCAAACAAATAAGAGATTTGTGAGGTCTCGGTAAGATTCAAGGCTAACCCAACCCCCATACATACACTCGTGTTTTTCACACGCACTTTCTCAGTGTTTAGCAATGGTTATGGTTAAAGGGACACAAAAATATGATTGCACGCTTTTTGCTTGTATTTGAAAGTTTCATAACCGAGGTATAATAATTCATTGAAATTAGTTCATGAAATTAAATTCTTAGAAGATAACGAATTGTCAATACGCACGCTATTTACCAAATATATTTTAAATGTCACAGGCTAAGGTACCAGTCGGCTTAGTACAAGTCATACTTAGTGTAATTTGTCATCAGTTGGTATTTTTCATCATAGGGTATTTTTGCATGTTTCACTATCTGTCCCCATTTTAAGTATGACTCCTTCTAAATATTATTTTTGTGATGATTTTTGTATCGCTTACCAGAGCTCAAAAACACACTTCTTTGTGCTTGTTCTTATCTACTCTTTCTCATATATCTTGCCATTCGTTTAAAATGTTGTACAAATGCAATATCCCCTTGAAATTTAAACACCAACGTATGGGTTTCCTGTACTAGAGAAAAAATAAAATAATAAACACCAACGTATGGGTTTCCGGTACTACATTCGGCTCACTTAGTCATATTTTGGTTAAACCTGAGACTAATATACCTAAATTAGTCTCAGGTTAAACACTATAGCCTATCCATGCAATCATCATACCCCAGACGGCCCAGACCCATACCTGAGACTAATATACCTTATAGTCTCAGCCCATACTTGCTCGAAATTAAACGTAAGTCTATCTATTTCCAGCAGCGTGGTATGCGCTATTTTAAAGTTTATCTGTTTTTATTTGCAGTATCTTTCTTGAGCTGACAGCTAATATATCATAGATCGTCAATATAATAGATCGTCTTGATTATCTATGATTATAGTAAACAACCCCGGACAAACGCAACAGGCCCCTTATTGAGTTAACTATAATATGTATGAAAGGGCAAAACTCTATTCTATCTTCACCTTTCCTGGTCTCACAAGACAGACAGTCTTTGGTCTCATTAGTCATTGAACGTCACTGCGTGGCGATCAGCAGACTGAGAGCAGAGCTTGACTTCGGCATATCATAACTTTTGTCTTACTCCTCATGTTCTACTACGAGCAATAGCCTACATTTGAACATGAACATTAAACATGTTGACAAATGGCCTTGCTTTGCATATCTCGTGTTAAAAACTACATGAACTATTAGTACTGTACCTTTCATGAGTGAGATGCACATTAGAATAATGTACATGGTGATGTATAAATTATATGGAGTTTATAAACTTACCGATTGTGATGGATGAACCCAGGAGCAACAGTAGAAAGCAGTTAAGCAGCACCGTGAGACTGGAGGATGAGACAATCATTTTGATTGAAAGACTCGCTTGTGAACTCTGCTCTACTTTATTAGTATGTCCGTGGATGGCGCAGCAGGCGCAGTAGAGCAGAGCGTAGTAATTAAGCGTAAAGTTGTACTATACTTTATAGCAGTACGTGGTTATCATGGTTTATATAGCAGTAGCAAAGTCATACAGCAGCAGTTACAGTTACTGCAAGTTATGTAATGAATGGTGTCACGTGTGATTGATGCTGCTGTGCACATAGAAAATAAAAAATTGATGTTTACTTGGTGCTCTCAAGGTTGGACCTCATGTATTTATAATGCGGCATACATCATTGATTTTCAATGATACAATTTATGTTCGCTATGTGATATCTCGTAGAGACTGGTCATGCGTAAAATATGAGGGCGGAGCGCTGGTCTGTGCGGTGGGTAGCAAGGTTAAGAGAACCGGAGGGATGACGTTTATATAGTCCTAGGTCTTAAGACCATTTACGCGTAAGGAAATGGCCAATGGGGTTTCAACCGGACTTTCTAAAATGTAAAACTGGCCAAAGTTTAAGATTAGTATTAGCTGATTTAGACAGTCTGAAAATCATAGCAATCAAATAATTGAATTGAATGAATGCCCGGGAATGAATGACACAAGGATCATTGACCCTAGAAAGCTCTAGAAGACTAAAGGGTGAAGTTGGCCAAATTGACCCTTATCCTAAAATTGATAATCAGTAGCTGCGTTCAGACAGGCGTAAATTCGTTATTAAAGAGCTGTTAAGAGTAAGATCAGAGTAAGGACGGATTAACGATTGTCCATGTTAAACTTCCGAGTAGTGACCGTGTGGACGGAACCCGTGTTAACTAATCCGACCTTACTCCGACCAAAGACCTTTTAATGCCTTGCTCCGACCCGATTTAATCCTGAGATTTCTCAGGAGTAACGCGATTAATACGAGCTGCAGTTCGGATTAGCGCGCCCGTGTGGATGCACTTTAACACGATCTCTGGCGTAAACCTTCGCCGATGATGTGACGATGCCACAAACATGACAAACGCATCCGATGCTGCTCATCCCTATCAGATCGTCTGCCTTGAAAACATACCGCTGTTGCTATCAGCATATGCATTAAATATTTTATACCACCATCCGAAAAGAGGCGAAAAATTAGTAACAAAAAGAGAAATTTCGATCTTGAATTTATGTTTAGGCCTATAAGCGAGCGATAAATAAACGGCTATATCTTGCCTCACGTCCCGTACGGAATAAACCGTGTATAGCTACAACGTATTTAATTGGTTTGAGCATGCGCACTTGAGTTACGGGACGTCTAGCAAGACATTGCCAAATAAACCTAGCTGAAATAATCGAATAAAGGAACCGACAATTTGAAAATAACGGAATAAATCGTATTGTAAACTGGAAACCAAATGCTTAGCACCAGGCTGCCGAAAACGGGATTAGAAATATAAATCAGAACTCCGATATTTAGGGGAGACCGGGGATGGAAGTTACACGGGTAAGTTGTTACACCTCCTAGTGTGACAAGCTGGAACAAGAGAGGGCAGGCTAACTAACATCCATATGTTGCCTTCACATAGCAGGGGTATTACTACAAATCGTGAGGTTTCTCCAATGTTCCACTAAAAAGTAGGCTATGTCAAAAAAAAAATTGTACTCTCTGAGTAACTTTTTGACAAAATTTGAATTTTGTTATATATAGCTCTAAAACAACTGGAGGTGCATACTGATAGCTTGTTATTGTAAATATACTACATGTATGTCACTAATATCCCCTAGCCCATGACCTGTAATTTTGCCACAAGGTTGTGCTACAGTAGGTTTTGTGTAAAATGCCCTACGGGTAAGTTGTTACAACCTTACCCCGGCCTTGTCTAACCTACCACAATTACATTTACATTATGTTAAACTAAATTTTGTTTCAAGTTTCAGGTATAAATATTTTTATATGTCTTTCGTGTATTCTGCTTTACCTTCAACTATAACTGGTTTACTGTTAACGATGCCAAGATCCTATAAAAGGAAGACAGGGAGGGGGAAAACACCCCTGAATGTAATATATATTATTTTTACTACTGTATATACATACAAAATGAATGGTACAGGTTAGTTACACATTGTAACAAGTTACCCCGAACGGTGTAACAACTTACCTCGTATGCGGGGTAAGTTGTTACACAAATTTACCTTCATTAATTAATTAGTTGTTAATTAGTTGTTTGGCGTGTTCATGTTCTGTATGCTGCAGTTTTTAGCAAACATAATAATTAATAGGCTAACCACAGACCATGGAGTGTCTGAGTTCATTCATTAGAATATTTTGGCTCAAAATGTACATTTTTTGAGAATTGAAAAGTAGAAAAAAAGTCAATTGGCCTCCCAAAAATTGAGGAGGAAGGGCTACGAGAATCAATTTCTTTTCAAAAGTGGCCTTAACATTGTCACCCCTCTTCATAACACCCCCATTCTGTTGGTCTCAAGTACGGTATATGACTACATTTTCGGCCATTTGGTGGTTGGAAACCCTGTCAACAAATGACGCTTAAAGGAAGAAGGTCTGCTATCTTCAGTAGATAGCACATTGAAGTTGCTTTCTCTAAAACATATATAAACTTCTAATAAAAAATATTCCAAAATATTTTTCAATCGCCAATTTTTCAAGTATTTCGAATTATATTTCATGTTGTGTCACATGTCAATGAAAATCTGATGTGTTTTTCTTTCCAACAATATCTTATTTGTATAGAAATCACTTGTTTCACTGCTCGTAGTCCGCTTAGGAAATCGAACGGTGTCATGTCAATCAAAATGCAAAATTCACCCTATCATTTCTCGCTCAAACGAAGATCTATGTTGGCACATTCAGATTTAGACCTCATATTCTTAAGCAAGTTGTTGATCTCTGATACAAGTGATTGATATACAAATGTTGTATTGAAAAGATGGCTCACATATCCGCTTTCCTTAGACACGTTACTGTTGGATGTGCAATACAGGGTGTCTCAAAAAAAGTGTCCCATGAGTTAGAAAATTAATTACAAATACCTATCACATGTCTATTTGTTTAGTTTTCTATCAAAATACACTTTATCCCAATGAATTTCACCCTCTAACTACGGATACATGATTAATTTTGTAACAAGTGTGCGAATCCTACTTTGGCCACTTTTGAACAAGAAAATGACTTTCAACTGAAAAAACTGCTTTTGTGATTCCGATGATGATTTATAGGATGTCAATGTATCGTTTAAAATACCGTCTAAAATTCAAATATTTTATGGTATGTTATGGATAATACGAGGGTCATTCAATAAGTTCTACCGCCTACCTCATAACTTTGCTATTATATAAGCCAGTCGTATTATGAAATATTCCACAATTGTAGCTTCGAATCTCAGCTACAAATCCATAGTAAATTGGTCTAAGTAATGACTATACTTTTCTGGAGATGCAGTGAAAACCAATGGTCTATTTACTGCGACGGAAACGGATAAAAATGAACTAAATGTCTCTCAAGTGCTATTCATTTGGCCAATTCTAAAAAACAAGGCATACCTATAGGTCAATTAATACCGTTCTTAAATGCTTAATTACATATATCTCTTGAGCAGACAATAATCAATAAAAGTCACTGATTTCTTGGAGAAAAATGCCCTCTAATTAGCCAGAACCAGACCAGGACAGCTATTAGTTTTAACCCTACCTCAGAGAACCGCTGCAAAAAAAATGCTTTTCATAAGAACTAAGAGATCTTCAATATACAGGACTAAATAGAGGGATTGCAATTATCTCTAAGTGATAATTTTCTACCACTGACTACCTATTATAAAGGTTACAAATAAGGATAACTCATAAAGTGACTCTCATGCTAAGATTTAACATTCGAGGCATCACTGTGGCTTGACTTGTAACAACGAGCATTTGACTGAATAGCAGTTTTCCAGTATGCTAAAGTCGTAGCAATACATTCGAGTTGATATTATATTATTTGCAAGCCTACAAAGGTAATATTGTCAACCATCGAATCTATACATGATAATACAGTATTATATTCAGTAATCTTCCATTGTTTTCTATTTCCAGTATTTAAATCGGGCTGTTATATCTACTCATACAATACGGAGATAAAACCTAAATCACATATTTATCTTAAAGGTAATTTTCCGTGTCCGTTGTCCAAAATCTCTCACTGGCTTTGATTGCATCATAACAAAAGTAAAACAGATATCAGTTATCATTCACTATAAATGTATAGCTATGATTCAGAGCTATAATCATGACAAATGTCATCATGAGGCTGACATTCATAGCGATGTTATGAGTGAGGAGGTAGAACTTATTGAATGACCCTCGTATGGATGAAAATATGTTTTATACGACGTGTGAACACAGTGTCACGAGTAAATTGGATTCATTAGCTTAAATCTGGTAACATTTGCTCCGAATAGAAAGCAGCAAGTGTTATGTAGTGTTTTGTCTGTTACAACCTTCTATTTTTGTCAGTCCCGACCCCTTTTCCGGAAAAGTAAGGCAATTGGAATCCCACAAAATGGATATGTGCTGTGTTAGATTGACATCCAGTGCTGCGGGTATATCATGCGGTCAAAAATATGTTGAAGAACTTGTGTTTTGACGTGTTTTGTTGACTTGCAATGTATTGTGGGATCATTCCTGAGCCTGCTCTGGGTCGAATTCTGTTTGAGCCAATCATAACCACTCTTCAGCAGATTTGAGAGTTATAAGTTCTGGTGAGCATGGAAACACATTTATAGTTGAATGTATAGTTGGAGTTATAGTCAATATGATGTTTATGATATTAACCTTTTTATTTTGGGCGAAAAGTAATCAAACGATTGATCAAACTATTCAATGAAATAAGAGGCATAAAACAGAATATATTTGTGAAAATAATCACTGCATCAGTGACCAGTCAGCAAATACAAGCTCGGTAACTCAAGTGCAATATACTTGTCAATCAGCTTTTTATTATAACTCGCTACAAAATAACGCAACAATTGTAGGGGATAATATCCTGTCAACATATCCATTATAGAGGGTCAGTTTACGGTCAATGTTGCACATGTTTTATTAAATTGGCGTTCAGACGAGTTATATTTTTTCAAGTTAACACAAATTATAAATTTACAAGGAAAACATAATTTAGCGAATTATCATTTGGTCAACCTTTTGCGGCAATTAAATTTCACTAATTTGTATCTTCTATATTCATATACTCTATAGCAGGCATTGCATACGATAAACGTTTGCATAAACACTACAACACGTTTATAGAGCTAATTGTGTTATATTTATCAACACACCAACATGATTATATCAGCAATAAGAAACATGTTGGGGGGTTAATAATTATACAACAAATACCTCTATAAACGTGTTGTAGTGTTTATGCCAACGTTTATCGTATGCAATGCCCCCTATACCTTTACACGTAAAACACAAAAATAAACGTGTTGAAGTGTTTATTAAGTGTTATCAGAAATATAAACGTTTCTTTTTACAGTGATCACAAGCGTCAAAGTATCTTATTGAATACAGGGTGGGTAAAAAAAAGTGTACTCAAAGTAAAATACACTTGTCAAAAGAAGTTCCTTGACACTCATTGAAGTTAAAATATTTCACATATATATTTAATATAAATTAAACAATTGCATGTCAAAATAAGCAGACAATAATTCTCTATCATGTCTGTATGAAATTAAGATGTACGCATTCATGCATAGCTGAGCACATTCATTAAGCAATGGTAAGGTGCGTAAAAGGAAATTGCAAGAAATTAGCATTTACAGTCATTTGAATGGAGGGATTATCCAATTTTTTGCAATCTTCTTGCCATTGTCAAGTGAATGGGATCTGCCATGCATGAGTGATCATGTCTAAATTCCATGTTAAGCTGTTAGAGGATTACTTTCTGCTTATTTTGATATACAATTATATATATATATAATCATATATATAATTATATATATTTATTAAATATTAATTTAATTTAAGTGTCCAAGAACTTCTTTTGCCGAGTGTAGTTATTAAAAATATGTTTAATCAGAATATGAAGGCAACCAATCACCAATATGCGACAATATGCGGCATTTATTCACTATCCTCAGCATAAAGAATCATAGCATTTCATGGTACGTTTACTAGATATGATCATATTTTGGTAAAGTTAATGCATTTGAAACCGAACACAATATTTGAATTTTTTACTCATTAACGCTTGATGAACAAGTGGATTCATGTATGATACACAATAGTTATAACTAATAAAGACAAATCAAACATTCTCAGTTATTTTGTCAAACATTAATGTCATTATTACACAAATTTATAGCAACAACAACAGCAAATGTGGCTTTTGTAATAGTTAGGGTACTATAAGGTTCCGAGCTTTGGTTGTAACATAATATCTAAGTTAGATATTATGTTACAACCAAAGCTCGGAACGAGGGGGTATCAAAAAGTTCTTGACATCACCAAGAAGTAAAGGAGCCAGAACCCTTCTTTTGATATGTGACCCTTCAGATATCTTTAAAAAGTCACTGTGCAAAGTCACACATTTCTCCCACTTTTTATTACCTGTCCACACACCGCCATTGTAGAGATCCTCAGCTTGACCGCCATTGATTGATCCTCAGATTGCCTCAGATTGCGTTATTCACCAAAACAGCAATAAATAGTTTTTGACAAAAAGGGATCAAAGGTCATTACAAACCAGCTTGGTGACAATAATCTTATGGGTAACATGGGGTATACACAGATTGACCTCTAATGACCCTACATGACCTTTGACCCCTTTCTGTCAACACTTTAAACCATTTTTTGCTATTTTGGGAATAACGCAATCTGAGACAATCTGAGGATCAATCAATGGCGGTCAATCTGAAGATCTCTACAATGGCGGTCTGTGGACAGATAATAAAAAGTGGGAGAAATGTGTGACTTTGCACAGTGACTTTTTAAAGATGTCTGGAGGGTCAAATATCAAAAAAAAAGTTTCTGGCTTCTTCACTTCTTGGTGATGTCAAGAACTTTTTGATACCCCCTCGTACATGTAGTACCCTAACTTTAACGAGTGATACTGATACGATACGAGTATACGTAGTGACGTCATTGTTAAAGCCTTGGCCGAAATATTATATACAATCAATGGCCGCTATTTATAGATCCGTTTAATATCAAAACGGGATCAGTTAACACCTTCCGTCTGAAGTACGGACGTGACGTCAGAGCGTATTTAAAAGGGAGGTGTGGACTCTCAGGTACAGCCTCCGTCAAACCGCCGTAACTTCTTCAATTTTAATCGTTATAAAGAGTATACAGTTTTTTGCAGAAAAGGGTTCATTGAATCCAACCCATGATAATGAAATTGACCATTTTGGGAAAAATTATAAAAAACACGTTTTTTGACCCATTTTAGGTTCTGCAAAGATAACTCAAAATATATTTGTCAAATTTTGTCATACTAGTTTTATGATAATCCTGATAACATTCCCCAGGGTGCTTTTTTTTTTGAAAATCTTTTTAATTTTTTGAATTATAGACCAAAAAGTGCCAAAATATTTGATTTTTTACCTCCAAAATCATGAAAATCACACCTTAAATCGGGCGTGTCGTTCTCAGAACATGCTTGATGCTTGGGTAGTGCAGCTCGCGCTATCACAGACGATTCCGGGCGTAAAATGCGTCTATTACTGGAATACGCACTGACATCACGGCCGTATTTCAGATGCAATGGGATAGGCGTCTACAATTTGTTCATCTAACTCTGTGCAGTGACACAAGAGCGTATTCTAGAGATTGACGCAGCTTTATATCAACGCGAGTGTATAGACTTCAATAAGAAGATTGTCCGATGGTTTCGTCTATAGAGTTTGCGTAGGTACTTCAGTCAGCGCACGCAATACAAAAATGCGAGCGTTAATAAATAAAAGTGCGATCATTAAAATACACTCTAACGTCACTGCACATGATGAATGATGAAATGTCTCCTCCTCAGTGAGAATGTTCCACAATTGAAAATGTTTTTCGGTCACAAACTCGAAAGAAACTTCAAAGAAATGTGTTATTCTAACATGTCTAACATGATTTAAGCACAAAGTACAGGAATGATAGTACTAGAGCACATAAAAGGCTTGGTATATTTCTGACGGTTCCGGCTGTGGTTGATTCCATTGTTGGGCTCATGCCTACGTCAAAGCTGGTATACACGCTGCGACTATTCACGTCTTGGATAGGCCTGAAGTTTTCACCAATAGGTTCCGGTTCGTGCATCGTGTAGTTGGCGGGAAGTGGATCTGGGGGTGCTGTGTTGTGTGAGAGTTCACGGAACTTGTCAATCTGGAAGTAAAAAAGCTACAATTAGCCAGGAGTGTGTCCAGAGACTTCCAATCCGGGGGATAAAGTAAAAAAGACACAATATTGTTTAGACAAAAGCGTGTCCAGAAACCCGGATTGAACACTGAAACTAATGCGCGCAAAAATGACAATTTTAACATTAATATGGTACAGTATGACGTTGAAAAACACGTCACATGCATACATACATGTAGTGAAAAGTCCTCTCCAAATGGAATTTTAGGGGGCCTATTACCATGATTACCGCCGTCCAAGTAGGCTATAGTATAATATACCGCACCTAACTTACTACGTTTTTGTCAAAGACACGTACCTCGTGGCATTCGAGTGCCGGGCGAAGCGAGGCCATGTGGTCGACCCGTCAAGCGCGGAGTGGAGCTGAGTTAGGCGGGAGGCCGAGCGGAGCGAGGCTATATACTATTTTTTAACAGAGGGCGCTCACACCTTTTTAAGGTGCTCCCAATTTTGACACCACCACAACGCCTTGATGAAAGGCTACTATTAAACTTACACGCGATTAAAAAAACAACCGTTGCTTTATACGCTTTTTTTGGTTACGAATGATTGAACATTGACTGTATATACCCGGCACCCCGCCCTCTCCCCATAGATAACCCGTAAGCTGTAGGATTTCTATGCCTCTCCCTCCTCACCGCGCCCTCACCGCCCTTGTTCTTACCTGTGCTTGTGAAAGTTCAATATGTTCATGAAATAGTGTCCACACAACGCTTTCATAACATCCGGGAGTTGTTAGTGAACCGCTGTAGCGGTAGAAACGATCTAGATTTTCTGGTAAAAGATCCTTCAACATGAATTGTGTTGTTACGTTCACTATTTGCTCGGCATATTTGACATTTTCTAATTCGTCAAGGATTGCGTTGAAAGCAGGGTTTTCCTCACCAACCTATATAAAGTAAGAAAAAACAGTTAGAAAGACCGGCTACGTGGAATAAAGGGAATGTAAGGCGATTATAAAAATCCCTGGTTTACGGGCCCGACTGACCCAATTTTAAAATAAATACAAAATTGTTTTAACCCTAACCCCCTGAGTGCTAAAAAATGCTAATCCTAAGTCCCTCTCCAAACGCATGCGCCGTCGGTTTTCGATGACGTAGTCAACCGAGCCAATATAGTGAGCGGGCCCATTGCCATTTCGTCCAATATGCCAGTTCGTCCATTAGCCATTTCGTCCATAGCCATTTCGTCTAATGCCAGTTGGTCCATTCCCACTTGGTCCAGTATCCACTTGGTGCAATAGCCACTTGGTCCAATAGCCAATTGGTCCAATAGCCACTTGGTCCAATAGCCACTTGGTACATACCCATTATACTGCGCGAATGTGTAGCTGAGGGCCGTGCCTTATATATAGTGGTTGGGACGTGGAGCTTGAGAACGGAGGGTCCCCGGATCGAATCCCGGCAGGTTCCCGGAGATTTAGTTGGCGTTTTTTCTCGAAAATCGTGATCCCGGTCAAAACGTGGAGCTTGAGAACGGAGGGTCCCCGGATCGAATCCCGGCAGGTTCCCGGAGATTTAGTTGGCGTTTTTTCCTCGAAAATCGAGATCCCGGTCAAAAACCCTAAACTAGTGATTGAAACAGTTTCCGAACACTTTTGAGGAGTTTTATATCAAAACATCTGGTATCATTTTAATAAAAGTTTCAAAACAATTTCAAAATCAATCAGAATTTAAGAAAAGAACTTTTTAAAAAACTTACCCCAATCCATACACCTAACACAGCTAATCCCTCGTCAGCTTCCACTGCGTCTAGAGTGAATACATGATCTTGTGAATTCCAATGGACGATATGCATCTGTAGAGAGATGAACATGTTTAAATCCATGTATCCCGAGTCTTTAACTATTTCCTCGGGGGAGGGGATATGCCAATACGTAGGGGACGCATATAAAAAGGATGTTACAGCTAAACATTGAACCATATCTCATAACATATCGGTTGGAGAAATCATTTCATATTTGGTCCATACATCAGTTATGATGAACTATTATGTTCTATCTATGACGGTGATAATTCTTGCATTACAACTCCCAGTGTTTCTAGATCAAAATACCCATGCCGATTTGGGCAATTTTAGCCTATATTATTCAGAAACAGGCAGTTTTAGTTTCATTCCTCTGAACACACAACGATTTTGCACACGACACTAATTACACACAGTTTCATCTTATTAACACTTTCCATATTCTGGAATCACCGCGCATGAAGCATGTGAAGTTATTAGTTTATGGCAACACTGAGCGCACTGTACGTCATATGCATACGACCAAAAACCGCATGTAGCTATCATCGCGTGCGTAGCCTACCCTTGGACTACTTTTTCGCGCAGTAAAAACCGAATATTTATCGCCAATTTGGAACTGATTGAACTACGTAACACAGAAACAACACGGCCAGCACCATTTGGCTTGCACGCGCAAAAGTTCTATCTCATGTAGCACTAAAATACGGGCATAATAATGGTCTCCGATTTTTTAGCCTGTGAAGCCCTCCCGTGGCTAGTGGTATATCTCGCCTGTCACGCGGCCGACCCGGGTTCAATTCCCGTGGCCGTCGGACATAATTTGTCGCATTTTTTTAAATTTAACCCCCTCCCCCTGTTCTTCGTTCCATCCCCACTGCCACGTTCTAGGGTTTGGTTAATAGACTTTGAAAATTGGGAAATGTTTCTAAAAAATCTGTTTTGTATTATGGTAAAACTATATATAAGAGCCGCATGGAAAGTGTTTAAACACTTAAACACTTATCTTTAACACTTATCTTAAAAGATTCATATAGTGTATAAAACATGTGCATTATAATGTTGTGTAGTACAGTGAGCTTAGTTAATAACTTTCAATTTCCCTCCCCCCTTTGTACACACTTCTAACTGCGCTATTCCCAACAACGAATCCCATGTTTAGATTGTAGCAGTTTTTGGCAGTGGGATCAAAATTATGTGTTTTTCATGAAAATTAGCTCAAAATCGCGTGTCAAAATGGAAGAAAAAAAACACGTTATTTATTTTACATCAAGTAACCAATTTTAATTTTAAACATATCATGCAATCTATACATACGGTATTGCTCATCTAATATAAAAAATAACGTTGATGTCATACATGTCAAACAATAGCATAGGAGTAAAAAGCCAACGGTGAAAAGTGGCTAGGATCTGGGCCCGGGTGCTGGAGGTCCGTGGTTCAAATCCCAGGGGAGTCGGGTGAGGCTTTCTGGTAAATGTCGGAAAAGAAATATGTTGCCGTGTGGTGATCTAGAGTTAGGGTTATGTTGAAGTACATTCATTAGCAAGATGTTTTATTATGAATATGCTTGAAATGCCGTGGTAACAAGTTAGCCTACACAGGCCTATCACGAAAATCTTGAATACAGTTATTATGATCCCCACAAAATGGCAGCTATAATTCAATACCCTGTAATGTTTTCATTACTGACCTCCATAGGATAGGCGGCGCCATTCTTCACGTGTTCAGATCCTTGGTTATTATCAGTGCCCCAATGAAAATGCAACTGCAGCACCTCGTACTTCTTAGGGAGGCCTCCACCTGACGTTTTGAAAGTCCCCTTGACGTTGATTTGAACTAAAGAGAAACAGAGGACGTGAACATGATTTTATTTCAAAAAAAATCATTTTAAATCTTCATAATATTATTGCCAGACGGCGTGTTTTCACAGAACTGAACTTTCCGGTATTTGCGGAGTCAGACATTGCAATTCCGATTATAAGTTCTGTGGAAAAACGCACAATAATCGGATTATTGAGAAACCGATTATCACCAATAAACGGTTTATTATAACCATCTCCAGATATAGTTATTTCCGCTCAAAACCGGTTTATGATAAACGTTTTAACATGATTAAACCGGAAGTGAGATCACGACGCGGCGATATATTTGGGGTCACTTTTCGCCGCGCGGAAAATATTCTGAAAAAGTGGAGGGGGGGGGGGCGTAGAGTTAGGGTTAAAGAGAAAACTGAAAATATGTGTAAACTAAAATTTCCAATATAAAAGTTTAAAATCATAAACCTTTTGGTGTTAATAACCAAAACACCTTTTGAGGCGTCCAGAAAAAATTAGAGTGCTGGAAGCACGTATTGTATACATATATTATATTATTTTGAATTTGCAAAAAGAATTTTTAAATATTTTCATAAGCAAGGTCTTCTAAAAAACTGGCCGAGTCGCCATTGAAGTATAAGCTATAATATTAATAATGCATGCTTTGTATGCGATACAAATTATTTATAATTCTTCTTATCAATATTTTCAAATTTAAAGTTAGTTTTTTTTGAAAAAAACCCCACCATTTCTTAATAATTTCTGGCCATTAAATTGATTTGATCATAACTAATTAAATTAATTTCCATTCGCTGTAAAGCGTTAATCACTGTTTTTCAATCGAACGACCGTCACGACGACAATCGAATACAAATAATACACCATCATACACCATCAACTCCATGAACCGTGACTCAAACAATCATTGGCATTGGTTGAAAGCTATAATAAACCTGGATGTCTTATTGACTCATCCAATCAGAAATCCTTATCTATGACTGTCTTTGATAAAACTGTCCAAACCAATGTTGATACAATCCCTTTCATTGGCCAAAACCGATAACAGCTTTAATATTTACGTGCATTTCATCCAATCTAAAAATTCGACAATGGTGCTCAGCACACTGAACATGTACTGAATACTGAGAAATCTCGTCTCTAATGCGACGCGACGCTATCGGCGTCTCGGCAAAAATTGACAGAACTGGGTTTTTTTTCGTCACCATAAGGGATTTAATGTAAGGATTGGAATATGTTACCTGTATGGCCGTTGTTTATTATCGTTGTTTCGGCTAACGTGTTTGTATCAAATGATTCCATTAGCCAGGGCTCGTATTCTGTGATCATCAATTTATCATCATCTATGTCTATAGGTGACTGGCTTGGGCCGTCGCAGTCTGGGTAGTCAGTGCTCCAGTGTTCCGGACCTATTTGTAAAACGGTAATCAGATAAATAAGTTTAGTCCGATGATGTGATCAGGGCCATGTGTCTTGCTAGACGTCCCGTAAGTGATGTGCGCATGCTCATATCAATTAAATTGTGTTGTAGTACACGGTTTATTACGTACGGGACGGGACGTCTAGCAAGATAGCCGAGATCAGAGTCACTTCTGACTGAGACTAATATTAGTCTCAGCTTCTGACCAAGGCATTACGAAGTTCGACCAATAAAGTGATCCGACGATGTTAGTAGTCACTAAATCTCTAGTCATACACATTACGTCACTATCTGTCAAAACCTCGTAATATGGATTTCTTCACTGGCCGCGTCCTTAGCCGAAACAAGTTCAGGGACAGGAGCCCCACCCATTTGTAAAAAGTGACTCTATTAGGGATTTTCCAGCACAAAATCATACCCCATGTTTAGGGATTTTTTGCAAAAAAGCGACCAATTAAGCCGCATACCGTATTAGGCGAGTAACCCCCCCCCCTCCTCCCTGGGGCTGGAGCACTTACAAGGTTTTAATAAATGTGTTTGTCTGGACCACTTTGAACAGAGCAGACTGCCCAATGGTTGGGCCTATAAATATAGGATGTTATTACTGGGCCGGATAGAGATACGAGATTTTGACAGAACAGCGCGCGGTGACGATGATATATAAAAAAACCACGCATTAATAAAGTCTTAGGCCTATTAAAAAAATAAAAATAAATTTTACTATAAAACGCGCCGATATTGTCGGTAAATTGTATTAAACAAACAAATCCAGAGCAGTGGCACTTATATGGTAAACATTGCCTAGAAATAGCATAATTTGTTCTAAATTAGAAATGTCAGACCAATTTCAAGCTAGTTCTAAGTAATTTTGACATTAAAAGTCAACATTTTCGATTGTTTGGGGGACAGAATGGGGTGGGGCTTGAGCTGATGGGGGGGGGGGGGGGGGGGGGGGGGACATCCCCGTCACTGATCCAGAGGTAGGTTTTGTCATATATATACGATGATTCAAAGAAGATTTGAAGGTCTTCCCACAACGCATTGCGTGAACGCCATCCGACTATTTTCCACACGATGCATTTGTCGAGCTCTTAAGTTTTAGAAATATATAAGAAAAAGGACCACTGATAACTAATTTATTCATTGATTAAAACTAGAACCTAAGAGCTCCAACGATGAAAACGCGCTATGAAACCATGATTGTGTGCATGGGAACGTTAACTGAGACAAATTAGAGAACAGAATTAGGGCATTGCGACCGCCGCTGTCTGACTTTGTACATATCGTCGTCTAGCGCCCTCTATCGATGGGCCAGCCTATTAAAACCTAACGTTAAATATTGAAGTATGTTCAGAACCTTTAAATTTGAACCATTTTCCTCGCGGGCCATCAACGCGGGCCGCTCAACGATATGAAGCGGGCCTATCTAAATAATGGGGTTTGGCTAACTTGACCTGAATTAAACTCTACAACTGCATGCCACAGGTTAAGAGTTTAAGGAGGTTGGCTTTGACAGTTTTGATGGTGAACCAATTGAACTAGGCCTATAATTAACCTGAATACCAGTCGTATCACTCCACAACTACACACTACACATCAACTCTCCCATTCACAACTCACTGTTTAGCCATCCCCTAAATAATGGCAGCAAAATTAAATGAGGTGAGCTTTCCTCGGGGTCAGAAGTCACAAACTGGTCCAAAAAATGTTTCACTTCTAATAATGTTGAGAAATGCACCAATTCTGATTAAACGGGACAAAACTTAAGTTTTACATACTTAATGACCCACAAACTATATATTGTTGGAAAGCTTATGATTCAAGGTTTTTCATTTTTGCAAAAAATAATCAAATTATACAGGGTGTGTAACATTTTTACAGGGTGGAACATAAAAAAGTTGATCGTTTTTGCTCCTCACAAAATATTTTGATAGTTTGTACAATTAGGGTTTAGCTGAAGATAGTCACCAAAATCAGAACAACCGCAGAAGGTGCTACCAAATTTGCTAAGAATCACCTGCCCAAAATGTACACAGGAAAAGTACAGGGTGTCTAAAATTATGATAAAATAATGCATAAAATGAAAGTTTGTATATAATATTCTATGAAATTTAGTTAGCATGGACTATTTAATTTAAAGGAAAATGGTTATCAAAATGAACTACATGAATATCATTAAAGTTCCTTTTATTTTGAATACAGGGTGGGTCAAAATAGGTCTAAATAGCAAATTTTTCATAAATCTATGAACAATTCTGTGAAGAAACACTTCTGGTTTTTTTAGTTAAATGTTTTACTACCCAGGGTAGAAAAGGACCGAAGAGTCACACAAATGAAATAGGGAGACCGCGATTTGGCCATTGTTTAATCAATAAAATAAATAAAACTGTGTATTTTTTACGTTAAAACACTCCATGAATTGAACATCATATTCTAGTAGAGAATGTCTAGATAAGAATTCATTATTATTATTCATAGTAGCAGGCACATGTTATTAACACATATGAGAAGTTTGAACACTTTCCTATGTATACTTTTAAAATGGCATCAATTTCAAAAGTTCTAGTTTTCCGCTATTTTGTGTAGAAACCTATGGGCGCCTCACCCACCGGCGCCTCACCCACCGGCTCCACCCTTGACTCACTCGACGTTTAGATTGATAACTTCACTGTTGCTAAACATGTGGCTTTAATTCTTTTTTTATTCGGTAGCTGGATAAATTGTCTTTAATATGATACCAAAAATGTTATGTTTTTTTGACAACTTCTATTTAAAATAGAGACACGTATCACGATTTTATGGATGTTTTGAAACGGCTCCACCTTATTTGATATACCTATTAGTGACCTGTGACCTCCTGGAAAAGTTCCCGATTTGGTCCCGGCGATTTGCCCTGCAACATTCTTATTTAATTATGGCAACCATTATTTATAGATAGATGTGGTTCAGTTGTCCCATTGGTTCAATTTCCCTTCACTTTTTACATGACTTAGAACGCTGGGTAAAATTTGACCGAAACCTAGTTCACGACGATGTAAATAGATAGTTGAATATAAGTCCAAATTTGACCGGCGTCGTTGTTATAAGAGTGCATGTCAAAGTTTACCCGTCGTTTTAATTGTACCTGAGTCTCCATGGTAAGTCCACTTTGAACCTCCTCCTGATTCTGCAACTAAAACACATAAAACAATGATACATTATTATAGACAGTAATATCAATTTTACAGACTCTTAGCATTATGACCTATCTTCAACGTGGATGAGGTGGTTCGCCGAGGCCGGGGGGGGGGGGGGGGGGGGGGGGGGGGGGGGGGGGGGGGGAGGGGCGATTTTCCCAGAACATAATATGAATAGGACGTCTAATATTTGACACGACCCCCCCCCCAAAGAAAATGAAATAAATAACTGTACCAAACAGACAAGTGAAATAATAACTGACATGTCGCAATTGTCTACTAATCATGCTAATAGTATGTCTATGGTAACCGAGACAAATTGGAGACCAGTATTAGGGCATTTTGCAAAAACGCAATGCATTGTATGATTGTGGCGGTGTCTTTATTTAAAAATCTTCTTTGGTTTGTATACATTAGTCATATAATCGCGCAGTAGGCCTACAGAGAGGAGAGGTCTGAGAGGTGTCTTAGGCCTATACTACATTTTATGTTATAGCAACAGCAGCCACGGTAACTTGGCTTCGGTCATCGCTGCCTCTGCCCCGATGCCTAGTCGACTTGTAGACCCGGCTTGTAGACCATATATAATTTCACTGTCACACAATCGAACAACACCCTCTGATACTTCGCCTTGCTTAAAACCGCTCCCAGCCGAGAACCGACCAATACAAGAGGGTGCTTGTTCGATTGTGTGACAGTGAAATTACACAAGGTCTACAAGCCTTTTTCTCCCGGTAAGATCAGGGGAGTCTTGGGAGCCAGACGACGATGGACATGCGGAAACCTACATTTTGAATTCGTATTGAAATAACACGTAATCGCGAATGTTGATCTAATCATTTTGAAAAATTCATCATAGGTTAGAAGAAAAATTTTCCAATCCAAAACCGTTCTGGGTGGCTAATCACCCCAATTGTAAATGCTATTTTTTCAATTATTTTCATCGTTAACCGGGCGATGACTGTTAAAAATATTTCAAAATGGTGCACTCCCGTTGCCATATTGGATCGTCCGAGACCCGTGGCCAGCGTCGTCTGTTGGGAGCCAGACGACGCTGGACATAGGCGTATTCACGAGTATTCATGTTAAAATATGCGAACGAGGTTACCTGATCAAGTGAATGGGACGACCGCTTAACAACGGTTTAAACTCAAAAATAGCATTTACAATTGGGATGATTAGCCATCCCGAACGGTTTTGGATTGGAAAATTTTTCTTCTAACCTATGATGAATTTTATGGGGTCATATAATCAAAATCCATTGTTACATTGAAACCAACGGAAATTCAAAATTAACGGCCGTTCGTAGCCACCGTCGTCTGTTGGGAGCAGTCACAGTCAGTGAGCCCTCTATCGGTACATAAAGGGGGCTAACTTCAGTGACTATGTTAACCGGGAGCGGGCGATATTATTTTCCTTATAACATTATGAATAGGCCGTCGAACATATTATTTGACACCACGGAAAGAATATGCGTGAATATTAATGGTCGAAGATGGCAATATAAAATTTACAAGGACATCTATCTGAACTACGGACAAAGCCACGACAATGCTAAATATATGATTTGTATTTCCTTCCCCTTGCTGAACTTCGGGGTTCTGGACGCTATACCGGCACCTACATGCTATGACAACTTATAATTGTATTAGAATGGAATTAAAAGTAGGACTATAATTTAACGAGAAGTCGGACGCTTAAGAAGCCTATTTCGGAGGCCTGGTACGAAGTACACTGCAAAAAGTGCAGAACACATGACGCGTTCAGAACATGTTCACGGTGTGTTCTCCAGGTGTTCCAGAACATGTTCAAAATTTAACAGATTTAGAACATGTTCTGAACGTGTTCTGGATGGATATGTTCTGAACGTGTTCAGAACACATCAGAACGTGTTCAGAACATGTTCTATATCTGTTACATTTGAACACGTTCTGCAGTTTTTGCAGTGTATCTATAACCTACTCGTCTTGAATTGAAAACCAACACTGGATTGCCCTATAGGAAAGTCACAATCATCGATGTACTATACATGCCCTTATATCAAATAGGCATAACTATCTGTCTACTTACCACTAGAAAATAATAAAATAGAAAGACACACAACAAGAGATATCTGATAAGAAGCCATGTTAAATCAACAAAGAATAATAGGCTGATGATGGCGAGAACTATAAATGAACAGTTATTCCACGGTGATCCAAGAGTTAAAGTGACACCCCAGACGAAATGATATTGGTATATATATTTATTAGACAAGTATCAATCTGTAAGCTCAAATAGACAATAAAAACAACAGTGTGATCATACAACGGATGTGGGCGGAGCCGAGCCGTTTCGTATTCGAAAAACGTGACTGGTATAGGCAGTGGTATGAGCAGGGCTCGTATGAGTGACGAACGTGATCGCGCCACCAACAGCGATTGTCAATGCAAGTCGGACCTTTGGACGCACTGGTACCTTTGTCAGCAGTCAGTAGTGGCGAGATCGGACCCTGGATGGATGAATATCTTCAGTGCCAAAAGTTGCCTATCAAGTTTATCATTTTTATGATCATGATATGGCGCGGGGTACGGCCGCAAACATGGCAAAGGGAGGGTGGGGGTTACTTTCGCCAAAATCGTACGTGGAAGTGCCTGCCGGACTTCGAAAATGTGACTTTCCCTATACCTTTTTTTTGGCTAATTTCACACCCATCAATATACCAATTTTGTAAGAAAAGCACACAATTTTGCACAAATTGGGCGCTTTTTCCAAAAATGCCTCAAAATACACCAAATGTTTGCCAATTGGGTGCTTTGGTCTGTGATGAAAACCACCCCATCGCTATACCAATGTTTGCGAAAAAGCACCCCAAAAGGCACATACGTATACCATATCAATGTGAGAAACGGCATGGATGTGAAATGAACTGGGTTGAGGCATCTGATGTCCAAAGCCTTATTTTTTCAATGATCAATCTATGTATGTATCAAATGCGTATTTGAGAAGATTGAAAATGACTCATTGAATTAGCGGAGCCTGGTTTATATAGGTCACTTTTCGATGTACGAGGGTCATTCAATAAATTCTACCTCCTCCCTCATAACATTGCTAATATGAATGTCAGCCTCATGACATTTGTCATGATTATACCTTCGAATCATAGCTACTAATAATATAGTAGCTACTAATAATATAGTAAATGACAAATGATATCTGTTTTACTTTTAATATAATGCGGTCAAAGCCGGAGAGAGATTTTGGACAACGGAAACGGAAAATTACCTTAAAAATAAATATATGTTTTTCGGTTTTTGTTCCGTAGGCCTATTATAATGTTAGATATAAGAGCATGATTTTAAAGGTGTATGTTCCGATCACTTTTTTGGGGCTATGACTTTTTTTTAACATCAAGATATTTTGATATCAGAAGAATCCCCATCATTTTTCTCATTATGTCTGTAAAATCTTAGGGGCCAGAAATGTTCCATTTAGAAATTATAGGCTAAAATGTAGTGAATTACTGCCAAAGGTGGTTAACCACCAACCAGTTTGTGTAGGCCTACTAGGCCTATTATACTCAATGGGCAAATAGTTTGTGACCTTGTGATTCTAAAAATAGAACCATTTGGAGTTATGCAACTCAAACTTTGGAATGCGACAATTTTAAGGATGACCTTTCATGTAAAATAGAAAACATCAAGTTGAAAATCGGGCCAGCAACCGGAACATCTACCTTTAATACTGAAAATGGAAATTTTTAGTGGAGCCTGGTTTATTATAGGTCACTTTTCGATGTACGAGGGTCATTCAATAAGTTCTACCCTCATAACATTGCTAATATGTCAGCCTCATGACATTTGTCATGATTATACCTTTGAATCATAGCTACTAATATAGTAAATGACAATTGATATCTGTTTTACTTTTGATATATGATGCGGTCAAAGCCGGAGAGAGATTTTGAACAACGGAAACGGAAAATTACCTTAAAAATAAATATATGTTTTTCGGTTTTTGTTCCGTATTATAATGTTAGATATAAGAGCATGATTTTAATACTGAAAATGGAAATTAATGAATGATATCTGATGAAATTATACTATTGTCATGTATAAATATGATTGTAATGCAATATTAACTCTTGTAGGCTTGCAAATAGTGTAATACCAACTCAAATGTATTGCT
Organism: Ophiura sarsii; assembly: GCA_035610835.1. Lineage (NCBI taxonomy): Eukaryota > Metazoa > Echinodermata > Ophiuroidea > Amphilepidida > Ophiuridae > Ophiura > Ophiura sarsii. Next base: position 20,014,387 of record CM069459.1, on the reverse strand, counting down.
ATGCCTTTGGCATACTGGAATAGGCCTACTGCTAATCAGTATAATTTTTGTTGTTACAACTCAAGCCACAGTGATGCCGTATGTTAAAGGCTTTAACATATTAGTCACTTTATGAGTTTTTATTATATGCAACCTTCAGAATAGTCAATCAGGTAGTCAATGATACAAAACAATCTCTTTGGGAGACTTGTAATCCCTCTATTTAGTCCGATTGAAAATCACTTAGATCTTTTGAAAGTCAAATATATGCCTTTTGCAGGGTTCTCTGATCGGGGATGGGTAAACTTATGGTTGTCCTGATCTGGTTCTGGTTAATCAGAGGGCATATTGTTTCCAAAGAAATCAGGCACCTTTATTGTTTATAGTCTGTTAAAGAGATATCTGACATTTAGAACGGTTATAATTGACCGATATGTATGTTTTGCCTCGTACAATAGGCCAAATGAATAAAACTTCGACGATATTTTGCTGTTTTTTATCCGTTTCCGTCACACTACATGTAAGTTTGGTTTTCACTGCATCTCCAGAAAAGTACAACCAGTACTTATATCAATTTACAATGTATTTGTAGCTGAGGTTCCAAGCTGCAATTGTGTGATATTTTATAAGACTGGCTTATATAATAATAAAGTTATGAGGTAGGAGGTAGAACTTATTGAATGACCCTCGTATGTGGAGTGTGTGGGGGCGTGCGTCGATCAAGGGCAAGGCCGGGTGCGTGCGTAACTAGACCTCACAAGGCCGCAAAGCGGCGACTCCAGCCATTCTGATAAGGTCAAAAAAATTCGCACGGTAACAATTTTCTTTCTTTCTTTCTTTCCCTTTCTTTCCCTTTCTTCTTTTCTTTCTTTCCCCTTTTTTTCTTCTTTTCCTTTTTCTTTTTCCTTTCTCTCTCTCTTTTCTTTTCCTTTCCCCCTTCTTTTCCTCTTTTCCCTTCCCCCCATTTTTCCTGGTGGGTAGGTTTGAATTTCCTGCTGAGCACCTTCAGGGGGGGGGGGGCACTGTGCCCCCCCCCCCCCCCCCCCCCCCCCCCCGGCTGTTACGCCACTGGATTAGTGCTATCGGGTCGGGTTCATTGCTACACACGTATAGGATCATACGTGCTTAAGATATCGCGTGCCTGGTGTCAACGAGAATGTGTACCAATAGACAATACCACAATATCACAATTTTTGTTAGACCGAATGGCAAGAGAAAGTTCATCGTAAAGATCCATTGATATAAATTAGATAATCATCGTGCTATGCTTAAATGCCTAACCTATCTATGGCACGCTACAGCGGACATTAATAGTCGAGTTTTAAAAAACACCGTTGAGTTGTGAAAACGACCGTTGAGTTGTGAAAACGACCGTTGAGTTGTGGAAACGACCGTTGAGTTGTGGAAACGACCGTTGAGTTGTGAAAACGACCGTTGAGTTGTGAAACCCGTTGTGAAAACGACCGTTCAGTTTTGAAAACGACAGTTCAGTTTGAAACCCGTTCAGATTTTCACGTTCAGTCGTTTTCACACGGCGAGTTGATAGTACACGTCGCGACGAGTTGTTTTCGCGCGTTCAGATATAGACTCCTGCACAGACCTACACTGCGATTCGGCGAATCATTTTAGAAGAGTCTAAGATACTGATGACGGGCTCCTAATAGCCTTGATTCTGGGCGCACCACACCAAATATCTTTCTCATTGAAATACGTGTAAAAGTGCCATATTTCAAGACACCGTTTCTACCCTCCGGTTACATTTATTGCATACTTGTCACCTATGACCATTTTCAGTAACATCTCAACTTTAATTTAAGCCTTGTTTCATGAGGGGTTATTAAGCTAAATTTTCCGCTACGGACCTGCGCACAGCGCCCTCACTTTTTCACGTTTTCTGGCATGCCTGTTCACCATTTAGGCAGGTGCTTACGCCCTGGGCACTATTTAGGTCGATAAATTAAAAATATCGTATTTTATCATTGTAGGTGCAACGGATAGGTCCCACTCGTTCATTTAAATACAAACATACCATCCCCGGAGAAACAAATTGCCCGAAAACCTCACATTTACAAGCCTAGTCTCCGTGCTTTTCCGGAACTATTATAGGATTACACGAATTGCGCATTGATTTGGTGTGGTGCTCTCTTTAACAAAAATCATAATATTTTTTTTTGCATTTTTGGAATCATCATATAGCATTATGAAAAAGTGTCACTCAAAAAATTCAAATTCTACTCCTAACTGGAATTATGTCACAAAATAGATTTTACTCTATACCCAAAATACCCCATTTTTCTCACTTTTTGGCCATTTTTTGCACAAAATTGTTACATTTAAAGTCTGCTTTCATGACCAAAACGTGTATTTTTTGATTTGTCATTGTTTACATTGTATAATATATATGTTAATAGCATACATGACACATTTAATTATCGACAAACATGATAACTTAATCATATAATCACTATATCACACCGTATTCATTGCAGAGATACCTGTATGCCATTAATGGTTAAATTATGTAGGGGGGGGGGGGGGGGTAAAATACCCCCGTATTTGTAGGACAATAAAGCTTCTAAAAGCCATTTGTTTACTTAGAGTATCATGATTACCTAGTAGGCAAACTCACAATTACATTTTTGTCACGATATTACCCCTAGGGTATTGTGTTTAGCATTGAATGTACAATTTTAACGAATATGAATAAATTATTCCAAGCCCGTCACCGTCATAATAACTAGTCTTCTTCTCAGTACACGGCCGGGTTTATCATGTATCTGTTACGGTCTGTGCAGGAGACTACATCTGAACGAGCGCGAAAACAACTCGACGTGTAAACAACTCGCCGTGTGAAAACGACTGAACGTGAAAATCAACTCGCCGTGTGAAAACGACTGAACGTGAAAATATCTGAACGCGAAAACAACTCGACGTGTAAACAACTCGCCGTGTGAAAACGACTGAACGTGAAAATATCTGAACGAGTTTCAAACTGAACAGTCGTTTTCACAACTGAACAGTCGTTTTCACAACTGAACAGTCGTTTTCACAACTGAACAGTCGTTTTCACAACTGAACAGACGTTTTCACAACTCAACGGTGTTTTTTAAAACTCGACTATTATTGTCCGCTGTAGCGTGCCATACCTATCACCTGTGAAATTAAACGTAAATTGTGATGTTGGTGTGGTCTGCATGGCCTGTTGGCGCATGGCTTGGTTGGTGCGCCCAAAAACCCGTCCAGAATCTACTACAATGTCACTTTTAGGGATGGGGAAGTACACCTATCAGGAGTTCGGCCTGGTTTAATAAAATACACCTATGTAGTAAACTCATGAAGAATCGGACATTGTACCGACACTATCGATGCATTTCGTTAAAACAGTGTAAAATAAACGAAACGTATCACGTGATAACCACGATCGTTTTCGCAAAATATCGCAAAATGGCGAAGTATCCCCCCCCCCCCCCCCCCCTAATTAACAAGAGAGATACGTATGAGAGTGCGCCCTCGATGTTCCTGGAAATCAGATTTATCTTGCATATAGATTGCACTTCCTTTGCAGTGTGGTTCCCAACCTTTTCCTGGGGGTGACCCCATTCCGAGAAACCAGCATCAGAGCGCGACCCCTCACAGAACAAAGTCACATGTGTTACTATGATACAACATTATAAAATTTTGTTTTTGTTAAATAAATAAGCCGCGACCCCGCAAAAAGTGCGTCGAGACCCCAATTGGGCTCGCGACCCAGAGGTTGGGAACCACTGCCTGAGTTTATAGGCATGCATATACTACTCGACCATCTTAAACCGGTTGTCTGTTGTGTACTGTTTCACGAGGCTGATCATTTTGATGTAGATCACATCGAAATTAATATCAGCACCACTCGCCACATAAATTGCTTCAACCGGATTTCTATCTAGTGCCACCATTCAACCTTTTTCCCATAATGATTACATTATAATACAGGGTTCCTACGTACGCGTGCACCTTTGAATCAATTCATTTGTCCAAATTTCATTTTTCTTTGCAATCTCTCAGTGCCCATCAAGCGCTGTAACATTAAACTGTATACAAAGTATATAAAAGTATACATTTTTGGAAAGGAAGTGAGTCAGAGAATCCGTTTTTTGGCATTTTTTCACTAAAATGAATGGTGAGTTTTTGAATGTTGACTAAAATATCACTTTTTTGGATTAAATATTTATAGACAACGTAGCGAAATCAGTTTTGGGTAAAAAATGCCGAAATTGCACCAAAATCACCTAAAATACACTTCAATAGGAATTATATAACGCATGAAAATATTCTAGCCATCTGATTGGTGGATACTACATCAGATAATATACAAATATGGACTGCTCATGAGAGAAATGGGGTGAAATATTGCCCCGAGGGGATCTGGAGACCGTAAGCCTACTATTTTCCAGAAGCCGGAGGCTGAGGGAAAATAGTAGGCTTACGGTCTCCAGATCCCCGAGGGACAATATTTCACCCCATTTCACGAATAAAGAGCAGTCCACATTTGTTTTATATAACGCATGAAAATATTCACACTTTTTGAACACATAGATCTTAGTGAATATGCTAGTCGATTCTCGACGAAAATAAGCTTACTTTTTTAAATGTTTAGTTAGTTTACTCCGAGTCCTATAATATACTCCATCAAGTCGCCGAGGAAAAATTACTCTGATGTTGAACTCATCATCTCATCGATAGAGGTCTAGACCCGGGTCTAGACCTCGTTGCAGAATGCCCTCAACCTCAGGTGAATTGACAACAGATATTTATGATTCATGACTAAAATTAACTGAAATGTTAATTCACCGGAAAAGATCTGCGCGGTAAACCAAATAATAATGCAATGCAGACGACTTGTTTACGTTTGAAGCGATCCTCTTTTGCCGCGTTGTGCACTGAGCGGACTTCGTACATACATATGGTGGTGGAATCGATTGTTATACCGAGTAGGGCCTCCGAGATTTGTAGAAATTAGAGAAAGCTTTATGTAGAATGACGATCACATTCAGGTTTTATACAGGGTCTACGCTCCATGTCGGGATCGTACGAGCCTAGAGGGCATTTTTGGTCTATTCAAAAAGTAGGCCTACTATTGACCGCCCGGTCAATAGTACTTTTTGAAAGACACAAAAATGGGAATGACCGGGAATGACGTCAAGCATGAAATAGGCCAAAATATTTTGTGTTGTGTAACGTGTTATCCACTAACCAGATGGCTAGAATATTTTCATGGGTCATATAACACAAAATAGTTGGTCCAGTTTTCATGCTTGACGTCACTTCCCGGTCATTTTTTGTCTTTCAAAAAGTATTATATCATGATAGGCCTAATTTCAACCATGTGATAGTTTTTACTATCATTATGGCTGGACAAGAATGATGAGATATCATGATATAAAACAAATATTGAATGCCTTTTGTTTGTGTTATAGTAAAACTATATCACTCGGTCCAATTTGGATTATTCCATTACACTCGGCTTCGCCTCGTGCAATGGAAAAATCCAAATTTGACCTTGTGATATAGTTTTTACTATTACACGCTCAGGCATTCAATATTTGTATACTATTGACCTCCTTCGGCTTCGGGGAAATAGTAGGCTTACGGTCTCCAGATCACCTTGGGGCAATTAGGGTGTCTCAGAAAAAATTACAACGCACCTTTAGAGGATTGTAACTTTCTGAATAAGTGAAAGAATAGAACAACTCAAACCACAAAATAAAGGCAAAATAGTTTGCTATACTTTAAAGAAAACCGGATGTGATTCGGTTCAGTAATTCCAGAGAAATGAGCAATTACGTAACATTAGTCTGGGAACACTTCCATCCAAGTTTGCTCATATTGAGTGATTCAGACAGCAAATACATGAAATCAATACTTCTCTACAAAATGACATGGATTAACGTGTTTTATGGTTCTTGATTTTATTTTACACCAAATAATATGCCAGATGAGACCAAAGTGTAACACAAAATATAAAATAAAAGTTGTCTAGATTATTTTCATCATATTTTATACTTAAGAACAGTAAAATTTAAAATTTTTAGGATAAGTTCAATCTTTTTATAACAATTGGAAACAACATTATAGTAATTTAGTAAAATATGAACATTGTCGTAATTAAACCAAGTTCAAGATCTAACAACATTGCGCATACAACTTATCAAGCTTCTTGTCTTCACATTTTCAACTTGAAGGCTGAAATCATGTGTATTATAAAGTTATCGCCAATTTTGCGCATGATGGTCAAATTATTAGTATCGCAATTGAAAACAAAATAAATGTTTTGTTTACATTAAAAGAGTATGGTCATATCTCTCTCTTTACAATGAGTTGTATTGTTTTTGGTTTTCTGGGTGTAATGAGTATCATGATCGATTATTCAGTATTCTTAGATCACAAATTGAACTTTTTTTATCATAGTATTAAACAGGGCTGGCTAATTGAACATTAATGAGTAAGAAACCAGCCGCTCAAGTGAAAATCTGTCAAAATATGCAAACTTGGATGGGAGTGTTCCATGACTACTCTTACGTAATGACAGATATCTCCATAATTACTTAACAAAATTAAACGCTGTTTTCTTCTAATTGTGAACAACTAATTTGGCCTCATTTTACTGTTTGAATTGTAAAATTCAGATACTCAATTAGGAAGTTATGATCGCCTAATGGTGCGTTGTAATTTTTTTTGAGACACCCTGTATAGTTCACCCCATTTCCCTCATGAACAGTCCATATTTGTATAATATCAAATGTCTCACGGCGCCCCCTTCCCTAGAGCCTGATATATGGAGCTACATCTACATCTACGTTGATACTCGGCAAAGTCCAATTCCTGGATATAAACCGCCGAGGTGAAAAAACTTGTGTATGTGAAGCTGGGGGTTGACTGTGCGAAATATATACAGGTGCGAGTAAAAACCATCAGCCGGAGCTAGTTGGTGAATATGTGAGCCTTGAAGACGTTCACAGAAGGTGAAGTGATGACGTCCGCAGGCAGAGCATTCCATAGCCGAATTGCTGTTGGCATGAAGGAGTATTTATAGATTTCTTTGGTGGAGTATGTGGTGAGAGGTTGGAACTTTGCAGGATGATAGCTTAGACTGGATTCTTTCATTGGAGTCAGGTAGTCATCTTTGTTAATTGCAATGAGTCCATGTGAAATTTTGAAGAGCATGATTGTTAAAGCTGCTTCCCTTCTGAATTGAAGCGTGGGCCACTGGAGCTTCTGGAGCATTGCTGTTACACTTTCAGTTTGTTGATAAGTGTTTTTCACGATCTGGCGGCTCGCCTCTGTATGACTTCAATCTGGTTGATTGTGGTCTGATGGTGTGGGTTCCATACAGAGGAGCAAAATTCCAGATGGGGGCGGACAAGGGACATGTAAGCCTGCTCTTTCAGTCGAGGGTGACAGTGTCTCAGGTTTCTCTTGATGAGTCCTAGCATCCTGTTAGCCTTTGATATCATCTTGGTGATGTGGGTTTTCCAGGAGAGTTTAGCTAAGTTCAATTGATGTTACACGTCGACCAAGAGTATTCAGAGCCTTTTGACCAGCCAGTCTACTTCCTAAGCCTAGCATCAGAGCGATAAGAGCTTTATCTTGATATTATGATCAATGCGGGATTTGGGCGTTCAGTTAGAGGTTGCATGAATAGAGCTTGATTGAATATGCCATAAACGCCGTCCGTCTCCTACTGGACAACGTCGCTGGTGTTTTGGTGCTCCTCATATAGAGGAACTTTCATAAATAATTGATTGACGATCTGTAAACATTCCTTTAAAATTTCTGAAATCGAGGAAACTATTTATATATTTTGCTGGTTAGTATACTGTTTTGAAGAATTAAAATTGACATGATTAACCAAGGGGATAAAAATAAATGATTGCCTGTCATTATTTAAATTCTATTTCTTTTCACAGAGATTAATAATTGCCGTGTTTTTAGTTGAGCTGTCGCCAGTAACTGGCCCAGTATCTGATCGGTTCATTGTTTTCACGTGCAAGGCTGCCGAATTCTGTTCGTAACAGTATAAACCAAGGAGTTAAAATATAATAACTTGACAAGACGTTCAAACCCGGCTGAACGTCCCTTTCTTATAACAATAGATTCTTTACAGACCAACAATCATTTGTTGTCAGACAATGCACACACTTCCACTTCAAGTTCAACTACTAGTAGTACTCTAGCAAACCAATCAACTACTCACACTGATAGCAAACCAATCATCAAGTCATCGATTACCAATCGATCGATCAACTTGTAGCGCTGTCTGTCTGCAGACTGGTGTGGACTTGACTCACGCTTGACTCGTGCCACTAATAATGTGATGACGTCTCAGGGGGAGCTGGATTCTGTATAATATAATGTCTGTGTTAGGAATGTTCATATCATTGACTACAGAGGGCGACATTTTTTTGAAAATTAGTTGGCCAAAATATGTAGAAAACTCCACGTTTATCTCTTTTAAATACAGCGATGTAGTACGATGTGGCTAGGATGTATTCACTGATGTCTATATAACTCCGCACAAGCAACAAGACATCATGAAAGTAAACCTTTTTTTACCTAAATAAAATGGTTTAAAATGTGCATGACTTGCCCAGTTTTCAGCAATATGAGGCAAACTACTTTTGGTTATAACTTTTTTATTATTCAGCCTGCAGACATGGTTGAACCATCATTTTTTATTGTAAAGTACTTTGTTTCCGTGTATTCCATTTTCAAAAGAGATAATTTTATTTTCAAAATTTTATGAACATGCCTATCTGTGTTAGGGCCGTGGATTTCAAAGTCATTTGAAATGAAATCTTCAGTTAAATCATGGACTTATTCCATGGTTAAATCAATATTTTTGTATTTATCGCAAGCTTTATTTCACTACTTTTTATTTCATTTAATATGATACGCATATATATTACGTAATTTAAGCGGATTGTAACACTATAGGCCTACTATTAAATATCGTATACAGATTTGATTTTCATATACCTATAGACCACATTGTTATAGACCTAAAATGCCTAGAAAATTAAAAAGTCATTTTATAATATCGAAGGACATTGGTTGCCGTTATTCTTTGACACTTAATCGGATCCTGCCATGCCTGATATAAACGGAGATGATTTATCGATCACGCTAGTATCAAAATAGGCTAACAAATATCACGTGATCACTATTGAAACATTGCGTGTGCCAGTAGCATTAAGTGATTGAGATTATAATGATTTCAGAGACGCCAGACAAAGGTGACAACAAATGATTGTTGGTCTGTATAGAATCTATTGTTATCGAAAGAGACGTTCAGCCGGGTTTGAACGTCTTGTATAACTCCTTGGTATAACACCCTTTTTGTTTTGGCCCTACAGTAAAAGTTTGACTTATAGTCATGTTAGTACCGCATGTCATTCATGTGGTCTTATTAATAATTGAACGGACAATTGCGGAATAATGTACTGTGTACACTAACAGTAACACTACAAGTCATGAAGTCCGAGCATCTACATCTACATATCTACATCTACTGATAATTACTCTGCAGAATCCATCAGTCAGGATATTAAAGCCAAGGCCCCAGTTTCCTTGGGACACTGTTTGTACAGCCACAGACCGGGATGATCCCCTACTCTTTACGAAGGAATCTGTGACCTTTTAACATGCCATTGTGTGTTGTGTAGCGTAGCCGTAGTAAGTAGTGCGCAGAGCCAACTTTATGATTTATCTCACTGGATTCAGCAAGATAAAAAAGACGTCCCGGCTGGCAAATGATATTTTGGTGTCACCGAAGCGAGTAATTTTATTTAGTGGAAATATTTCCGACACCCCGCAAAAGGTTGGACGTTTGCAAAAAAGCTCATCAATAGTACGTTCTCCAACAGTGATTATAAATCTTCATTTCATACAATGTACCTACATGTACCTTATTTTTAAAATTGAACAACAAAGCAGAAAAATAGCACATTTTCTGAGGTGTAAAAATAATTTGTGAATACATGTCGTCTAAAACTTAGGATAAAGATGGCGGATTCCTTTGTGTGTACTTTTTTATGTTTACCGCTACCACCTGTGTCTCTAGTCAAAGGGGTCGAATGCACGGAATAAACCGTATACTCTATGTTAGTATTTTATGGTTTTTAATTTTTTTTTAATCTCATTAGACCCCATCAGGGTATCAGAAATACAACAAAAACATATATATAAAACAATGCAATAGATAAAACAGAATTCATTACATACAAGACCTTTATAAAGGGATTATAAAATTATTTAATGGCGTTTTAATTCATGAAATAAATGGCTCATCCAGGCGAATGGAAAACTGACATCCTCACAAAAAAATGTATTCTCGATCTCACTGCTCTGATTGGTTAGCGGCATTGTACCCAGTTTGTCAGCATGCGCAGTATTTGACAGAAGGGAGACCGCTGGCAGGGAAAATATGTGCCATGTCCGGAAGCGATCGGATGTTGCCTGACCAGGCTGACCTCATGGCGTGTTCAAAACAATGTCGCCGAGGCATGTTTTTTCCGACCACACAATTTTCTTCAAATACAATTTGACGATGATGTAATCCACCAATTTTCATGTTTGAATTGTATCTGTGACTCTGAAGTATTTGCTAAGCGCAAGTGGCATTTTCTAAGACGTTAAATGTAGCCTGGACGGTGTGCACACCACTGAAAATTGGATTTATATGCCACCATTACAACATGGGGTTCCGTAATGGTTCGACTGTGAAGGTTAATTGCGTGAGGCGTAGTGTGTATGCTTGCATGCTATCATTCAATCATCATTATCAATCATTCATGTCATATAATCATCATGACATCATAAACAGTCATACTTAACATTTATTTAATCAAATGTGTACCTTTAATTGCCCACAATGTCAACTTTTACCCCTGTTATATTGAATAACCCACACCACCAGAGCCAACTTGATCTCCTCATATTTTCAATACGAGGAGCTAACAAACATTCTGCACCAGGTTGGACCGTTTGTATAAGGCCTACAATTTTTCACACAAGTAAAAATCTTTACACAGTGAACAGTGAACAGCTAGGTGTTTAGCAAATATGTTTCATAGCAGTAGGCCTACAACACATCACAGGTCTGAGGTCTTAATTACTTGCCATATTTCACAGAATATGCAGTGAATTCAAAGAAACTGATTTATTGAAGTGTCAACTTAGCAACTATAATACCAGTTTGTCAAAATATCGCAGTTTCCCCATTGTTATCTGCCGGCGTGTGACAATTCATAAATTGTGGTTCCGGTATCGCATCGCGAAATGCGACACAGTTTTGAACAATTGCTACTCAATTTCCCAATTATATGGCAAAAAAATGCGATGATCTTTGATCACGTACCATCAAAGCCAAACCTACAAAGATTGAGTTTCATCTTCAAATAACTAAAAAAAGTATGATAAATCCTCAAGTATCGGCAGTTTATATTTCGTTTTCGTCAGAGTTAAAAACCCCATTGCTTTACACGTATGCGCAGAACTCAAACTGTCGGTTTAAAATTAAAAAATGGCAGATGATCTGCACAAGTATGAGATTGTAACATCACTTTTGATGTTAGTCTTATTCCCATTTCGAGTGTTACGAAAAGGAGCCAACAAAAATGACTTGGAATAAAACAGACCACAGACACAAAAGGAATCATATAACAATGGCGCCGCGTATGAAATCATCGTGACTCGTGAGCGAAATAAAGCCTGTATTTCCTTGTGTTTTATGACTAAAATTTGTTAGTTCAAATTGTAAAATCTAGATCGTGTACACTGTACACGTATACTGTATTTTGCTTACGCGACACGGGTTATACGTGCGTTACAGCTTGCCCGAAAATAAATTTGGTTGCCCCGGGCAATCGGATAGGCGATTTATCGCAGCCTGCGGGTGCAGGGGTTATTACATATTGATAAAATGCCCCGAAAAATTTGGCAATTGCTGCACAAAATTAATATTGCATAGCACTTGTTGCTTTGCAAAAAAATGGTATATCTTACACCCTGGCGATGTGCGATTTACTCTAGGGTACATTCCGGCAATCATAACACTTTCCACGCGGCTATTAGTTTTACCATGTACACAAAACAGATTTTTCAGAAACTTTTCCCAACTTTCAAAGTCTATCTCAAGGATTACTGAACCAATAATGAGCATGTTTTGTAATGCATTTCTCATGGTGATTCCAAATATGGTAATGAAATAAAATAATGTTGACATTTTTGAAACATTTTGTCAAATTTTGGAATGTCGTCTGCAGTCGCCTGCCGCATTGAAAGTGTTAAGACAACCACTAACATGTTGTATGTACTAACGAGTCGACGTAGTGATGCATGTTTGAGGGCAGTACAAGTCAGCCTCTTTCTGTGTGCGTGGCAATGGCTGTATCATCGTGTCATTTCATTGTGTTTTCTAATCATCGATTCTGATTCAGATGGATGTACATATATATGTGTACCAATGAATTGGAAACAGCAGAGTCTCAGTGTTTTGCCTACACAAATCTGCATTGAAACTAATCAAGGCACGTGATAATTTGTTGTTTACCACTATTTTTTGGAGTTTGAACGAGTGGTGCATCTCTTTTAAATTTCAATATTTTAAACAGATCTACAAAGATCTACAAATTCCTGATATCGGTAATTCCACACATTTACACACAAAAATCCACTTTCTTTTGGGTGTAAAACCCAGAGATTTGTAGTTACTCCCCATTTTACAAAGTATTTGATAATAGCGATTGATACTCAAAAAAAAACCTAGGGAAAAAATTAGACTGCGCTTCCAAGTATCCTAATTTGCATATGCAAATTTGCGTTGCGGAATGATGCAGAAGATTTTTTTTACATGTTTACACAAAGTGAAAACTCTGTGAACTTTTTAGAGTGTATCATTATTGAAGTTACTTTTTAGAAGGTTTGAAGTGCTGGCTAACTGACAAAAGCATTTTCATAAAACTTAATCATCAGCTAGGATTTCTAGTAGGTCATCAAAAATAAAAGTAGGTGTTGCGGAATGACATTGCGGAATGACAGTGTGAATTTGTGTGCAAAACTCCATAGAGAAAAGAAAAAACATGTTTTTATGCTTTAATATGCATAAAAAATAACAGAAAGAGTAATCAGTGGCATTTCATATGTTACAAATTCGTGAATACAAGTAACCCAACTATTTTCACATTGAAATCATCATTTACAAGTAAAGTAGCCATGATTTTGTGACAAAGTTGCCGAATTCAACAGCTTGCACATCAAAGTTCAGCAATTCAGCAAATTATGAGTTTTCATCAATTTTGAAACTTGTTTAGAAGTTTAGAGTCCATATTTGAATGAATTATCATAAATAAGGATGATCTTATACCAAGTACACAAAAATATCACAATTTGCTCAATAAATTACCTAAATATAGGGAATAAATACCTTTGTCATTCCGCACCGTCATTCCGCAACACGTCATTCCACAACACTCGTTAAACAAATTGGCAGTTTCTGTCTGATTTTAGGCGGTCATATTAAGTGATATCTATAGGAGGGGTTATTTATTTACTTTAGAATTAGTTTTATTTATTTTTCCGAAATTGTATAACTTTTTTTGTTACACCCTGTAAAAACTTTTTTGTGTTACACCCTGTATTCCATTTGACTTTCCACCCTACAGCCCAATTGTTGGTAAGATGACAAGCAGACTAAAGAGATTATGGCGTAATACTTCTGACAGTGACTATACTTGGATGTGATATTCAGCCTTAATTTTACCTGTCAGCTAGGATCATTAATGGCTGATACACCGGTGAGTGTTTGTTTGTTTTGGAAAAATAAATTATCCAAAACATGAATATTTGATATCATTTAATATTTATCATATTTGAAATGTACTGAAAATGATAATCAGGTTTTCACTGATTTTTGTTTATATAACACCACACCGTAACAAATAAAGATCTGTGGCTTTAGCACCCTGGGGGTAATAAGCAACAACAACAAAAATAGGAAAGGACAGAAAAAGGGCTTTAATTATATTGCCATTCTTTCTATCTTTGAAAAAAATCCAAGTTAATAATTTAACAAAGATATGTATTTATACCAAGGAGATCTTTTCATGTTGAAACCCAAGTGCTTCAGGGGGCTCAGCCCCTGAACCCCGCCCCTGAACCCCCTGCCAAGGGCTTCGCCCCTAGACCCCATGCCATAAGTGATAAGACTAAAAGATTTTGCACCCCCTCAGCTTCCGAAGATGGGTTCGTCCCTGCCCCCCCCCCCCCCCCCCGGCAGTTCCGCTACACATTCCAGAGATTTACAATCCTAAATCAGCACATGATCGGGGGGGGGGGGGGGGGGGGGGGTTATTTGTAAGGCTTGATGATTTGACATAGATAGATATGCCCCAATTTGGTCTCCTATTGTTTCAAAGAGATCCCCCAACCACAATAACCATATTTAACATGTCTATTTGTACTTCATATATTTACCAGAGTGTAACTGAACCGCCCGGTGATTGGCCAAAGCTTCCAACTCCAATCATAGTGATCATCGCAATAGGAGCTTATCTTGTACTGATTATGCTACTGCTGGTTATAAGGCAATTTCTTGTGGTAAGTCAACACTTAAAAGTGTCAGGGCATTGGGGAAGGAGAACAGATGTATGGAAAAGATATATTTGGTGCTAAGGCGGCGAAAAAAACCTCACCTGTTTTCTGAGCCAACGGACCTGTCAAGTAGGGCGGGTTGGTCGGACGAATTTCTTTTCTTTTTCTTTTTTACCTCAAATTACACCAAAATCTGCACAAACAACATTCGACAGGTTTTTCGTCCAAAAAACAGCTGATTTTACACGATTTTAGGACAAAAATTCTAAAAAATAAAAACAATTTTTTCTCCAAATATCAGTTTCACAAGTCCTGGAAGGGGGGGGGGGGGGTACTCAAATTGTTTTTTGACAAGGCTATGCGGCTGGAGGTTTGAAACCCTGACTCAATTTTAGTGGTGTTTCTACCTCCAAAAATGGCTGGTTTTTTGGGAGTTTTTTTGTGGTTTGGGGTTTCGTCGCGATGTAGGACCCATGTTTAAGGTTTCTTATTGCGATTTGGGACCTTTGATAATTCGGCACACAAATTGTATGCCATGTTTACATTTAGGGAACGTTTCCAAAAAAGCGCTCCATTTTGGCTGCACATATCTGTATGATACCTTATGCCTTATGGTCACATTTGTTTACCTCGGCACCCATAAAAGGTGATTCTGTTACATTTCAATTATTATTTTTCTTGTGTTATGAAATGAGGGTTCCTATATTGGACTAGCCCAAATTATTGCATTGCATTATAGGTAACTGTTTAGATGTAAACCTTGTGATATATTCTAATGAAACTGCGAAAGGAGGTGTATTTGAAATAGGCCCATGTAACACAAATGTAGCCCAGGTTAAAAAACTTGACCTTATTTTTACATGAGTACCCCCACCCCCCTCCCCTGCACAAATCCAAGTGATCATATTGAATACTATAGTTTGATCAAATTGGCGAAGCCTTATTAAATGAATGAATATGAAGTATGTGGCGCACATAAGGCCAACAAAAAAAAAGGTGTTTGTTTGTCCATAGAGGGTCCTCAAAAGGTAGGGTCGGTAGGTCGGATTTTTAAAAAAAAAATTAAAAAAAATAAATTCGGATATTGTATTTGGGAATATAAATTCGGCGTGTATAATGTGAATTAAAGTCCAAACACACACCAAAACACCTCACTGTTCATAAGTTTGCGACATTTTAGTTGCTTTACTCTTCGCACTTCTGATGTTGATCTCTTTCTCCTGCTGGGGCAGATTTAACACTACAAACTCGATCAAATATTATTTTTGTACTGAGTTTGCATTGCGCGCAGATACCGTAGAACGCCGCCATTGTGACTGAATGTTACACAATGTGAAATAACGTTGTGTTGAAGTTTTGCTAGAAATATATACGTGAAAGTATTGCTAAACCTATTTTTCCGTACTAACTACCCCAAAAATTGTTATACTATGTTGAAATTAATATTCATGCTGTTGAGCAACATTTTGGGAACAAATATTAACCGTAACTAGATTTTTCATATTTTCTCACACTGCGTTTTTAGTATAAAAATGACATCACTCGCACGTGCGATCACTGATTTTCATTTAGTCCTTTTAATAGTCCCCGCGGGCCGCGGGTGCCAAGTTCATGCAGTAAACATCATGTTACACGGGATTGCGAATTGGGGATGGTGTTGCAAATACCAGATTGACGATATCATACGAAATAATAAGGAATAAAACGGTCCGTTTGGCCATTCAAATTGCTCAAAAATTTGTTTTAAAAAAATTATCAAAAATAAAAAGTAATACGGTCGGCACCTAGGTACATGGTCGGTCGGACGTGGACAAACAAACAACTTTTTTTTGTTGGCCTAATGGCAACAAGCATACCGTGTATCAAATCATATGCGTGCATCCAAAACTGTGTGCGTGTGGCCATAATCGTGGGCGTGCGCTTGGATTACTTTTGCGCGTGGAGAAATAAAAACCGATTATTTCTTGCCAATTTAGAACTGATTACACTATAGTCCTGGCCATGAGGCAGTTTCTTCTGATGAGGCAAAACAATAAATGTTTGATTGCCCTCGTCCGCTGCCCGACCGTCGAAATCCTTCCGACCCATCATATATTTGATTTTTTCTCAAAAATTTCAACTTTTTTACCACATTTTAGTCAAAAAATCACACATTTATTCCTTTAATTTTTTTTTAAGGTGTTAAGAAATAAAAATACTTGGTCAAAATACTACAGATATTTGTTTCTGACCAGCAGTACATCTCATTTTACTTTTGGTTCCTAAAAAAAGGGCAAGGGAAATCACCCCACCCCCCAAAAAAAACCAAAAACTTTTCCGGACTGACCCAACTTTTAAAAGTGATCTATGGGACAATCAAACGATTTATTTGTATTGGCCTAAGATAATGCAAAGGTCCTAGTTGGTAAAACTTGTCCTGAGGGAGAGAAAAGGGAATGGGAATATGACATCTGGCCCAGGTGTAAGGCTGAATTCGAAGGCTTGAGTAATAATTTGTCAAAACTCCTTCCTACAACCATAGTGATGGGTGAAGGTATTCTGTGAGTTGCGAGTAGCGAGTTGCGAGTTTGAGTTGCGAATTCAAATGTGCGAGTTGCGAGTTGGATTTTGCGAGTTCGAGTTGCGAGATCAAATATCCAATGTGCATGGATTTTGCGAGTTGCGAGTTCAAATGTTTGAGTTGCGAGTTGGATTTTGCGAGTTCAAGTTGCGAGTTGCGAGTTGAAATATGCGAGTTGCGAATTGGATTTTGCGAGTTCAAGTTGCGAGTTGCGAGTTCAAATGTGCAAGTTGCGAGTTGGATTTTGCGATTATTCTATGACTCCCCTAAATGTTCATTATATTTATGACCCTCCCACCCCACCCAAACACACACACAAATCTAGTAAGGATTATTGGGAAACAGTTGATGCGGAAGCAAACAAAATTAGGGTAGACGAGCCCAAAATGTTTTTTGACCCCCTATTACAATGATATTAAATTTGATGGTGTTTAAAAACTAGGATATAACAAATTGTAAGGCCTCCACGGGAAGGGGGAGAGGGGAGGGCAAAAAAAGGGGAACATTTTGCCTGATATTAGCTTAATTTGGTCTAAAATGTCTATGTTGGCAATATCTTGCTAGACATCCTGTAACTTATACGCGCATGCTCATACCAATTCAAATGTGTTGAAGTAGTACAGTGTACACAGTTATTTCCATACAGGACGATTAACCCTAACCTCCTACCCACATATTCCAAGGAAATCTTTGTCAATGACAAAAAGTGCAGACAAAAAGAGTGGCCACGCCCCCAGGGCTTGAACCCACAACCTCTTGGTTGAGAGACGAACGCCCTACCAGTGTGCCACGGGGTCAACCATACTTGGGCGAGTATACTCAGCCAACTATGTAGCCTTGGGCCATTATTTCATCGGGAAAAGTGCCATGCCAGCTTACACAGATAGACTGCACCGTGGCCATTTGTGGCACTGGGGGTGGTTAGGGTTTATAAGATATAATTTTAGGTAATTTTAATTAATACATACATTTAAACTTTTTGAAATCATACTTGACACAAATGACAAGTGAATACAGGTGGTTTACAACAGGTGAATTGAGGGTTAATACCAGGGACTGCTTGGGTATTATGGGTTACAGGTCATTAAACAAATCATATAACAATGTCAATAATATTTAATGGACATTTGACTACCCTGTTTATTGTTTAAAAGTATGATATCCAGGCATTCTATATAGATGTACTAGAGTTAGCCCTCCCAGTAGGACCTATAGAAATGAAAATTGTAAGTTAACAGTCACGTAACTCCCCGGGCGGGCGTGTATTTGTGAATGTAACTATCAGGGGAGAAAAGATTTTGATTGGGGGGGGGGGACAAATCAGTCTTCGCATGTGCCGGGATCAAACCCGGGCCACATGCGTGCAAGTCAGACACGCTCTACTGACTGAGCGATACGGGTCAGCTTAAAAAAACTCAAGTTCTTCTCACATGAACGGTACCATATTGTAGCAGTGTAGGGATTTGTAGTGGCTAGGCGAGATAAGGGGGGTGTGGACCCTTAGCATAGCCTCCGTAAAACTGCTATAACTCCTTCATTATCCATTTAATCTATATAAAATTAATATTTTCTTGCACAAAAGGGTTTAATGAATCCAACCATGATCATGAAATTGTCCATTTAGGAATAATAAAAACCACATTTTTGCAAAGATAACTCAAAATATATTTTGTCAAATGTTGTCATACTAGTTTTATTATAATCCGAATAAATTTCCCTAGGAATGTTTTTTATTTCATTTTTTGGCAGGTTTTGGTCTAAAATAAAAATAAGATATTAAAAAAAAACCATTCCTAGGGAATTTTATTAGGATTATAATAAAACTAGTATGACAAAATTTGACAAAATATATTTGAGTTATCTTTGCAGAACCTAAAATGGGTCAAAAAATGGTGTGGTTTTTTCATTTCCTCCGAAATGGTCAATTTCATTATCATGGTTGGATTTATTGAACCCTTTCCTTCAAGAAAATGTTTACTTTTATAATTTATATAGATTAAGGTTGTTCCTATGGCTATTTTTTATTTGATATTTTAATAGGGCTTGCTGAGCTCCATAATAATCTGAAATTTGAGAATGATCAGAGGAATGGTTTTCTAGATATGACAATTTTATTGTCAAAAATGAAGCAAAATAGAAGCGTTCATTTCTTTGTTCGTTATTGGTTTTTTTACCCCTAGCCTACGTATACCTAGCAAAATAATTAATCTATGCAAAAATGTTTAATTAATTTTGCAAGAAAAAGTATAAATGCTACAAAGCTGAAATTTTGGGAGCTTGTTAATTATAGTTTTTAGAAAGTTTTCTGTGCTGCGGGAGGCTGTAAGACATCTGCATAATTAATTATACTTAATTATCTAAAAATATAATAATAAATAAAAAAACCCGCTAATTAGGCCAAACAAAGAAGATGGCGAATGTCACAAGAACAAGACGTCATAAATGGGTAAGGTAATTGTGTTTTATTATTATAGAATGATGAGTGGTAAAACTTATGTATACGAGTGATAAATGGCTCATTATTAAAGGCTTTGGATGTACAATGAGCTCTTCTTTATGAGGTGAGGACATATTAGTAACGCGAAACGGCTATTTTCGGCCATTTTTAGCCCGAAAAGCTGAAATTTCTCAAAAATGGCTAAAATTATGAAGTTATAATAAGTTACGAATTCTGAAACTACAGATAGTTTTACCCTTAAAAAGATCCATCTAGGTGTAATTTATTGCTATTTTTACCCTTAAATAATTTTTACACACTTTTGTCAGTCATACCGGGGTCAAATCTTGAACCTTGTCCTAGGCAGGTAAGGGTTGGTTATTAATCTCTTTCATTGTTTTGATCTATATGTGACCTAACGCGAGTAAATGATACAAACGAGGGACATTAATAAATCAATAGTGTGTTATTTATATCATGATAATATGTACTGTATAAGTTATGGGACAGTATCAATATTGTATCACATTCCTAAACAGAGCTACGGATTATTGAACATCACGTTACGAACATTTTAAGATTTTGTTAACAACTCAATGGAGTAAATGAAAATTAAATACCTCAACACGTAGTTTAACTCTTTATTTTCATGAATTTGAGTCTGTGGTGTGATACAAGATGTGTCAAAGATCAGAAATAAGACTTTTATTACAACCATGTCCCACATGTTTGCTCTTAAATCAAATAAGTTATACTGCCGCATTGTGCCTCATTTACTCATGTTGGGGTACATGATCTGATCTTAGTAGAGTGAATCACATAAAAATTGTCATTGAATTTTTCCATTTTTTTTGTCTTTATTAACTGTGTATGCAGTAATAGAAATACCAACATGACTGTCAACCTGGGGTTGACGATCATGTGTGTCGCAACTCTATTAATAATATTGTGTGTACTGATCATAATAGTAGTATTGCTTTATTCCGTAATAATAAGAGGGATTCAAATCATGTCTTCGCCAGTTCACCCCTCACTAGTCTAGTGGTTGAGTTACATGCTTTACAATGCAGAGGTCCATGGTTCGATTCCCACTAGGACCACTTTTTCAACTGATTTATTTCCTTTGTAAAAGTTAGTGGTTAGAAATATTCTAAGTCCACAAAAGTGTGTAGTTCCTAGCCTACCCCGGTTGAAAATTAAAAGTCATGTGGGTATTTCCATTGCTGCATAATATATGTATACATTTACAATCACTTGAGATTTGTATGAATTATAATCATCAACATATTTTGTAAAAGGGTATTGATGATTTGGGGACAAAAGTAATATAATTTTCCTACACTAAACAGGGGGTGTTTACCATTCCTCTTTTTGAGCATCAGTAAAGTTTGGCTGAGTGACTAGACCGTAATTGATAATGCATAGAATTTCTAATTGGCACGGTGCCTGGGAAAGGTTTGCAACGATAAACATGTAGGCCACAGTTAGGCCAACAAAATAAAATTGCTGTGTTACCCTCAGGCAGCGAGTGACCTGAAATCACAACAAATATGGTCACAATTTTCTTTTTTTTTCAGATTTAAATGTTGCCAAAATTGTCAAAATATAACTATTAAATCGTAGTATTTTGACAAATATTTCTGCTTGAAATGAATAAGTTTGCTTGAATAAACAGTTTAAAACTATTATATCACCCTAGAAATATTTAAGAAATTGAAATTTTACCAATGTTGTCTAATGGTCTTAACTTAATATGAACCACGACAGTCACAGTCTCTCAGTACCGGTAATATTTTTCAGAAAAGAAAAATCAGCGATGGACCGGACCTGACTCAAAATGTTTGCCACTTGAGGGAAACACAACAATTTCTTTTGCCTTATGATACAGTATGTACTGTATGTAGGTCATGTTTAATGAAATGAAATGCTAGAAGCTGATGGTCAAATGTCAAATAATATTTGAAATAAATGATACTCCAAAACAACCCTCATGTGCAGTGGTATGCAGTGTTGTGTTGTAGTCCTAAGGTATCCTACTGGTACAATGACAGCAATGTATAGGGTTAAACAAAAGAAAACAAATATTATAATAGGAAAGGTATTAAAGGTTTGTGGCATGATCAAACACTTCTTCATCATTATTCAGATTATTTGTATCAATAAAAACTCATATTTTTCTCATAATCGGCACGAAATTGTATGCTTTGTTTCCTTTCCTGGTAGTGAAAAGTTAGTCCATTATAATTATAGTCAGTCCCCAAATGTGGTACATGTATAATACCACCCCTTGATGGGTACGTTTTGTGAGGTAATTTTAGACGTGTCACGCATGATGCACATTGCAGTTGTTGCCGCTCATGTACACCCGCGTCCTTCTGTATTCATTCGCTGCTGTAACGAGTCTTCGCCAATTTGGAACGGATCAAACTATATAGAGTCATTTTAAATCAGATTTTGGAATTAGACTACTGTAAAAGTAGAAACACTTGTGCATGTAATTTTTTGTGCTTTGCACATTTTGAACAATGTTGATTGTTTTTATTTTTTGCAATTTTGAGCTTCCTTATTGTAGACTTACATACAAAACATGTATTTTTTGCACTTGCTGATTTCGGCACGAAAAACGTGAAAATAAATGTAGCGCGAACATTTCCACTTAAACAGACTTATGATGAACATGGGGTCATCCATCTTTATAACATGATAGTGCAAATATTGAGGTTAAACTTCAATGGGTGGTTTTTATTTACATGTAAGGTACCTGCCTTCTGGAAGTCTGCAAATGTCACATCTGGTGCAGCTAATGTGATTGTCTGTTTTGTAATTTAATAATTGTGGTGTGGGAGGGGTCAGATAGAGCAGCCAACATTGTGTGACTTGATATATGAATGTCCATATCACCAGAAATACTGCCTGCCCTAGTAACAAAATGTCACTAATTATTGAAATGTCCATTTTATACAGCTGATTTGTCAAAAGAGTTTTCCTGTTTAATATGTAGTTCAGTCAGAAATGAACAGATCACCTTTAAAGGGGCATTTGTAGAAAATTGTTGGTGTTACACGTCACCTTGGAAACAATTGTTTAATGGCTTCATTCGAGTTTTCTTCATTACTTTTTTCCCCTTTTCTTTATTTTTTGATGTTCTCCTTATGTTTGGGCTTTTATCTTATTCCTGTTCCACTTTCATTGGGTTTTTTTTAACCCTGCCCATTTGTGTTTAAATATGAACTTGTATTATAAATGTTTTCTGAGTTGCAGTGAACCAATTGGTTGGCCCATCAGAGCTCTTTGTAGATAGTTACCAGTTTGTTTAGTAATCATGGGGATCATCCCGGGCCTGTTACTTGTGCATTTAAGGGGGCTGTGCACCTTCAGGTACAGCCTCCGTAAAACTGCCGTAACTTCTTTATTATTCATTAAATCTATATAAAAGTATACATTTTCTTGCAGAAAAGGGTTCAATGAATCCAACCATGATCATGAAATTGACCATTTTAAATTTTAAAAAAAACGTTTTTTGACCCATTTTAGGTTTGGAAAAGATAACTCAAAATATATTTTGTTAAATTTTATCATACTAGTTTAATTATATTCCTCATGCAATTCCCTAGGAATCGTTTTTAAAAAAAAAAATTTACTTTATTATTTTTTGAATTATCGAACAAAAAGTGCCAAAAAATATGATTTTTTACCAAAAAACGTGATTTTCACGATTTTGGAGGTTAAAAAACAGGTTTTTTGGCACTTTTTGGTCTGTAATTCAAAAAATAATAAAGTAAAAATTAAAAAAACAAAACGATTCCTAGGGAATTGCATGAGGAATATAATAAAACTAGTATGACAAAATTTAACAAAATATATTTTGAGTTATCTTTTCCAAACCTAAAATGGGTCAAAAAACATGTTATTTATAATTTTCTCCAAAATGGTCAATTTCATGATCATAGTTGGATTCATTGAACCCTTTCCTGCAAAAAAATGTATACTTTTATTAAGATTAAATGAATAATGAAGAAGTTACGGCAGTTTTACGGAGGCTATGCGAAGGTGCACAGCCCCCTTAAGGGCAGTGTCAACCCGGCACTTGTTTCAAAAATTGAATTTCATATTTCTCTATTATTTTATACTTTTATATGTATTCTATCATTACCATCATAAGTTACTAATCGGAAGTGATTATTTCCCGTTCTTTTGGGTGATTTAAAATTGTTGTTTTGGTAAGTTTGAGTCAGGAAAAGGCGCATGGTTATTTGGCGGGAATTTAAGCGCAGTTCCGCGATTTTCAAATGCTGCGACAGCTGTTCGATCATTGCGTCGCGCGCTGAATCTTCCCGTGCGTAATACTAGACGCGCCGCTTAATATCCGCGACGTAGACGCGAAAAACAAAAGAGCGCAAAACAATGTCTAAAAATGTAAACAAAGGCCAATCTTACGATCATTTAAATTTCCGTTTTCTTCCAATTTCTTCTCATTGTGACAATATAAATTAAATCTGATAGTTTATTTTAATTGTTCATAATAGTATACTCGCCTTTCGGGTCACACGCCCGTGTATTCCGAGAACATTTAGCTTTAAATGGTGGAAAATGTCAATATTTTTACTAAATCGCTGTTTTCTAGAGGTTCAAATTTGAAGGAATTTTACGATTTTTCAGACAGCATAACTAAAAAAATATCAAACTATCAGGTAAGCTTTTACTACCATTGTGTAGAGGACTTTCAGCGCTAGGAGGCAATTTTTTATTTTTTCGATTATGGATTTTAAACTCGAGATATGCATCCATTTCTAGCGAAATGTATCCAAAAAACCATGACTTTTACACTTTTCCGATGTTTTAAGCAATATTTCCAAAACTAAGCCTTATTTCGGAAAAAGAAAAATTTGCTTCCTAGACAAAATTGTCTTGTTTACAAAAATGTTTATTAGAACAAATTACCATTTTTTATTTTATAGTTATGCTGTCTGAAAATGTGGGGTAAAAAAATCTCTTTTTGGTTCATTTCTCAAAATTTAGTTTATTAAGTATCACATTGATATCACCATCGGATTCCTTATCAAATTTCCTTTCTATAAATGTATACTTATATGTACTTTTATTCAATATTCTCAAACTTAGAAGCAAAAGTTGATCATCAAAATAATAGGGTTGACACTTCCCTTAAGGTAGTCACAGTCATTGTACTGATAGGACCCTGCGCCATAATAGGCTGCAACCGTGGTTCTGACTATCCTAGGAATAAATTGTAAAGCGCTTTGAGATATGGATGTATGTAAAAAGCGCTATATAAATGCCATGTATTATTATTATTATTATTATTATTATTATTATTATTAATCACTCAGTACATTAACTTTGTTAATGTCTGTTGGGCTATTCACATTTGCTCTTTATATTAAAAAAAAGAAGTGGTCATCGAAGGGAATTAACATGTTTTCAGGCAACATTTATTTTCCTGTGAGTTTTGTGTGTGTGTGAAACTCTGTGAAACAGAAATGTTAGGAAAATGAAATTTCCATTAAATTCATTATGCTGTGTGAAGGAATGCAAAACCGTGAATTTAACAATACATGAAAATTGCTCAGAAATCAACCCACTGGGAAAATGTTTGTGTGTAAAAATATTAACCACACTTGCACAGAGTGGCAGCACAGTTGTTAGTATACAGGGTGAGTCAAAAAACCTGCAATGGTGAAAAGAAGCCAGCTTGTTTTTTAAACCAAGTTTAAGTTTGAATTTTTTTTAAACGGTATAAGAATACCTTATTTGTTACTAAATTTGTGTGCAAAAATGAAGTCAATATCATTTTCTTTCCATTTTCCTTAAGTGAACCGTTTTACCTGTGCACCCATTCCACACGTCTGTCCACGAGATACCCAAATAATTCATAAGATCGCAAAATGTGTCTTTCATTCATATTTGGGAACTTGAGTACATTTGTGATGTTATTGGAATTTTATGTAGCCTTTTTTGTTTACATGCGAGTTAACATAATCAATTTACCCTACCCATGCTATGAAATGCTTATAATGTTCTAAATTTGAATAAAAAAATGACATTTTCCAAATTGTTGTTGGCAGGATACTCAAATATGAAAATCCAATGGGTGCAATTTCAATTGAAAATCACTGTGCTCGTGGACAAACATATATAAATTGGGTTGTGCAGCAAAGAGGGTCACCAAAGACAAACGGAAAATGCGATCAACTTCATTTTTTCACACAAAGTTAGGATCAAATATGTCATTATTGCAACGTTTAAAAAAATTGGCTTCTTTTCACTATTGCAGTGTTTTGACTCGCCCTGTACATCGGTTGAGATGGTTGTAATGTCTTTTGGCAACTACTTTTTTATGGGAACTTTTTTCCTTGCTGTGAAATATTGGGGAACTATAGTTTGATCAGTTCCGCATTACGGCAGCGAATAAATACAGAAGAACGCAGGCGCACACATGAAGGCAACTAGCGCGCTGTGCATCATATACGTGCCACCATGAGTGCGACCAATACTGTGTGCGTGTGTCCATAATGGCGGGTGTACGCTTGGATTGGATTACTTTGGGAGCGAAGAGTTAAAATAAGAATGTTTCTCACCAATTTGGAACTGATTGTACTATAGTCCAAATATGTGTTCAGCCGCAGCATAAGGGTGCAGTTCAGAAATAGCTGAGATCTTAATACCAATTGAAGTGGCTTTCTGAATGCTTCAAAATGACACCTCTGTGGTTAAGATTGGATTCTGCTTTCTGATTTTATGAAGAAAAATTTACTTTAATAAAATTGTCTCTATTTTCTTTGTTTTTCCATGCCTAATTCCATCATTATCTCAAAATGCATTTGACCGACAACTGCACCCTTATGCTTCGGCAGTACAAATATTGTATGTCACATTATGCAGTATCTATCAACCAAATGACGGGAATATTTGTAAAACAAATATATATCAAGGCCTTTGCTTATGTTACGTTACTTTACGTTAGTTTACGTTTCGTAACTTTACGCTAGGTAATGTTACTTTATGTTACGTTACGTTACTTTAGGTTACTTTCCTTTAGGTTACTTTTACGTTATTTTACTATACGTTACATTACTTTACGTTATGTTACGTTAATTTACTTACACACACATTTATTTGGGCGGGGGGGGGGGGGGATAAAAAGAAAGCTTCACACATGCGGCGACAAATTTATTTTTACACTTTAAAACCTTTTTAAAGGTTTTTAAATGTTAAAAACTTAAGCAATGGACTATTCTTAGGTATCTTTCAGAAAATCTTTTCCTTTTCAAAACCAGTGAACCAAATCAATTCAAAATCATCATAAATATTAACACTTTTTTGGGCTAAAGGAATCTAAGATACCTAAAAATAATAAAATAAAATAATGAAATAATAAAATAATGAAAGATATCTAAGAATAGTCCATTGCTTAAGTTTTTAAATTGTTGATCAAAAAAGGTAAAATATTGCGTTTTTAAAGGTTTTTTAATGTTAAAACATTTCCTTTGAATAATTTGTGAAACCCATACACCCAACCCCATTGAAACAGAAATCTTTGTTTGTTCAAGCTGAGGCGTTGTCTTTTTAAGAGACATTTCTTGTTGGCACTCAATCAACTAGTAGTCTTCCTTTGATAAAGGACCTCAAATGACATGCTGTGCTGTATCCTGAAATGAATCCGTTTCAATGTGGCACCAGTTGGTAAACTTTTTGGTGACTTGTATTTTGATGATATTATGTAAACTGATATGAGGTTGAACCTTTTACCATGCATGAATGGGTCACTGTACTGTACAAGGTGTTAACAATAACATTGCAATTTTATTTTATTTTTTGGTTGGCCACACTCCTATAAATAAAAGCGTATTGTCAAATATTGTTTTAGATTCCTTTAGCCCAAAAAGTGTTAATATTTTTTAATATTTTGAATTGATTTGGTTCACTGGTTTTTAATATTTTTAAAGTGACAGTGCCTGATAAATTTTGTATTTTTGGGGTTAACACCCCCTTAATGCTACACATGTACATTGGGAGTACATCATGCGCGTGAGCGTAATGTTTCAAATATTCGCTTGCGCCTTGCGGCATGCACCATTAAGACTGCACGAAAGATTCGTATGCGCTGTGTGCTCCAACCTATGCATGCACTGCATGCTTATTATTTTTACGTGCTTTACACAATTTTGCAAGCATGCGGCACATGATTGAATTCAATCTTATCATCCATTATTAATAGGGTTGGCACTAAAATGGCTGATTTCACTGTTTTTCTATGATTTTGTGTGAGTATGGTCATTTTTAAAGGGGTTTCTACCTACATTGTTTGTTTGTTTATCTGTTTGTTTGTTTGTTTGTTTTGGTGTCTGATCTTTTGGCCGTCGCGCGTGAAGGAATATGTAGTGAGGATGGTGTGATATCAATTGTCCAAATATCTACTTGAATACTATGTACATAATATGAAGGTTTACTTAATGAAATCATATGGAAGTACTAGATTTATAAATAAATAGGACAATATCGTGAGATCGCCACAGATGGTAATTCGCATGAGTGAAACAGTCTATCATCCATTATGTATTGTATAATGTATTTGGCACCTAAAATTTGCTGATTTATTTAAAGGGAGATGTTCTGATGGCTGGCCCGATTTTCAACTTGATGTTTTCTATTTTACATGAAAGGTCATCCTTATAAATTGTCGCATTCGAAAGTTTGAGTTGTATAACTCCAATGGTTCTATTTTAAGAAGCACATGGTCACAATAAATTTGCCCATTGAGTTACACACAAACTGGTTGGTGGTTAACCACCTTTGGCAGTAATTCACCACATTTTTGTCTTTAATTTTTAAATGGAACATTTCTGGGCCCTAAGATTTTACGGACATAATGGGGAAAATATGGGGATTCTTCTGATATCAAAATATCTTGATGTGAAAAAAAAATCATAGCCCCAAAAAGGTGATCGGAACATACACCTTTAACTGTTTTCCTGTGATTTTTGTGTGAATATGATATCTTGTATTAGGGGTTCTCTACCTAAATTGCGTGTTTGTTTTGCTTATTTGTTTTATCTATCTTTTCTTCTATTTCCTTTTTTTCTCTTTTTTTAAAATTTCTTTTATTATTACACATTTTATGAATAGGAATCAATTGACTTTTTCTCAAATTTGATCCAACTCATGTCTAAGTATTGAAAATGGAAAACAATGGAGGATATCTTATATAGAAATAATAGGCATATACGAATATCTAATATGTAATCATGTATAAGGTTATTAGCAATATTAACTCTTGTAGGCTTGCTAATATCAACTTGAATGTATTGTTATATTCTATTATTAGCATACTGGAATACTGCTAATCAGTCAAATTCATTGTTACAATTCATGCCACAGTGATGCCTCGTATGTTAAATCTTAAGCATGATAGTCACTTTGAGATTTCTTTATGTGAAACCTTCAGATAATCTATAGACTTCCCCCATTTAGTCTTGTATATTGAAGATCTCTTAGTTCTTACGAAAAACAAATATG
Organism: Ophiura sarsii; assembly: GCA_035610835.1. Classification (NCBI taxonomy): domain Eukaryota; kingdom Metazoa; phylum Echinodermata; class Ophiuroidea; order Amphilepidida; family Ophiuridae; genus Ophiura; species Ophiura sarsii. Next base: position 19,985,252 of record CM069459.1, on the reverse strand, counting down.
ACTTTTGCAGTGTTCCATATAGGGGAGGGTTGAGCTTTATGTTTTCCTGATCTGGTTCTGACTAAACAGACGGCATATTTGTACATCAAATCAGTCACTTTTTTTAAAGATGATATCTGAAATTTAGAATAGTTATACTTGACCGATAGGTACGTACGTTTTGTCTCTTAGAATTGGCGAAATGATAAGCACTTCAGAGATATTTTGCTGTTTTTCATCCATCCATCCGTCCCATTTTTAGTGATAGACATTCAGTCTTCACTGCATCTCCAGAGAAGTATAACCAGTACTGGGGCCGATTTACTATTGCCGAGATTCAAAGCTACAATTTGTGGGATATTTCATAAGCCTGTCTTATATTTAATAGCAAAGTTATGAGGTAGGAGATACAACTTATTGAATGACCCTCGTATAATACCAAGTCAAGTCCCTCCTCCATCAGCAACAGATTTAGTCCAATAAAGAAATTGTTGTGTTGCTCTCAAGTGCCAAAAATCCTTTTTGTTTTGCTGACAAATATTACGTAGACAGACCGTGATTCATGACAAGACATAATTGGTAAATGTCAATTTGACCAATGTTTCTAGTGTGATTAATAGTTTAAAAGCAATCTATTCAAGCAAATTTATTCATTTCAAGCAAACTTATTCATTTCAAGCAGAAAATAGTAATATTTTGACAAATTTGGTAAAATTTAAATCTGAATAAAAAATAAAAAATTGCGACCCTGATTTTTGAGATTTTAGGGCCGGTCGCTGAGGGCAACACAACAACAACAACAAAATGTTGGCCTTATTGGTGGGAATGAATAATGTTCTTTTATTGCAACATATATTTTGAATTGTTCTCACGCAAATCAAAATGTATAAAATAGTTTTAACAAAAACAGAACAATTGACACACAACTCGCCAGTTTATAAAACTAGCACATTTTCATGTTCTCAACACCTTTGGTGCATTTCTCAATACTGCCTCATTCCCACCATATATGTGATGCGATCTGTGAAAACCCGCAACATGGTGGCATTTTTCCTATTGGAGATATTTATATCATAAGAAAGCTAAAACTGTGCTGATTACAGAACTGTTTCGATCATTTTTCTACGATCACTGCAAAAAAAGTTATGAGTGAATGATGATTGTGATGTCACCAAAAGCTACAAAACAAGAAATCATGAAAACAGGCCAAAAAAGATACATAATTCAATATAATAACATTATAAGATTAATAATAAAAGGGACTTAAGTAAGTTTGTCAAGGTGAAATTTCATGAAAGATGATGACACAAAGTACTGGAAACTAATTTTCTTTAAACAAATCTAAAAAAAAAGAAATTTTTTTTTAAATTTTTTAATTTTTTAATTTTTATTTTACCCATAATCCCTACTTCACATTTTGCGACATCCGACGGGTTTTCTCAGATCGCATCACATTTTTATTTTCTAGTCACTCTCAGTAGACAGCTATTGACTTTGACTGTTCAGAGCAATGGTGAAGGAAGCACACGCATTTAGGGGGACAAGCCCAAGTTTTTGTTTTAAAATGTTGAAACATGTAGAGTAAATGTGCGGGAAGCACGCCAACATTTTCAGTTTTTAACTATTAATGGTCCAGAAAAACGTTCCGGAAGCCATCTTGTGTGACAAATTGAGCTTAATTTAAGCTTTCATTAGGCCAAAAAAAAAAAAGGTTTGTCTCAGATGACCCGCGCGCATTCCCGAAACCGCCCGCGTAAGCTCTTTTTTTTTTCAATTTTTTTTTTTTTTTTTCAATTTTTCAATTTTTTTTTTTCAATTTTTTTTTTTTTTTCCCCAATTTTTTTTCAATTTTTTTTTTTTTCAATTTTCTCAAAAAAATCTTGCAAAATCCAACTTTTGGACCAAACAAATGACGATCAGGTCTTAATTGAAAAAAAAAAAAAAAAATCCGCAGACCGCATTAGATTTTCAGTCTCTCATGTCATCTGAGACAAACCTTCTTTTTTTTTTGGCCTTATGAAATATGTGATGCGATCTGTGAAAACCCGTCGGATGTCGCAAAATGTTAAATAGGGATTATGGGTAAAATTAAAAATTAAAAAATTAAAAAATGAAACAACTTGTTTTTCTTTTTTTATAGATTTTGTTTAGAAAATTAATTTTATTACTTTGTGTCATCACCTTTTATGAAATTTCACCTTCAAAAACTTATTTAAGTCACTTTTCTAATTAGCCTTATAATGTTATTCTATTGAACTATGTATCTTTTATGACCTGTTTTCATGATTTCTTGTTTTGTAGCTTTTTATGACATCACAATCATCATTCACTCTTTTTTTGTAGTGATCGTGGAAAAATGATCGAAACAGTTCTGTAATCAGCACAGATTCAGCTTTCTTATGATATAAATATCTCCAATATGAAAAATCCCGACATGTGGCGGGTTTTCACAGATCGCATCACATATTGAAACTAATTCATGCGAAACGCACACAAATTCAAATGGTTCAATATGACGTTAAAAACATGTCACATGTAATATATTTATTTGTACGCTCAAGGTTATGATTTCAGCTCTAGAGACACTTTGTTTACAGTGGCAATATTGGCCATATTCGGCTTGTACACGATTCATGTACCTGTGTTGATGTCAAAAAGGAACTTTGTTAAATACTCTACTCAAAAAATACTTATTTTAATTTCCACAAATGTCCACATTTATTCAAACAAATTCAAACAATTTCAAACAATTTCAAACAATTGTAAACAAAATGTGTTGATAATTCAAAACAATTAGAACAGGTGCTTTTTTTTGTTGTGAAAGAAAGATTTTTTCAAAAGGAAACCAGTATTCAAAAACCTTCTCCCCATCAAATTTGAGATTAAAGGAAATCCATGCCATAGACCTTTAGCGCTCAGATATGTAGCATTATTATTATACAAATCACTTCTGCCAAATTATTGGTTTCCGGTAAACATATGGGTCCATTTCCCCCAAAATGGGTAAATATTTGGGTCAATTTTCATTTTGCCGGCGGCACATCCCTACCAAACAATATCTGAGTACCCCCCACCGGGCAAGTGAGTTCCAATGTGTTTCAAAACCATGTGTGCTCCCCAGCTATATATATAAACAGTCACAGTAAAAATATGCTGGGTATAAGGCCGCTATTGTGATTTCATGTGTGGCAACAGCAAAATATGACCATTATTAATGTTTATCTTAAAGGTAGATGACCCGATCACATTTTCGTAACACAGAATTATTTCAAACATACGGAGATTTTCATATCATATGAAAGCTCGTATTTTTCTCATCATCATACTGAAATTTGACGGCCTAAATCGGTATAATTACGGAGAAATCGATGAAATAACGTCGAATTACCGCGAATGGTGGTATACCACCGATATAGTTTGTGTACTACTCAATGGGTACAGTTCACAGCATCTTGTGCGTGTAAAATAAGAACCATTAGAGCTATGCAACTCAAACTTTGGAACACGACTTTTTTAAGGATGACCTTTCATGTAGAATAGAAAACTTCAAGTTGAAAATCGAAATGTGATCGGGTCATCTACCTTTAAATTCTGATGCAAATTATATAAAAAAATAAGTCTTCAACACTACTGCGTATCCCTTTAAATACCTGATACATTTACCTGTACGTAAATGAAGTGGAAGTCGAGGTTTAGGGTATTGGTATAGGGTTTTTTTATCAGGATTTTGTGGTTCTGGTAATGATTTCCGATATGTAAGATAGCGGGATATACGTAAAGGAAGTGATAGTTGTGGATAAGCGTAATAATAACCACAATTGGAAGTAAATGCTGTCAATTGGTACTGAGGAAAAACCTCATTATTGTTTTCTTAGAAAAAGGATTTTGTCGTTCTGGTAATGATTTCGGATGTATTCAATGTTAACCACCTAGATTATCAGTTTACTTGTTCACCACATACCAATGTACCTTAGGTATTCCATGATTGCTTCTGATGGGCCTCAATGTGTTGTCACATGGTGTACACAGAGGTAAAAGTTGGCAAATTTTGGTGAGAAAGGATACAAGTTTCATAAGATTAATGCGTTAATGACACTGAGAAGTAATGGTGACTGAGTTAGTACGCCCCCTCATGGCCATTCATAAGGTGTTTTTGTTAGTATGTGCCGCCTGTCTTCCAAATCCAAATGGATTCATTTATCCATCTGGTATTTTTAGGTCGTCCGTAGGAAGAGACCTTATGGCAGCATCCTTCGTGTGTGTTGTCTGTGGGGGTGGGGGTGTGTGTGTGTCAACAATTTGGTATACACTTTTTGTTTTGTCCATTTCTTCTCCATACAATAACCAATTGCAATCAAACTTCGGTCATAGATGCAACATGGAAACCTTCATATGTTAATGAGGTCATAGGTCACATACCAAGGTCAAAGGTCATCTGAGGTCAAGATGTAAAATTCAGTACACATTTTTTGTATTGTCCATTTCTTTTCCATACAATGACCAATTGCAACCAAACTTCGGTCATAGATGCAACATGGAAACCTTCATATGTTAATGAGGTCAAAGGTCACATACCAAGGTCAAAGGTCATCTGAGGTCAAGATGTAAAATTTAGTACACACTTTTTGTATTGTCCATTTCTTTTCCATACAATGACCAATTGCAACCAAACCTCGGTCTTAGATGCAACATGGAAACCTTCATATGTTAATGAGGTCAAAGGTCACATACAAGGTCAAAGGTCAAGATGTACAATTTAGTACACACTTTTTATATTGTCCATTTCTTTTCCATACAATGACCAATTGCAACCAAACCTCCAGCATAGATGCAACATGGAAACCTTCATATGTAAATGAGGTCAAAGGTCACATACCAAGGTCAAAGGTCATCTGAGGTTAAGATGTAAAATTGGCTGCATATGTAAAATTGATTACATTTAAACAGATGAAGTACAATTGCAACCAAACTACCCATATAAACGGACGACCTATTTGGGACCGCTGTCCCTATTTTTAGTCTTATCTCTGGCGATAATCTTTGAGAGTCCTCCCATTTTATGATGTAGTGTTCGTTTAGCTATCGAGGATTTTATGCAATTAATGTGTTAATGACACCTCGCCTAATATTTTCTCTTCCAGACGAGAGGTGTGTGTGTAGAATGTGCGCCATGTGGGAAAGAAGATGGTAGACTCCAGTGTTGTGATTGTTGGATCGCGTTAGCTGAAGCATGCAACTGTTGTGCCTATCCTAATATGAAGACATGCCTTGATTCGCTGTGTGGACCACCAGATAATGTAAGTATTCAAAGAGGGGTGTGTGTATTGTATGTATCGGACCAACCAACCCAACTTCAAGATTTTTGCCACTTGAGGTCAACAACAATTTGTATAAGCCTGATGTTGGAGACTGAGCGGGTGACCCTGGCAAAGTACACAAGCGACCTGATCAGTCTACCATAATACAGGGTGAATAATACAAAATTGTGACTAATTGGAATGGTGAACAAAAGGGTCAACTTACAAACCTGTCACATTTTTAGTTGATTACTTTCTTTTTTTCGAAAGAAGAAGTCAATTAAATACACCTTATAAAAACAGAAACAATATCATGGTTCAATGCACGCATCAAGGTCAAAGAGCTGTTTCAATCCTTGCACATTTTTTGCCTCACCCTGTATAGTCAAGTCAACTGTGATTGCTCAATGAAAAAACAAAAACATGGTCAGGGTTAGAAATTTGACGAGAATCCAAGAATCCATTCTCACAAAGATTCTTGCTAGTAGAGATGCGAGAATCTAAAGACTGTGCAACACTATAGTTGGATTTATAATTGAAGGAACACATCGAAGATGCGTTTTGCGTACATTGCGAGAAGCCCGCACAACCACGAGCGTGAATATTTCGGGTGCGATTATTTTTGTGCTGCGTGTGTGGTGTTCGTTCAATTTATAATCATAACACGCCATTAAATAGATGAGAATCCAACTTGAAAATGAACAGATTCTCGCAACTGTTGAGGAACCAACCAACATCAGAGGGTATCAGCATAGGGTTGCTGCTGTGAATTTCTGAGTGTTCTGGGAATATATTTAGCAATGTTAAAACTTCCTTTTGTTTGTTAATTTCTTGTTTATTTTATACAGAGGTGTAGCATGCAGAAATGCCTCGCTTGTCAAACATGCCAGGGACAGAATTGCTGTGGAGAGAACAATGGATGTCAGGTAAGAAGCTAGACTGAATCTTTCCTGGCTTTACACTTGGCCCCTGTGAGGGTGCTCAATGTGAAAACTGATAGAGGGTAACAGGGACCCAGTCTAGACTGAGTCCAGGGTTCTAACTAGGACGGGCGATGCCGGGCGGGCCCGCCCACCACTGGGCTAGCCCGCCCGGCGCTGGGCCCGGAATTGGGCTGGCCGCCCGGCACTCTAAAAAAAAAATAATAATAATAATAATTTTTGTTTTTACAATTTGTGGATAAAGTCATTAAACTGCCTCATAAAACAAGAAATTATGTGGCAGGAACCCTCAAAGTGCATTTAAAAACCCTAAAAAGCCATTAAGAAGGCCTCTGGATCCCATGCCATGATCCACTGCACTTCGTTTGCTACATTTTCTCCGTTCGCCGTCAGTAAATTTACCCGGTTCTAAAATGGTCCTGGCTAGAACCCTGACTGAGTCCTTCCTGTCTTCAAAATGTATGCATGGCCCTGCGAGGGTGCTCAATGTGAAGGCTGATGGAGGGTAAGGAGACACAGTCTATACTGAATCCTCCCAGTCTTCAAAATGTACACACAGCCCCTGCGAGGGCGCTTAATGTGAAAACTTATAGAGGGTAACAGGGACCCAGTCTAGACTGAATCCTTCCTGTCTTCAAAATATACGCATGACCCTGCGAGGGTGCTCAATGTGAAGACAAGACTGATGGAGGGACAAGGGGACCCAGTCTATACTTAATCCTTCCTGTCTTCAAAATCTACGCACAGCCCCTGCGAGAGTGCTCACCTTGAAAACTGATAGAGGGTAACAGGGACCCAGTCTAGACTGAATCCTTCCTGTCTTCAAAATTTATGCACAGCCTGTGCGTGGGTGCTCACTGTGAAAACTGATAGAGGGTAACAGGAACCCAGTCTAGGCTTAATCCTTCCTGTCTTCAAAATCTACGCACAGCGTCTGCGAGAGTGCTCACCTTGAAAACTGATAGAGGGTAACAGGGACCCAGTCTAGACTGAATCCTTCCTGTCTTCAAAATTTATGCACAGCGTCTGCGAGGGTGCTCACTGTGAAAACTGATAGAGGGTAACAGGAACCCAGTCTAGACTGAATCCTTCCTGTCTTCAAAATTTACGCACAGCCCCTGGGAGGGTGCTCAATGTGTAAACAGATAGAGGGTAACAGGGACCTAGTCTAGACTGAATCCTTCCTGTCTTCAAAATTACACAAGGCCCCTATGAGGGATGTGAAGACTGAAAGAAATATGGTTCCAAAGTGTGCGCCGCTGATCAGCTAATGAATTATAAACATTTATGAGCCATCTCGCCGCACTGCACAGAATGTTGTACAAAGCATGATGCGATAGGGCATGTAATTTACCTCCTACGGCGCGTTGTGTCGGTCGGATGAACTGGGAGTTAAAATATGGACGATAAATATCCCCTTTTTTAACTAAGGATTTTGTAAATGAATTGATAAAAATAAGCACAAATATGGCAAAAAAAGAAAAAGGAAAAACAGGGGGAAATTTCATCAAAAAGATTTCAAAAACAGAATAAAATCTTAGTCTCTTTTCAACCTTAATTGTCAGCACGATTCATTATCTTACACTCGAACTGTGATTTTACATCCTTATTTGCTTTGGTATATGTATATGTCTACGACACTAAAGAGACCCGGATATTGTTTGCCCCAAATCACTCAAAACCTACTTGTAACCAAAACTTAAAATTGTGTAACCAAATTTTGAAAAGTCCCTGTAACAAATCTCGTTACTATAAATTACCAATCGAGGCATTGACTTTAATTCAACTGCAGCAAAACCATTTCACTTGACCTTGTGTTTTTGTGTCTATGTCTTAAAATATTATCCAATTAATCATCATTATACTTAGAGGTATGTTCATAATACATGAATCACAACATACGATTGTACAGAATTTTCCACAAAAGATCCTGGGATCTAAGGCCAAAAAAAAAAGAAGGTTTGTCTCAGATGACATGAGAGACTGAAAATCTAATGCGGTCTGCGGATTTTTTTTTTGATTTTTTTTTTCAATTTAGACCTGATCGTCATTTGTTTGGTCAAAAAGTTGGATTTTGTAAGATTCTTTTTGAGAAAATTGAAAAAGAAAAAAAAAATGGAAAAAAAATTGGAAAAAAATTGGAAAAAAAAAAATAAATTGAAAAAAAAAAAAAAATCCACTAAAAAAAAAGCTTACGCGGGCGGTTTCGGGAATGCGCGCGGGTCATCTGAGACAAACTTTTTTTTTTTTGGCCTAAGACTTATTTATAAATATATTCACGTCCCTGTCAAAGTCACCTTTCGGGTAGGTTCGGTCAGTTGGTCGTGTTTTTTCTATTTACGTTTTCCCACAATTTCGGGACATTTTGGTGAATTTTCAGCATTTTCAGGGGGGGGGGGGGATTAAATTTGCAAAGTCCCAGTAACAAACTCTTTACTCTAAATTGTCAATCGAGGCTTTGACTGTTCAACTGCAGCAAAACCATTTGACTCCCATGACCTTGAGTTTTTGTGTCTATGTGTTAAAAATATTTTCCAATTAATCATTATATATATTATATATTATTCTAAAAAATATTTTCCAATTAATCATTATATATATTATATATTATTTATATAATGTGCATAATACATAAATCACACCATACGATTGTACAGAATTAGTAAATAATCATTGTCTAGTGCTGGTGAAGTTAAGGTTAAACTGTCTACAGGCGTTGAGCCGGGGGGGGGGGGGGGGGGGGATGCTTTCCACAAAAAGATCCTCGGATATAGAACTTATATATAGTTAATGCCCTTGTCAAAGTCACCTCTACCTCTAGGGTAGGTTCGGTAGGTTGCCGGTCGTGTTTCTTTTATTATTGTTTTACCACAATTTCAGGACATTTTGGTGAATTTTCAGCATTTTCAAGGGGGGGGGGGGGGGGGGGAGGATTCGTCTCCTCTGATATAATCAGGATGAGACTATGTAATAACTATTTATGTCTGTCCTGCGTATGGCGTGTGTAATTTTGAATGCTTTGTGAACACTGCCACTTAAGAACAGTAACAATTATGATATTGTCTGCATTAGTGCAAAATAAAGATGATATTATACTGTTCATGATATGAATTTGATTTGGACACAAAATATGCGAAGGAAGAACCTCATGTGCATAATTTTGTGCAAATCTTGTTTTCACGTTTTAAGCAAAACCGTAAGGTTAACAGTTACAAAACGTTCACACCTACAGCAATCAGACCTGTCACACCTACGGCAATCAGGCCTGTCACACCTACGGCAATCAGGCCTGTCACACCTACGGCAATCAGGCCTGTCACACCTATGGCAATCAGACCTGTCACACCTACGGCAATCAGGCCTGTCACACCTACGGCAATCAGGCCTGTCACACCAACGGCAATCAGGCCTGTCACACCTACGGCAATCAGGCCTGTCACACCTACGGCAATCAGACCTGTCACACCTACGGCAATCAGACCTGTCACACCTACGACAATCAGACCTGTCACACCTACGGCAATCAGACCTGTCACACCTACGGCAATCAGACCTGTCACACCTACGGCAATCAGACCTGTCACAC